>OU343220.1:220888052-221067421 GCA_910596185.1 Chrysanthemum makinoi
AACACTTTGCCATGCAAAAACTATGAAAAGATTCTTTCCTTGGAATTCAATTCCTTTACGCCTAGGTTGGGAAGCGAGGGTTCTTAGGAGGTGGAACGCTTCTTCCTCCTCCCATGCAAGAATATCAGAGTTAGACTTAGATGTAGCAAGTTGCACAAGTTTATCATGTATCGCAAGCTTTGCATGCTTTTCCTTATCAAGAAGATTAAAAGTTAGGTTAGGATAATAGAAACATGCTAAGTTAACAGGTTTATGTGAAACGTACAAGCCGATTAATCCATATTCCCTGCAGTTCATACATCCTTTTTACATCATTATCACATTCAACAATTGTCAAACCAGTTGAAAGAACAAATCTTGGTGTGCAAAAATATAAAGCCCGTATCTCACACTCAAGCTTGTAGGCCAACAAGTCAAGCATTTGCTTAAAGTTCATCCTTGTGGAGTTACTAAACCTTAGCGAAAGGGTTCGGCCAAACGCATAACTTAAATTGGGCAACCGAATGAAGGTAACATCGTAGTGAATCTCAAAAGCAGGGATCGCAGCCTACGCATCTCAGGCCCCTGTAATAAAGGTATATTAAATGTACATAGAAAAGAATAGCAAGTATGGTAAAAAATATACTCAAGGCAAGTCAGAACCACGAGGTAACATATAAACATTTTTAGGAAGGGTGATGGTATTCATACCTTAGTTTGAGATCAAATAAGGCAACTGAAGGCTTAAAAGCATTTTTTGATGAAAGAGATTGTTTGGAGAAAGGAATCCTGACTAGTGTACAAATGTGATCTTGATGAACAGTTGCTATATATTAGCAAAGATAGTATTATTTTACTATTAACAATGTACTTATATATTATATGAGGCTTATGATCCATTGATTTTGATACGGAAATAGTAATGGGGTAAATGTTATTTTATTTTGTTAAACGTTTTTATGTCTAACGTGTTTGTGTAATAATGTTGGTGTTAATGTGTGAATGAATATGCCAATGGATGAGGCATGATATATGTTTGATTGTAAAATGTATTTGATAGAATATCGAATATTGAAAACCGATAGTGCATGATAAAACAACGAAAGTGCTGTTGGAGATAAGTTAAAAACTGTTGACACAAAGGATAAAATCTAACTCTATAAAAAACCGAATCATGTTCTCGCGATAAGCTAGCGCAACGTCAGCCAGATCATCAACTTGCAACCATTGACAATGTGCCAATCGACAAAAAATATACAAACCCACACACCACAATCACCAAAAATACAACCTTCCCTACATGTAATCTTATAGTCGTTGGACGTATTCCGATCTTATCAAAAACGTTTGCTTACTATAGAAGAACTGGTAGTTTGGCCTGTCAATAACCGAGATTGTTAAAATACATACAGGGTTGATCTTGTTGGAGGGTTGTCAAAATGTTAATATTGTATACTCGAAATAAGTAAGTTATACATAAACTACAATTGTTTGTTCAAGAAGGATTAAAAATAATACGTCGTATATATAGTGTTGTTAAGCAATATTTGTCCAAAAGTATTATATGTTTGTTATGCGTGATACGTATAAATTCGACCATTTGACAATTGCTTCGCAATTAAAATAATACATTTCGTTTCATTACATTAGCGATAAAAAGAGAGTAACGGCAACAACATTGATGATGAGTCCAAAACAAAAAAAGATTATTATGACGAACTTGTGAGACAAGCATATAACAAGCTAGGAGTATAGGTTTAATATTTTTTAAGCATCATGGCCGGAAAGGAGCTTTTCTTGAGAACTTGCAGCTGCCTCGGTGATGAGCCTCATCGGCCCCTGCTTTTCTCTAGCTCCTCATCCGGATTCCACACAAAGATTTCCATACAAGCACGGCAAATGATGGACCCAACAAAACACTCCAACGCTTGATCTGCTCACCTCCACACGACGCATAAAGTTAGCTCCATCACTGTTGCATGCATGTCACTAATGAACTTTAGATCACGTCCATTGTCACGCACAAAGAAAGTGTTAGCCATGTCAGAAATATAGTTATCTATTTTTTGTAGTAAATGTTGCTGTGGGTAGTGTGTGTCACTTCACAAAAGTAGTTTCAAAATATATTAGATGGTGTCCTTTATATATAAGCAAAATGAGGTGTGTGGGGTGACATGGATTTTATTTTCAATTAAAGTCAATATAAGTAAATGTGGATGGTCAACTGGTCAATAGTTGCGTCTTGTCAAGTAATTAGAAATGCACATTAAGCAAAATGCAATTAATGAAGCTTTTGTAGTACTCATATTTTGCCCAAAGATAACAATTTTTGGGCAACTAAACCATTTGGGGGCAACTAAACTAGTTAGCATGTTGTTTACTTGCAATTCAAACAAATGTTTTAGTAAGGTATGCCACGTGGTCCATAACATTATGATGTGTATGCCTTAGGAAAAATATTATTTACCCTTGTTGTTAACATACAAATGGTATTATTAGGTGTACATTTACTTTGTATTTTTCTGTAACAATATACAATTATAATATAACTAACAATTTATGTCATGAACTCCAAGTATATGCGCTGTTCTTGTGGTTTCTTGATTGCATGGTTATTTTGAAATAACCCAAATCAGGGATGCACAAAAGTAGGACAAACTTTAATAATGAGGAAAAGACGCATTAAAAAATGATGGTGCTGCCAAGTGTCATGTACTTGAACTGTTTATGTCCATTAATTATAAAGTTTACGTTATTCCCATAAAAGTTGGAATTAAAAAATCCTTCAAATCTATGCATCATCACATTCGTTAACAACGACTTTCGGCCGTAGCCTTGGTCAAAGGATGGGAGTATTAGTGATGTTGCCATTGCGGTTTGCGCTATCCATGCCGGAGATTGGTAAATACACTGCTAGCGGTTGTGGTGAATATGGAAACAACGGGGGCTTTTGTGAAACATTTTGCTTGTACCGTACTTATTCCCCAATTCACTGCCGATCAAATAATTGATCTTTTAAACACTCCCAATTGGCTGAACGAAACACTAACCGCTCCCAAGTATAATTTTCACAAATCCCATATCAAATTCACTTTCAGCGCACAATGGCACCTAAATATTCTGAAAACCCACAACTTAGTCGCATACCTAGTCAAGAACGACCATTCTGAAAGTTTTCATGAGATGATTGATTTCATCAAACATAGTCACATACACTATGCATTAATCAGAGAACCCGTCATTGTTAAACCTTATATACGGCAGTTTTGGAGGAATGCTGAAATTCAAGAAAGAGGTGGAAAAGAGGTTATTAGGGCGGTTGTTGATGAAACGGAGATTTGATCACGAGGAGGTGATTAGAGATGTTTGAAGCTTGAGGATGTGAAGGAGTTGTTAATGTCGATCTTGAAATATTTGAAGGTCTAGAAAGAATGGGTTATGAGAGAAAAGGGGATCGTATAAAGTTTCACAAAGGTATGTTTTCTCCACAATGGAAGTTTTTAATCCATACCTTGCTCAAGTGTGTAAGCAATAAAACAACTAGATTTGATGAGTCAAAGATTGCAATCTGTCATCTGTTTATCTCCAGAAAGGGTTTTTAACTGGTCTCGAATGATTTTTGAGGGTTTTCAAAAGAACATTAAAGAAAAGGGCAAATACTACCTCTATCCTAGGTTTGTTCAATTGATAGTTGATCCGTGCTGAACTAGTCAAGTTTTATCACTCAAGCCTGCCACTTGTGAATGGCCGACCGTAACAAACTTAAAACAGTTCAAGCACGAATGCAATGAAGATCAGAGAGTATAGTGTTTCCCTGTGTCGTTAAGTCCCAACGAGTTGTGCGAGAATAGTCAAACGTGAAAGTGATCGGAGGATTTGAGCGAAAGGATGTGGTTGATCTATACCTAAAGAGAAAGCCCATAAACTACAGGGCTTAAATGCAAAATATAAAGAAAGTTAAAAAGATAAAAATATTAAATAAACGTTATCACTATATTTAAAATGATGTTTTTGTTTTTATGTTTTTATAAAACTGAAATTAAAAACTACGTAGCGTACAAAAGAAAAAGTGAAACTTACACAATATTAATCCTAAAAATATAAAAATGATATTTTTACAATCCTAATGATAAAATAAAATTTATAGAAAAAGAAAATTATTTTTATAACTATTTAATTAATTATTATTAATTAAAAACTATTTTTAACTATTTAATAATAACCTAAAATACAAGAAAATATGAAATAAAGCTTGAAAAATAAAATTAAGACTTAGAAAAATCTAAAATAACAAATTAGAATTTTCAAAACTATTTTTGTATTTTTCTGAATATTTTTCTATTTTCTAGGAATTAAAAACTATTAAAAACTAATTAAATTATTTAAAAATACAAATTTAACTAAGAAAAATATGGAAAAATATTTTTTTGTCTTTTTATATTTATCTTAACTTAAGAAAATTGAAAAATTAATTTTTTTGAGACTTTTCTTAATTTTTGGTATTTAAAACTAATTAAAAATGCTTAAAAACTAATTAAAATGTAGAAAAATAGCAAACAAGCTAGGAAAAATCTGAAAATTTCAGGAAAAGCATAAAATAATATTAAGAAGCTAGGAAAAATAGAAAAACATGTGCATGTGTGGAGGAATTTGAAACTGAAGTGGAATGTGCTTATGAAATAAGCACTTAAATAAGCAAATGGAACAAAACAAGCACCCAACCAAAACAGAAGCCTAAATAAGCTATAAGTGACCAAATGCAACTAAAATCAACAAGCTATAACCTCTGATAAGCTGATTACACAGATTATGATGATTTGAGCTTATTGCTTGAAATCAGTTATAGGGTACTACTTTTGAGCTAAAGAATAAGTACTGAAATAAGCTGGAAATTGGAAAACAGATATTGGTACCTATACTAGACCTGGCCAAGTGCTTGTGAACCAAAAACTAAACCAAGAGGGGCTCAGAGTAGCTTTGTGCAAGGATCGCAAACTGCACAATACCTCGTAGTCTCAGCCCTGTTCATTGAGCACTTTGCCTTTTTTAACAAGCTCATTTGGAGCTTTTGAAAAAATTCTAAAAATCAACAAAAATACTAATAAGAAACTAGACCTACTGAACTTATAGAACCCAAAGTTTCATTTGATTTGGTTCAGAAATGAGCCCAAGAAAAATCACTCCAGTTGGGCCCAAAGCTGGATTTTCAATGCTTTTGACTTTTTGACAAAATTGGAATTTTGACTTTCATGAGTTTTGATCCAACTTTGTGGACTGAGAATGATGTTAAATGATAAAGTAAAGCTGATGCAACCTATGTCTATGAATTCTAAACATGAAACAAGCTTTTGCTTATCTAAAATCTCAACAGTCAAGACATTAAGACAGATATGGAATGATTTTGACTTAGGGCCCAAGACTCAAGTTCATGACTGCAATGAGCTAAAATGAGCCAACCAAGCATGAGACAACATATACCAAGCACAGAACTTGGCTCTAATGCAGTTTTGACAACAAATCCAAACACACTTATTAAACACTGATGAAGCAAGAAATCAATTAAACACTGAGTTGCTTGTTTTAATGATCAAAGTAAGCTTAACTATCCTTAATACACTAAATAAACATATCCGAACTATTTTTAACCAACGACAGATACAAACAAAAAATGCAAATTGACTTTAAAATGTAAAGTAACATACAAACTCACATAGGTCTATCTTGGATTGCAGACTAAAACCAGAACCCAAATTGTAATATTCTATATCAAACCCATCCAAATCACCCTCTGCATCAACCCATGTTCAATTCTTTCTCCACATAGGCCCATTTTGACTTTTGTTGACCATGATCCAAAATTGCTTAAAACTTAAGTGCAGCTTATAAAAGCTATGATAAGCTTATATAAGATTGTTTGAGTTTGAAAATAAGCTACTAGGAGCTTATACATAAGAAATTGATACTAAAATTTGTAATGAGAACATGAAACTTAGAACTTATATCAAAACTTGAGATTTATACTTGAAAGTGAATTACAATGATACAAAGGCTTGAGTTTAACACATTTGAAGCTTAAAATTACATTTCAGAACATTAATTAAGATAACTAAAAAAAGACGACATATAAAGAAAAAATAAAACTAACTACTACATCTGGTTCTTCTTCTCTCTTTTATACTCCCATTTGCTTCCACGTGTCCTTATGACCAAATCCCACCACTTCTTTGAGCCAATGGGTGAGTTTTGCTCAGTTTTGCCTTTTTATGATTTTTGGCGGGAAAGGCATAATTTGACTTATAGGGCTTCTGAGCTAGCAACTAGTGACTAGGTATGATGATGAGGATGGGTGTTGGAAGAGATAAGGCTTTGTGAGTGGTGAGTGGGAGAGGTCTAGGGTGTACAGTCAAGTGGTGGGGAAGTAGGAGGTGGGAGGGAAACTGTTGTTTGACTTGGGTGGTTTTACCAGGGGGTCTAAAAGGGAAGTGACAGGGGTCCAAAAAGGTGTACATGGCAGGGGTCAAAAGGTTTTTTACAAGGGTTTGGTTTAGTATTATAGGGACCAATTTGTAAATCTGCCAAATTAGAGGGACCAAAACTGTAATTTCTCCAAAGTTGTTACAAGGGACCAATATTGACAAGTTCCAATAGTACAAGGACTAGTTTTGACATTTTCAATTTTCGGGGACCAAACTTGACATTTTATGAAAGTTCAGGGGACCTTTTCTCGCCATTTAACAAAAGACTTATTCAAGGACCATTTTTGACAAGTTAGAATAATTCAGGGACCTTGAATAACATTTTTCTTTATTTGGTTTTTACCAGGGACTGTTTTTGACAACTTTTGAAACTTGGGGACTAAACGCCAATTATGCAATTTTGATACGTTTTCACCAGATTTTAATATTTTTGCATTTAAAACACATAAAACACTTATTTGTGATATTTTTATCATTTTGATGCATTTCGGAGTGTTTTCAGATGTTTTTGCAGTTTAAATGGTACAAAAATGATGAGTATTTAGACACTCATCAATAGCAGAAAGTCAAATAACAGAACCCATTCCCTATACTAAAAAATACGACGTTTTACATATGCTTCCTAGGGTGTTTGCCCATATGAGGAAAAAGAGTCGAAATTTTACAGGAACCATAACACCTTTGTTTCCTCACATGCTAAATCTGCCACAACTTATAGAGGAGGAGAATCCACAACCCATTCTATCCATCGATGAACCCCCGCCACCACTTCCAAAACCAATTCCAAACCCTTACCTTCAACATCTCTGAGCCCGGTTGTAGTGGTGAAGGACATGAGGGTGTAACAAGTGTGGTAGGTGACATGAGTGGAAGGGGTGAAAGACATGAGGTGTAACTATGTTTCAGGCGTAGCGCTGACCGTAAGTGGAAACCTAATTAAGACCCAAATGGCAACTCCTAATGTGGAGAGTTCGCCGAGCTCAACACGTGGAGGAATCCCGTGCAACTGGCTAACTTGGGGTCCATGGATACGAGCCTCTCCGATGCCATGGTACTCACATCCTATGATTCACCTCTGGGAGAGGTACACAGACGGAGTGATGAGGAAACAAGTAAAACTGAACATGAATTGACGGGTAATGATACTTTTGTGCATAATCACAATTCCCAATGTACACCTCTGGACCAGCTTAACACATGTCAAAGTTGTGAGGATAAAATGGAACTTTTAAAAGAATTGACGGATAAATGTAGCAACATGGAGTCTAAAATGTCTGACGAATTGACAACTCTCTACTGGAACTATTAAAAGGTTGAAGCACAGGCTGAATGTTTTGGAGAGAATGAGGAGACCAGGGATTGCTGCATATAGAAGAGTCAAAAGGATGGGAAAGAAGGCTAGCTCCTCAAAGGATCGAGGTTGGAGGATGAATCCAAACAGGGGAGGAGTAAAAGCATTGATTCAGGGGAGGTTGTGAATTTCGATGTGGTTTTGGACTCGGATAGTCGTGCTAATCGGAAGGTTATCTCGGTGACCGACATGCAAGGAAAAGTCTGCAGCGATAAATGATGCTTTGAAAGCTACTTGTGCAGAAGAGAAGGCAGTGGTGCAACACAACCACTGCAGATGTTGTCGCATCCACTGCTTCTAAAGAAGAAGCCACTACTGGAACCACCTCTAAGGTAATTATAACAACTGTTATTTCGGATATTCCCATTTCTATCACAACCACTGCTAATACAATCACAACCACTGTTACATCACCACCAAAGACAAAAGAAGCTGAAAAGGAGGTTGCCAATCAAGTGCTAAACCAAAAGCAATCTTTACCAATCCTTGAACCTATCGTTGCACCCATTCCTGCTACAATTAAACCTTATGCACCTAAACCCTTGGGAAGTTTGAAGATTGGTGAGCCTGTCAAGTCAGTTGTTGGTCAACCATATATTGGAAAAGTAAAGGAATTGCAAATACAGTTTTGAAGTTTAATAGTAAACATGAGCAGGAAGCTTATGATAGAGAAAAAGCACAGTTAGTACATCTGGAACTAAATGCTGATGTAATTAATAGGGAAAAGAAAAAGCAACAAAAGGAGGAAGCTCGAAACTGATTAAAAAATTGAAAAATGAAGGACAAGTGTTCCAAGGATAAGAGGGAGCTGATACGCAAGAAGAACTGGAGATTGTAAGCTTTATGGAGGGTAAAAGGCTGGATAGGATGAGAGATCAAATTTCCACTGTTCAACCTACAAGATTTAGAGAAAAGACTCTAGAGTTCAGCTATGTACCTAATGAAGAAGAAATTCAATTCTTGATTGCAAAAGATCCAATGATCAAGAAGAAGGCATTGATTTTATATCTCGATGCATCTTTAATCAAGAACAAGAACTGCACAGCTTAAAAGATTTCATACAGATGAAGAATAATCAAGCACTTCAAGAGGCTATTGTTTTAGTCAAGAAGGGTCAAAGGAAATCAAGACAACCGACTAAGGCACAAGTTATTGCATACATGAAGACTTTCATGTTGCAATGTTGGTGGTTTTAAGAGACATCAATTCAAAGAAATGTCTGATGATAAAGTTGAAAGTATCTACTACAGAGTTCAAAGACAAAATAATTGTTTTATTCCAATGGACTCTGAAGAAGAATCAAGAAGGTATCCTAATTTGAATAGAAAGGGCAAAGATAGTGAATCTCAGACATCTAAGAAGACAAAGTTTGGTGAAGAACAAGAAGTTCCAACTGAGAAGTTCACTGACAAGCTCAATTAAATATGTTAGAATGTATAGGATGGTGCAAAACTAAGCTTTAGCATAATCTGTAGTTATAAGTTCAAAGTTAAGGGATAAGGTCAACAACCTAGCTATTATTAGGCAGTTAATGTTTTTAAATGCGGTTAGGTAGAGGCTTTTATAGTGACAAAGTCATAAACAGACGCACATTAACATTGGTTTTACACACACATATCAGTAAAACCCTTAAAAATGACTAAAAAAAAGGTAGTGGGTTTTTGGTTTCTGTAAATCTTATTTTTCTAATGCTAACATTGGTTTCACGCATCTTTAAAGACTTCGTTTATTTTGCAGGTATCATAACAATCTCTTCTGATTCAAGCATAACACTGCCCTCAAGCAGTTCAGATACAATGCAACCATGTAATCCATGGGCTTCATACTTCCCAAACGCTGAAACCTCTGAAAGTGATTCAAGCTCTATATCCACTATTTGTCTACCCTAGCAGTTGACTATTCTCGACAGACCGATGTGGTAGCTTACCCCATACCGCTGAAAAGGGCAACGTTTATGAGTTTCGAGGAAAAAAAGGCCTCAGTTAGTGATGCCGAAGTCGAAACCTCCCGTAAAAGGATTCGTAATAGGACTTGCAAGTAAACAAACATGGGCTGATATTAAAGAGAAGAAATTTGGCATAAATAATCCCTTCACAAATATAGAGCGCGACAAAGGCAAAGGCAAAGGGAAAAGAAAAATGGCTTACAAGTAACATCGGTTACCTTATCTCTATGGTTTGTTGATGTATTAAAACAACTGGAATGGTTGTTATCTGTTTAATCTATAATATGTGCACCCTGAAATCACTGTGACTATTTGTGTAGATCTTTTTAGTATTTATGCATATGCCTTGAGTTAAATAAGTGGAAATTGAAAATTCACTTTTCTGTGTATGTTTACTTTTTTACCTATAAACAAGTAATAAATAACCACAAAGTTTAACAGGGTTACCTTTGAAAAAAGGTTCAGGTTTGGATGTTTAACCCACCAAACATGACATTTTTAACAGGGCATTTTTTTATAACAATAAACAAAATTAAGGAGACCATAGAAGGAATCTATACCAACGTATTATAGACTACATAATTACGAATCAAGCATATAAAAAGAACAATGGATTGTAGAATGGAAATAAAACGTGTGTAACATAGGCATTAATCGAATAACAACAACGATTCATTATAACATGGATCGAATAACAATAATCGAATTAAAACGTACCATACTTTGCCACATTATTGGAACAAAAAGATTGAGCAATTGAAGGTGGTTTTCTTGTTGTACAAAAGTGTAACGAACGGAAATAATCGGTTGCAATGAACATTGTACGTTAGGAGCAAGAGAGGTGCCAACGCAGCAGACTGTTTCATTTGTGAAAAGATTAACTAGGAATGCTTTTATGCGAGAAGCAAAAACATCGAGAGTGAAGAAGACGAATGTCGAAAACGAGTGAGTATTGGATTTTGAATTTAAATTCACTGTACTTTCACTATTCAAATTTTTAAAAAATACGAGTTGCCCACCGACTTTTGGTTGCCCAAAAAACAATACCTTACACATACGACACTTGTTGTCGACTGTGGTTGAGTTGCCCATAACAAATGTTGCATAAAGTGATATGCATCGTATGCCAGTCTATTTGTGTCATTTTCCCTTTTTAAAATTATACGGTTGCCCAGCGCTTTTTAGTTGCCCAAAAAACAATACCTTACACATACGGGACACTTGTCACAATGTCGATGAGTTGCCCAATGACAGCGGTTTCCCTCGGTCCATTCTCAAATTAAAAATAAAAGTTGTCCGGAAAGTGATAAGCCTCAGGGCGCGCAGTCTATTTGCATCATTTTCCCTACTTTTTATTTGTATTATATAAATAATTTGGTTAGTTGTTAAAAATAACTGTTTTTACTCTTTAACAGCCTGGGACAAAGGATTATGGATGCGAGTTTTTTTTATGGAAGGAGGAACGAATCCGTTTAATGATCAATTCTCCTGGAGCTTCAACGCCTCCAACTCCAACTGCATCAAATTACTTTGTAGTACCTTCAACATTGAGTACTCTAAATGCAGAGTGCTCAAACTGCATCAAATTGAATCACAAGGTAATGGTACTCGAGATAATTCTAGAAATGTATAGGCATCCCAACAACCACACAGTTGATTCAGCTGCCCTATTCCATGACCTTTATAATCAAATGGACAATCTTGGTTTGGAGTAATTCGTATGCTTTAATGTTTAAACTTTTATCGATCTGTAATGTAATTTGTACGCTTTAATATTTAAACTTTTATCGATCTGTAATATAATTCGTACGCTTTATCGATTAATAATAATAATAATGATAATGATATTGTAATTCGTATGTATTTTACATATCCAAACACCCCTTTAAACATACTCAATCATTTTCTTGTAGTGTAATTCGATTTGTAATGTAATCCGCTTTGTAATGTAATTCGTATGTATTTTACACTTGGTATTGATTGTTAAATCCATATCCAAACACCCCTTTAAACAGCAGTGTATTTCAAATATGCAATTTTTCAACACTAAATTACATATGCATAAAGACTGAAACTAAAGGAACAATATCACAATTAACAAACACGAACGGAAACCTTTTATTTAAAAAACGCAAAAGTTCTCAACCATATACATTTCATACAGACTCAAACGAAACAACTAGATAAGCAAACAAAACAAATCGACAAGCAAACGAAACAACTCAAATGACACAACTTAACACACGACAAAGACCATAACAAACATCGCTCATTCATTTTTTTTGCTGCTACTTCCCACTTTCCTAGAACCCGCACCACCATTCCCCTCCCTTTCCTTCTTTTGCTTGATGAAATTTTCAAACAAAGCTTCAAGATTTGTTATCCTCATTCCGAGTTCATCAACTTTTGGTAACTTGCTTTCACTATCACCGGCCAACATCTCTTTGTAGTATGGCTTTTTCTTTAACTGTTTTAGAATAACATATGTCATCTACGGGCTAATGTTCTTATAAGATCCATATTCAGAAATAATTTCATTGCCATATGTATTAAGAACTTCATCAAAGAGTGGTAGGTTCGATAAAACCTTTGACCACGGCGTGTAACCAACCATTGTTAAATTGAACACTTTAGCAAGTTATAACTTTGGTCAAACGTTGGTCAATATAATTTGTATATATTGTTGAACGATTTATTTTTGAACGTTTTTCGATTTGTAAAATGCAATTCGTATATATTTTATCGATTTATCGATTTGCTTGTTTCTGTTATTTAAAACACGAAAGCAGTTTTTGTTATTTGAAAATCGCAAGGGTTCTCAAACACATTTCATACACGTTTCTTACGGACTCAAACGAACCAAATGGCGGGATAAGTGTAACATCTACGACATGTAAAAATACTTTCTTACTGACTCGAATGAACCAAGGGTTCTCAAACACATTTCGTACACGTTTGTTACGGACTCGAACGAACCAAATAGTGTGGACGGGAACTCAAGTTTGACCAACTTCGTCAGAAATACTTTCGGCGGGGACATGTCCCCGCCATAAACCTTAGCGGGAAAAAAGAGCGATAACAATTAGCTAGCGAGGGAGTCTTAATTTGTTGGTCAAAATGTTTCTAGTGTTGAATTTTTCCATTCAGAGTGGGCTATTGTTGTGCCACGTCAGCTGGGTATTTGTCGTTTAGCGACTTTTGACGGGGACAAAGGTGTCCCCACCAAAAGTCTGGTCGCCCGTCGTAACAATTGTTGTAGTGACTTTTGACATCAACAATATGGTTTTTGCTCGATATAGGTGCGTTTTTTTGGCTCTCCCTCGTGCTACTTGTGTCGATGGTTCATATGCATCGCCTAATTTAGTTTGCCCTTCCACACTTGCACAACTTAAGACATTGAATTAGACTGCTTTTGATTTGATTATTAAATCGACATTTCGTGTCAAATGAAGCTTAACAAGTTTGTAGCAACTAGGGGTGGAAACGAGTCGAGCCGAGCCCGAGCCTGCCAGAGCTCGATTCGGCCGCTTATAACGATTGAAGCAATGAAAAGTTAAAGCTCTGAGCTCGAGCTCGAGTTCGGCTCGTAATATATCTTTATTGATCTCGTTAATAAGCTTGAGCCCGGCTCGTATATATGTTTAATACATAAAATATTATAATGTCGTTTAGGCTCACGAGCCCAAACGAGCTTTGTATGTAAAGCTCAGGCTCGAGCTCGATTAATAAACGAGCTGCAACTTAAGCTCGAACTCGTTTAAACTCGGCTCGTTCGAGCTTTTTATCAATCTGATCTCGAGCTTTTCACAAGCAGCTCGACTAATTTTCACCTCTAGTAGCAACAAAAGACATGTCACAAGTCATATGGCTTTTGAATTATGGTATTTTGACTTTGGTAAATACCAAATGAACAATTGTAGTTTCATGAGATGTCGGTCTATATATTTGAGTTTGTGTTTTTCTTCTTTACTTTTAACCAAAATTTTGAATTATATCCTAGTTACACATATTTCTTTCACTGTGCCATACGTATTCATCTCTCTAAAACTGAGACAAACGAAATTGTTTTCCTATAAAGCTGCTAACTGACTTCTCTTTCTCTCATGTGAACTTGCATACCACGTCCAAACAACTTGCTACAAGGTTCCAAACTCATAAGCATTTTTGTGAAAAAATCATTCATCAAAGATCAAATATATATTACATCTCTTTAAACATACTAATAAACATAACCTATGGACCAACTGATCTTATACCATCTATACTCTATTTAGATTTTATATATTTCAAACACAATCTTTTTTCCACAGCTAATAATATAACACATTAACATTTATTTGTTAAATCACACTCATTTTTACACCGTCTCCTTTCTTGAATCATGATCGCTAAAAATTGTCAATTATTCAAGAAACCGCAAAAACAAAAAATTATAGGTGCTCGTATCTTTACGTATGCCATACTATTAATATAACACAATGTAATTACTGATCCTAACTTCGCTAACTTAGTGTCACATCATCTTTTTCCTTTCAGCTTCCCACATTTACTCTCGCAACAAATACTCATCCGTCAACATTTAATTGTAAACTTAACAAAAGAAATGGAACACACAAAACACAACTACATTACATATAACTCTAATTTTAGCTCCACCACCCTAAAAAGCCCCGAAATGTAAGGCTACCCGTTATAAAGGAGTTATAGACGAGTTTTCATGGCCATTTGAGAGAACTCGATGTCTGCACAACCAAATTGTGTAGAAAGACAGGAAATAGTTTTTGTGTGTGCATGTGAATGTATTGTGAGGTATATTTGTGTATAAGTAGGGTATATTTGAGTGGTGATCTTGGTTATATTATTACACTATGTTGGGTGTGAAGTTGGTTAATGAGAGAGAGTGACGTGAAGCTGAGTTAACGGTGATAAAGTTGCTTGCGGTACTGTCTTATTACAGGTAGTCTAACAAACCTTCATGCGGGATCATCCATGTTATGCATGAAACGATCCGCTATTAATAGTCTAATTCTAACATCTAATACGTTCTTACAAAATACCCAATAATTAAAGTATCAAAAACTGTAATGTAAAAAGTGAAAAAAATGAGAAAACATTAATGTAAATGCTTATCACACAAATAGTGAAAATATGAAATGACTAAACCAGCGCGTGCATACCAAAACAAGTCCCCCCCTCTCCTCCTATCATCATCTGATCCATGTCATGTCACAATCACCCCTCACCACCTTCACACCCTATTTTTCACCTTTTATAACACACACAAAAGCACTTTTTTAACACACACATTCAAAAACACACACACATTTTCACATCCACATTCCCTCAAAAACAACCTTACAACTATGTTAATCCCAACATGAAAGAGCGTCAACGATGGCAGCCTGAAGAAGACGCTTTACTCCGTGCTTATGTCCACCAGTACGGCCCAAAAGAATGGAACCTCATTTCTCACCGCATGTCCAAACCTTTGGACCGTGACCCCAAATCTTGTCTAGAAAGGTGGAAAAACTATTTAAAACCTGGTATAAAAAAAGGCTCCTTAACCCCACAAGAACAGTCGCTTGTAATATCGTTACAAGCGAAATACGGTAACAAGTGGAAGAAAATTGCATCCGAAGTTCCTGGCCGTACTGCCAAGCGATTAGGAAAGTGGTGGGAGGTTTTTAAAGAAAAACAAGCGAAGCAACAGTTACAAAATAGTAAGAAAAATAATATCGGGTCTTCGGGTTCGGATATTAGTACTTTACAAGGTAATAATATTAGTACGTCTGTTGGGGCTGTGTCTGGGGAGCCTGAGAAAGCGGTTCAAGGTACTTACGATCATATACTTGAAACTTTTGCCGAGAAGTACGTTCAGCCGTACTTGAATCCCCCATCAGTAGTACCGGTACCAGTGATGCCGAATTTGAATTCTCCGATTTTGTCTTTAGGGCCAAGTGTAGGCGCAGCGAGTTCTGGGCCTACACCTGACCCAGGTTCCATGGTGGCAACTACTTTGCCACCATGGATGAGTAACAGTAGTGCCTCATCTTCGACTACTAAGTCGACTACACCATCTCCATCTGTTAGTTTAACTTTATCACCATCTGAACCGGTGGTAGTGGATCCGGTTCAGGTGCAAGTGCAATCAGACCACCCGGTTCACTCCCGGTTCTTCCCGGTTCAGCAAGTGGGTACACTAGTTCAGTACTGTAAAGAAGTGGAAGAAGCTAAACAAAACTGGGTTCAGCATAAAAAGGAGGCCACGTGGCGGTTGAACCGGTTGGAGCAGCAGCTAGAAGCTGAAAAAAACCGGAAGAGGAGAGAAAAGATGGAGGAGATAGAGGCAAAGATACGGTCTCTTCGCGAGGAAGAGACCACGGCTTTAGGGCGAATGGAGCATGAGTATAGAGAACAGTTAACGGCATTGCAAAGGGACGCTGAAGGTAAAGAAATGAAACTAATGGAAGCATGGAGTAACAAGCAAATGAAGTTAAGTAATGTGGTTGAGCAAATTAATGGTGGTTTAATTCAACATCAACATATGATTAGTGGTACTAATCATAATCATCATCCACATCATCATCATCATGGGTTAAGTTAATTAGCTTTAAATAAAATTAATTCCATTTGTTGTAGGGTATTTTGAGTGTTCATCAATGGAATTTGTGGTTTGTGTTTTTATGACTTGTAATGAATGGATAAATTATTAGCATGTACTCTTTCAAGATTTGTGTTTATGTTTATTCATGATCATGAATTAGTTACATATGATCATAACGTTTTGTTTGCAACAAAGTACGAGCATCTATTAGGAAATGTACTATAAGAAAAGGTTTTGGATCAAAGGAAGTTGAAAGTGTGTAACAAAAATTTGGGGTCAATGCGATACAATATAACTTTTGACTAATTAGAAAAATGTAATTCTTTTATATTAGTTTGACTCTTTAGTTGAGGTATCAACTAAAAGATACTAAAGTAAATACAATAAACAAGGATTGTATTCAGAGGCGGAGGCAGGGGGTGACTAGCGGGTGCTAGGCCCCCCCTAACGACCCATATAAGTTTGATATAATATAAGCCGATAGCCTAAAGTTTAACGAATACGTGCAGTCGGCCTCCCCTAACATTCAGTGATATTCATCTACGGAATGATCTACTCTTATTAAGTGGTGTTTTGTGATGAAATATTTACCTTTTCTTTTGTACTTGTTTTGTGCTTTAATGGAGGTTGGATATTTCTTTATAATAAAGTAATAAAATGAGGATGAAGAGGAACAGTGAAAGTAATAACATGAGGAGAGGTTGGAAGCTTGTGGATCACATTAATTGTTTTGTCTAATAACTTTTATCATTATATAGAGTTTTACTTTCACCCCTTAAAACTTTAATACTTGCGAAAATTAACCTTCTTGTTAAATATCAATTTGTTCAAAATCCTTAGTAGAAATTGAAGGCCAAAATGACAACAATATTTGACATACTCTTTGTATTTCTTTAAATGCTATTTTGTTTGTATTTTAAAGATTTTATATTACCGCGTTAGTATTTTATATATGTTAAAAACCAAATAGCTTATTAAAAACTAAATAGTTTATATATTAATAACAAGGAAAAAAGCAAATGAACAATTCTCTAATGCTATTTAAGATATAATGTAAACCCGAAGTAAATAAGTCATATATATATTGAATAGTAAATTTTTTTTATTATAATAAATGATATATTTTAGATTTTGGCATATGGCTTTCGAAATTCACGAGACGATCCTAATTGAAGCCTTATGTATTGTATGCTTTAAAAAATTCCATTCAAGATTTCAAATTTCATAAGTAAACAATTATGACTCCAAACATCAAAGTTGAAAATCTATATTCACAATTTTTTTTTTTTTGTTTATGATGCACTTTGTTAATTATCTTACACTAACTTGGCCTAAAATATTACTTAAAATTGAATCTTTAATCAATAACTAGGATAAAAGAACTATGAATTCCATTTACGAATAAAATATCGACGTTTGGTTGTTACAGTATAGTATGGCCCGGCCCCCCTCAACTCAAAATCCTGGCTCCGCCCCTGATTGTATTATTTTGGAAAATGATATAGCATGCGTAATAACTTCTCAAAGATTTCATTCAATGTTTTCATTGAGAAATAGCCTATAATAATGGACAAATTCTTTTTACATTTTTAATACGTACTAGTGTTGATTGTAGCTTTTAATATAAGAGAGCTAGGTGTCATAACAAGGCATAAGTTCGTCGTCGCGCCACCTCAGCGCCACATCAGCATCTCATTTTCCCACAACTAACCACAACAAACCCCCTCCTCACTCATAACAAACCTCAACCTCTTCATTTGGGCCCCACCACTAACACTTTATTTTTTTTATTCAATTTTCACTTCCAAATAAAAACTAAATAAATTCATTTCATTCAAATTAAAAATACAATACACAACTTAATAAAAAACGTACTAAACATAAAAAAAAGATACGAAAAAAAAAACATACGCAAGAAATACATGAAATTATAACGAAACTAATTATCCGGATTATGTTGTTGAAATTGTGCCCATTGAACTTGTTGCCAAACATGGTCGATGAGACATCGTTGAAGCTGCGTGTGTCGTTTATCATGTAGTTCTTTGGCTTTTTCTTTGCACCGCAACGTTCAATCCATGTCTGTAAATTTGGTGTTGGAGAAATATACGTTTCGGCAATATCGATATCGCAAAATTTTCATCTTTCAAAATCATGTTATGCATTATGATGCACGCGTACATGATTCTCCGAAACTTGCCAATAGTAAATTGCCGTGCCGGTTGGGCAATGATATGCCAACGTCCCTGGAGGACACCAAAAGCTCTTTCGATGTCTTTTCGAGCACTTTCTTATTTCGCTTTGAATGCGGCATTTTTGGATTAGTTGCAACGTAATGACTTGACGAAAGTTGCCCACTCCGGGTAGATTCCGTCAGCTAGATAATACCCTTGCTTAAATTTACACCCATAAACTTCAAACTCAACCTCGGGGGCGATGTCATCAAGCAAATCGTCGAATAACGGAGAATTATTTAAAACCGTTAGATCGTTATTCGCACCCGCTACCCCAAAAAAGCATGCCAAATCCACAAATCGTATGAAGCAAATGCCTCAAGCATTATAGTCGGATATTTTTTATCACCTCTATGAAATTGGCCTTGCCATTCTTTAGGACAGTTTCTCCATTCCGGTGCATACAATCGATGTTCCCCAACATTCCCGGAAGCCCATGAACAGTTTTATGTGCATAGTATAAGTTACGAATGTCATCCTCATCGGTTTTCTTAAAACTCCTTAATAAATAGTTCGATTATGCACATAAGAAAAAATCTAGGCAATCGCGTGCACAGTGTTCACCTATTTGTAAATACTCATCTAATGCATCAGGTGATATCCCGTAAGCCAATTGGCGTAGGGCACATGTGCATTTCATAATCACACTAAAACTCATTACACCCTACCATCGGGTCGCACTCTAAAGAAATCAAAATGCCTAGGAAGAGGATGATGAGTTTCAATATATGTTTCAATACCTTGCACTATTTGTAGAAATAGACGACGGCTCATACGAAATCGACGTCTAAATTGAGCGTCCGAATATTTTGGGTTGTCGCCAAAATAGTCAGCAACAAGACGTGCTTCAGCAACTTCACGTTCACGAGGGACATATTGACGACGCTTTGAAGGACCGGGTGCTTGTTCCTGCAACGTTTGCTCCGCCTCGAACTCTTGAATAAACATTTCTAACTCCGTTAACTCTTCAAGATCACTATCGCCGGAATAAGATGATTGACTATCGTAATTCATGTTTTCAGCAAGTTTGAATGGATATGTTTTGATTGAATATGAAAAACTTGTATGAAATGTTATGTTAATTTATAGAGTGGGTGGTAAGTTTTTTTAGAAAAAAAAAAAAAAAAAAAACGTTTTTAAACGTTAGGCAACGGATATATGAAATATTTAATCAATGCATGTCAGTTGCTTCATTCGTCGTCCCGACGATTTTGGATCTCACGGCGAGCCACAACGGGCGACGCCGGTGTGGCGGCGAGCCACGGCGAGACGCCACGTCGGCCACGGCGAGCGACGATCTCCCCCACACCGTCCACTCTAACATGCATATGTTTTATATGTGACAAGTTTTTTTACTTTGAATACATGTTTTGATGACACATAGTGCAATTGATACGTTTAAAAAAAAAATGGGTGTTAGAATAACATATCGTTTTATGATGTTAAGTTGCTATGGAGAATTCCTTTCATTACCAACTATATATTGTATCATGTAAAGCCCCCTTATTTCTCAAAGACTCCCAAGTGTTGGAACATTATTCACGTTTCTGTTGATGATTGCATGTGTTAAAAGTTATTGACATAAAGCTAGTCATACAAAAAATACGTAGTAGTTATGAAGTTAATACAGCGACATGAAAATAGGTGATTTGAAAGCACAAGAAATGTAGAGAAATACAGTATTAGTAAAAGATTTGAGCTATACAGTATTAGTAAGTAAAAGATTACTGTACTAAAAAGGTCTTGTTAAAAGTGAGCATAACTGTTATTTAAAAGTTTAATGAGATATGTTTATTTATTGGGATTGTTATTCAAGTGAGTGCTATATATATATGATAGGGAGAGGGGATGGGGATACATTGGAGTAAGTGTATGCAGTGTGGTGTCAAGAACTGTTTGATCATTTTTGTGACAACAATAACACCTACCACTTTTAATTTAGACCTTATTCATTCTCTTTTTATTTTTTTAAAATTTTACTCTCTTTGCTTTTCACTTTTTTTCAGTTTTGCAGCGAGTGAATAAGTAATGGGCAGATCACTTTGTTTTTTTCATTGGTGGTGGGGTTGGGGTATTATTATTATTATTATTATATGGATTATTCTAACAGTTCCTTTAAAAGATTTAAAGCTGAGGGCCACAAGGTCGAAAAAATAATTTAAAGACTCAAGGACCCACACTTTTTTAATAAAAAAATATTTTAATGCTAAGTTTTGCATGACACGTGTCCCAACATTAAATGCTAAGTTTTGCAAGTTGGCAAAAATAGCCCCTGAGGTTTAGGTGTCGTCGCAAAGTAAGTCGAAGTTGGCAAAAATAGCCCCTGAGGTTTAAGTGTCACTGCAAAGTAAGTCCTTTATAGCAATTTGGCAAAAATAATCCCTATCTAAATTCACGTCTACAAAAGCAATCCCGCTGCATCGCGCGGGTTTCATCATGTTTGGACTATTCTTCTAAACCATTTAATCTATCCAATTTTCTGATTTAATACTCTTAAAAACCTTTTTATTATCAAAAATAACTTTTACATGCTCTCACTCACCAAATAATATAAGGGTCCGTTTGGTTCAAAGTGGGGAAAGAGAAAGGGAAAAGGAAAGGGAAAGGAATGCAAATGAATGAGTGAGGTGGGTAATCAATCCCTTACCCCTCAATTTACTCTATAATGGTTCATTACCCATTACGGGATAATCAATCCCTTACCCCTCCCCAATCAAGCACTAAATTATTTGTGATGTGGGCCCTTTTGAATACCTTACCCATTCACCACCCCCCTTAACCCCCTAACCAAGCACGCCCTAAGATGTCATCACATACCATACATTCTTTCCTTGTCTTTTGTTTCTTTGTATAGAAAGATAATCATGTCAAACTGATATAGTACATCCGTCTCATATTTATAGTCCATATTTCCTTTTTCGATCGTCCTAAAATAATTGTCCACTTTCATAAATAGATAGAGAATATAGATCAAATTTACCATATTACCCTTAGTTGAGGTTATTATTACAAACTTTAAAGAAGTTAGAAATTAATTGGTTAATGGTAAACTGTCTTTGTTCAAAAAGTAAGAAAGAGAAAGTTGTAATTATGATGTTTTTCTTAAACTGTGTGTTTTTTGTATGTGGACAATAATTTTGAGATAGATGTAGTATCTTGTTAGAGCATCTAGAGTGATGGTGAATCCCTTACGGGATTTCGTTCCACATGAGCCGAGAAACAATTCATAACCACTCAATCGCCATCCACTATATATCGTTCTGGTTATAGTCCAGATCTTTATATCTGTCGTGCAAGCCTTATTTTTATTTTTTTTAAATGTCTTTAAACTAATTTCTTCCATTCCGACTCCTTTTAGTGACAATGAATTAAAAATGATACGACGCTAACTTGAAAACATGATACATAACACGATTATCACAAGCATTTGTGACGCCATTATGTGCTATTTGTATAGAAATCATATAATGTTAAAAGCACACCATTATATTCTCTTATGACAATGAGTAGTTTCTTGAGATGACTTAATTTAGGTCAATCAGAAATATATTATAGTGATTACCGTTTACCGAAAGATATCCAAGTTGACATGAGAGGTGAAAGTTCAACAAGGAAAAATTTGGTGGTGGGCAGCTGACTTGTTTTATTCATATGTGTGGTAGGGTTGGGGCACTTTGGAATTTTTTCCTCTAGTTCGTTCGAACCATTATGAGCATTCTAGCACTTTATTTGTTGAGTTTATAATACATGACTTAAACATAAAACATGTAGACATCAAGAGCGAGAAAGATGCGTAACGTACCTCATGCAATTGGCTAGATCTCTTCAATTCAAGAACCCTAATTAGGGTTTATGTGGTTTAACGAATTGACCCTTACCGTTTTTCAATTCAAACCAATTGATGTAACAATAGTGTGTTACACCACGTTTTTGTACACACGTATTATTAGCGATTTGATGCGAATGCTAGTTCTTGATCACAATAGAATAACCAAACATCTTTGTTATCTTTCAAGGTCACTCGTAAATCTCTTACAATGGGGATTCACTCGTCGACCAAGACAAAAGGGAAGAAAAGAAGAAGTTTGGCCCTCTATTGAAATCTAGTGTACCAAAGGATGAATACAAGGGAATGTATTTATAGCCTTATGGTAGATGTCAAGTTTACTATGGTTTCCGATGTGAGATTCCATAGTTTCGGCAAAAAACAAGCCCAAAAGAGGGTTCCTAAAACCGTCTCTTGGCTTGTTTACTTTTCTTCATATCCCGTTGACATTTAACGACCGATAGTCATTTTCGATAAGTGCTTATCGCTCGTTTAGTCGTTTATTGTGAATTTAATAATTAAACATAATATTTTATATTAATTATTTAAACATCGAGTCTCATACGTAAAGTGTGCAATCACGTGGTCTCGAGTTCGAATCCGGTCATACACATATTAAATATTTCCATAAACCAACAGCTCCCACTTGGAGATATCTTAGTATGCGTAATGACATTGGTTAGCATCTAGCAAGTACGCCAATGACCCAGAACAACTCGAGTATGGTTTCCTGGAAAAACCTTTTGATGATTCATCATCATACTTATCCTTTTGTTTATAATACCATGTTAATAAGAATATGGATCTCACTCATTTCTTAATTAACTATTATGTTTCTCGCTTTATATGATTGATCAAGATTACCAATTCTTCTGAACATATTCCAGAAGACATTGGGCATGGCCATGCAAACATCTTGACAACACTACGAGGGGCCCAAGAATATTATACTTCAAAATAAATTTGAAGGAAACAAATCCGTTTTGACTACTGGCAGGAATTCATAAATTTCGCAACACTTCTGAAAACAACCCTTATAACTACCGCTATACGTATAGCGTTAGATTAGCTCACAGAAATGCACTACATCCATGACATTTCTCTGGTATCTCAAGTCAGAGAATAAATATTCATGATGTACTTAATGACTAAGATCCATAAAGTACCATCATGTGGTTGGGATAAGTCCTATACTCAATCTATTGAATATCATCTGAAATTAGTCATGCTACGCATCAATATACTTTCAAGTATATTCTAACTAATACTCAGATTTGTCTTAATTCAATATCATTCCCATGTTATTGATCGACAACGGACTATTTAGAATAACTTAAGTTATTCAAGGATTTAAACATGCAAATATAGGATACAATATTATAAATGAAATTAAACGTATAAAATACTTTAATTCATTGTAAATAATAATTGTTTAACATCCTTTATCCAAATACTAAATAGATCAATGCATGATAATACTAGTTAATGAATTTTGCTACAAGTCATGAGAATCACACTTGTTGACAAGGCATAATTTTAACTAACTTTGATCTATAGGAATTTTGAGAATACTTATTTCAAGAATTCAATAAGTGAATTTCTTGTATGTGTTTACACATATCTTGATATTGTCATATCATTCCATAAGGTGCGTGATAACCAGAACCACCTTGATGACAATCATCTTTCAAAACTTTAAAGTTTAAAGTATTCTTTATTCTTTAATGTATAATGCAACTATGCCCTTAACGGAACATAATTAGTCAACATGGTCATCATCAAAGATACCATGACTAGAATTGAGTGTCATCTCAATTATACTAGTATCATTGTTTACAACAATATGCTCTTTAAACATCCGTAAACTTTGAACATTTATTTGTTTGGTGTCATCCAAACCTCAAGTTTGTTGACTATAACAATTACATAACAATTGTTGTATAGAATCTGGGAGCAACTCCAGGCTGAGGAATGCAATTCTAAATCCAAACATAAATATTACACTGTTGTTAAATCATCTTGTAATCAAGCATGATACAACAACCTTATACACAACATGATGTTCATGATGAATCTTCAAGTTAGACTTTAAGATCTCATTCATATTCTATCTTGTCAAAGATATGTATTCATCATGTTATATTAGACTCATTTATTTACCGCATACGTTTATAATAATAAACATATATTCCAAGGTTGTATGTCTTATTTCCAAATCTTACAAACGAAGTTTCATTCCCAACTAAAACTTAATTTTGGTGGAATGTAGTTGCCCATACAACATATAAGATTTAAGAAAATAAAAATAATACTCCCACTAGCTTTCAGGAATACTTATGAGCTATCTTATTTTAATTATTAAATCAAACATGGATTTAATATTAAATATAAGAATCATCTCCTAGATGCATGCATATATCCATTCATGGATTCTTGCAGTTTGTACATATTCAAAGATTATTTGAATTCATAAAAACTCCTTTGCATTACTTATCGTCCTCGCAAAAGTAATTCCAGAACAAAGAGTTTTGATATTCATTGTCAAAATTTCATATCAATGAAACTAAGTATGACAATTATAATCTTTATACTTCTATTTAATGTATCTAGAAAAGAATATTCAATCATAGTTAATTGATTAAGTATGATTAATATTATTGTCACTAGACATGCATTAAATATGTGTACAATATTGTCCATATGATTCCTACACAAAGATTTAAACCACTAGGGTTTCCATTCTTTGAAGAAACTCATTAAGATAAACCAAATATCTAAAGTTGATTATCTCTATGGACAACATCTCTACATTCATAGTATGATTGATTTACCACAATTCAACATTTGGTAAATTCATCATTATGATTAACAGGCTTACCATGATCCTGTAACTCATATTCCTCAACATATTAAATATCTGAGATATCTTTGCGGATCTATGAATGACAATTCCATCATATTGAGGTCTATCATATACATGTTTAGCCTCATCATGATATTTGCTAGTGCATTTTAGAAGATTATGTATTTTGTAATTCAATCTTTCAAGATCTAAACAAAACTCCCACTTGCCTTTAACAATTTAAAGATTACCTTTAAATAGTTTAGCAAGTAGAGCAACAATACATTGTTCTCTTTTGGGATATTACAAAAAACATTGACAATTCCTGACTTTAGTTTGTTACAACCCACTCTACAAGTAGTTTAACAAATTCAGAACTTCATTATAAGACTTAATGTGATTCATCACATTCCATAAACAAATGGTGTCTTATCAATCTTCTAGGTTGGAGTCTTATTAAGTATATTCAATCTATACTCAATCTACTAACCTTGATAACATGTGGAAGAAACTATAGTTATCTTGAATCACACATGCCAATAGATTTTGATTCTTCTAACTGAACATACCATAATTCTATGGTATTTCATTAGAATTAATATTGTAAGATAATCTAACAATATTTAATATAACCATCTACTATATGGATTACCTATTTACCAACAAAGTAAAACTTAATGGTACAATAGAATTACCAAGTCAATTGCATACATTATAACACATGTATTTTTGACCAAGTCAAAAGACATAACAGTTATAATCCCACTATACGTTGTAAGTCATTTGATCAACTCATTGACTTCATGCATATGTCTTAAAACATAGCAAGTTAACGTCTTACTTTATATTGTAAGTCTTTAAAAGACTTCATGTTTGTGACTTTACAAAATCATAAACATTTATAATTAAAGTAATTATGAACACCACCTCAGGTTTCAATTAATATTTTCAAGTTAATATTTACTACATATATTTAAGTCATTCAACGAATACTTAAATTCAAAGTAGTATTAGATTACTTCATTTAATTATGTCATTCCATGAAATGTTCAACGTAAGAAACAGCAAAATCATCCATGCTCGTTCTCACGACACGTGGGTATTTTACCTTGGGCTACAATCTAGTTCACGTTCTCACGTAACATAAATTGTAACTACAAGTGTTTCTTAAATATTGAATGACATAAATATTTAAAATAAAGTAGTCTTTGTTATCATCTTGACACATGTTCTTAATAGGGCAATCATACACATTTAAATGTGTAATTCCTATTGGAACGTTACTCTCTTACCTTGCGGTCAAGAGAATCCATTTAAATCATATTTATATGTGTTGTACCTTGCACACAATAAAGATTTCTCCCACTTGTGCATGGAACAACATCATGTAGCAGATAAACAACACGATACACGTTCGTTTATTTGATTAATATGATTTGTGTCATAGATATAACAAGTAGATGTAGGACTATATTGATTAGTAAGGAAACGCACATGACTCTCCTTAAAACATAAGTGCCTACAATTGGAAAGTAATTATCTTTGAAGATAAATTGGGTTACTACACAGGAAATAAGGCTAGTAGCTCCCACTGAATTAGAAATCAATAAAACAACTTCTTATTCAGTAATGCAACACAAATGCTCCCACTGAATCTAACAACATTGTAAGTGTTGCATAACCAGTGAAAACAACTTGCTTGCTTTTTACTTTCCTACACCTTTGAAGAACCATACGTAATCATTACTAAGGTACTAAAAGGTGTATTCTACGTTATGAATAATGGAATATCCATCAATGTTATTAACTTGAAAAATTTGGTATGCAATTTCTTCCTTAACAGGTCTACCATACCCATACTGGTTTGTAGCACCTTTAAAGGCTAAAGCAAAACAACTAGATAAACTATGCTAGTTTGCCTTTTACCAATTTTTGCGGTAATTCGTCTAGCTTCTAATTTTGTAACTCATATACATGTTTTCCAGTTAACCAACATTCATGTTTGTAACAAAAGGATTCATTCACCAAATCAGGGTAATGAAATCTTTGTGGAAAATAAGATGTGCAATTCATTGCTATGAGTTACATTAGAATTTAGACAATTCAAATGTTCCTATTATACCTTTCTCATTCATGAAAAGAAATAGGATTGAGTCTCATTCTTCTCTCATGGAAAAGAGACTTTGTTTTTCTTTTCGGTAAATTATTCTCAATCAAACATTTGGTTGAAAGCAGAATGGATCAATTTACTGATCAAAGACTAAACCTTGTTTACGGTTAAATGTTGCATTTATACATTCAAAAGAATTACAAAATTCAATTTTAGTATTTTCGATAATTAACCTTTTCAAGAAAATTAAATACCCATGGTTCATAAGCATATAACCATTTAATTTTCACTTGAAAACTAGGACCCAAATTGACATAGTTTCATCACACCAGTTGATCTGCTAGTAATGAAATTATTCAAAATGATACGAGTCGAACCTCAATTTCCAATTTTCAAATTGCAACTCCTAGATTTATGGGATTTACATTTAGCCAATTTCAATTGCCATGTAAACATGTTTTATCCTCATCTTATGCCTTGAGTTGCCAGTTCTCACTACAAAACTCAATTAAGTTGTCCAACTTAAGAAACTGCAAAAGCATCCATGCCCGTTCTCGCGTCACGTGGACATTTTACCCTTTGATTACGATCTAAGTCACGATCTCACGCAAATGAAAAGTAATCTTAGGTGTTTCCGTTTCGTTGGATGGCATATAACTTAAATTAACGGGTAATAATTTTGATGTCAAATCAAATATGTACAAAGATGTCATGCATTCATCTTCGTAACATAGGTTTTATTAAAACATTTATATCCTTGTTTTAATGATTTAAGCTTTTCATCATCAAACTTTAATCGAGGTATTGGATTCACCAATCAAGGAATTTAGTGTTAATTATCATCCATTATACCGTACTTTTGCATAAGTGTAAACACTTAGTGTTTCGGGTAATTACCACCGAAATGGCGCATGGAATTAAAACTAATTCGCCCTTAAGATGAGCTTGCACATTTTATGGCTTACTAAGTAGCTCCATTCGAACTTACAGGGGGCAGAGGACCAGGTAAGCGTAAAAGCATAACCTTAGACATCCTTTCGGTGATGTGCGCACTTCTTTTTTAACCCCTTTATAGTTCATTCTAATGGGTGAGCCGTTCAGACCATTTGTACCAAAGTCACCAATCAATTAAACGATTATGATTACTATGCTTAAAAATACATGTTTCACCATTGTTTAGGTCGGTTTATTTTTCTTGTAAAAATACCCTTGTTACACATAACAAACAAGCAAGTATTTAAAAATAAACATATAAACAATGAATGCATAACAAAAATAAGTCATGCATATCAAATAGCCACATGCAAACGTTTTTGATAAATCCTATTAATAACCAATTCTAGATATGTCAATATGCATATATTTAATTAAGACTTTCACCCATTTTCATCTATGTACAAGGTGAGCCACATGCATCGATTCATCGATTGCGTAAGTCAAAATTAAATACATACCACATAGCACATAATTGATTAAATTAATAATGATTGAGGTCTTCCCCAATTTTAGATCTATCATAATTTAGTGTATATCACTTAAACAAGTAGAACATACAATAAAATCAGATGCATGATAAAACATGCAGATAATTATCATGGACATAAAATTACACTTAACAATTAATGCAATTAAACAGAGTTACGCAATACACATAAAATTTCATGCATCCTAGGGTTTCTAATCCAATTAAAACTTTAGTTTACAAAACCCTAATTAGGGCACCAAAAAACGTCCCCCCTAAAATTAGGGTTTAGGTTTTGCAAACCCTAGATCTACGCATACAAATAATAACACAACATGTTTATTTTATTTATGTGTTTCAGTAATTAATTACTTGTTATACAAGGCTCGTGATGCCACTGTTGAGTTTCTAATACATGACTTAAACATAAAACATGTAGACATCAAGAGTACACAGCGGAAGACTAAGAATCATAACAAATAAATAATTAACTGAAAGATGCGTAACGTACCTCATGCAATTGGCTAGATCCTAATTAGGGTTTATGTGGTTTAACGAATTGACCCTTACCGTTTTTCAATTCAAACAAATTGATGTAACAATAGTGTGTTACACCACGTTTTTGTACACACGTACTATTAGCGATTCGATGCGAATGCTAGTTCTTGATCACAATAGAATAACCAAACATCTTTGTTATGCTCAAGGTCACTCGTAAATCCCTTACAATGGGGATTCACTCGTCGACCAAGACAAAAGGGAAGAAAAGAAGAAGTTTGGCCCTCTATTGAAATCTAGTGTACCAAAGGATGAATACAAGGGAATGTATTTATAGCCTTATGGTAGATGTCAAGTTTACTATGGTTTCTGATGTGGGATTCCATAGTTTCGGCCAAAAACAAGCCCAAAAGAGGGTTCCTAAAACCGTCTCTTGGCTTGTTTACTTTTCTTCATATCCCGTTGACATTTAACGACCGATAGTCACTTTCAATAAGTGCTTATCGCTCGTTTAGTCGTTTATTGTGAATTTAATAATTAAACATAATATTTTATATTAATTATTTAAACATCGAGTCTCATACGTAAAGTGTGCAATCCCGTGGTCTCGAGTTCGAATCCGGTCATACACATATTAAATATATCCATAAACCAACTTTATTTAGAAGGAAAATTATGGAAATACACTGTTCGCCCTACTACTTATCATTTTTCAAAGTTAACATTTTCAAAAGTACAAAATAGATCAAGGACGACTTATTTTTGGACAACTCGTGTCTACGTTTGACACGTGCCCTTAAACAATCGAATACAGATTTATCCACCTACAATACTTTGACACTTGTTAGCTTGTTGTTGCGTTGTACAAGTTGTCAAGTCGCCCAATTTATTTTGGACTTTTGAAAATTTTAGGCCTGAAAAGTGATAAGTCGTAAACCAACCGGTCTATTTTGGTAATTTTCCCTTAATTAGACATTATATGGATTTACTGTTTACATTAGGTAATTGACGAAACAATGACATAATCCTCTATTATATAATCATCTGAACTTTGACATTTCGACCTCATGGATTCAATAGGTGGATTCCTATTGTTGTAAACAACAGTATCTTTTGTAGATTCATGTTTTTTTCCAAAGGAAGAATACGTTGAATTGAAGTATGAGTTTTTATGTGTAGTTTTCTGAATTGTGTGTGTTTGACAAGAAGGCAAGGATAACGTTTGATCTAGCTGTCCATTGGTCAAATGAGATCTAATCGTTTCTTTTTTGTAAAACATGTAACTATAAGACGCTTGTTATGATACTTGACCGCTACAAGCATAAAGAGTTTGTACTCGTATCGTGTAGAAAAGGTCAGTACTGAAAACTTACTGCTAATCCCTTTTAAATTGCTACTATTAAAAAGCATGTGAAAGAATTACGATATCAACGTAAGAACATTTTAACTAGATTGCAGTTGTCATCATCTGTTTTTCTTTTGGGTCTAAAGAATAAAGATTTGAAGAGTACCTTGAGCCCGTTATCTAATTCTCGAGTGTGCTTGAACTTAATTTGGGCCTGAAAATATCACTAAAATCTGGATCCTGATAATGTTGGCCCTTGTTAACTCCCCTTAAAGGCTTAAAGTACTATTTATAATTTAATAGACTTTAGTAACTGTCTAACTGATTACTGACAAACAGTCTCAATGGTTTCCTGAAGGTTAACAATTCAGATAATAATGACGTACTTTACGGTCCCAATTTGCTAGTATCAATCTTTAAAAACACACATAAGTTTATGTTTGTGGATAATAAATGTCGATCTTTTGGAATTGAAGTGCAAATAAATCGGTTTTAACCGGTTTTCGGTTTTTCAAAAACCGGTTTCGGTTTTAACGGTTTTTCGGAAATCGGTTTTTTTCGGTTATAAATGTTAGGAATCGGTTTTTTTCGGTTATAAATGTTTGGAATCGGTTTTTTTCGGTTATAAATTCTCGGAATCAGTTTTTTACCGGTTCGGATTTTTTTGGTTATGAATGTTCGGAATCGGTTTTTTATCGGTTTTTTTTCAGAATTTTACTAAAAACTTCGAACATTTATTTAATAAACTTGTTAATTATCAAACATTTAATTAAACAATACACCGGAATCATACTAAAAAAATACAATCATAACTTTTATTTAAACAATACAATTATACAACTAAAACTATATAAATACTAATACATATCAAATACAATCATAACTTTTATTTAAACAATATAATTATACAATTAAAAATATATAAATACTAATACATTTCGAGCTTCGACATGGCAATCACCCGAAAACATATTAGTGTACTCAAGTATATTGAGATTCGGCATTGCCATCACCCGTTATACTCAAGTTATTCATCATTAAAGTCTAAATCTTCCAAAAATTCTTCTAAATCAACATCAAAGTCTTCAAATTCACCTTCATCTAATTCGGTATTCGGAGGTGATATCCCTAAGTCAACTTCTTCGCTTGCTATAGTTTCTTCAACTTCACCTTCATCTAATACCGGACCTTCCAACGATGTTACATGTTGTATCATATCTACTCCGTCCGAATAATCTTTCAAACATACACATACTTCCACGGATTCGGGGGTTAGTCTTGACCTTCTTTCCGATATAATTCTACCGCTAGTTGAAAAGGCCGATTCGGAAGCTACCGTCGAAGCTTGGGCTGCTAATAAGTCATGAGCCATAGCGGATAAAATTGGAAATTGGATTTCCCTTTCTTTCCACCAAGCCAAAATGTCAAAGTTTGCAAACTCTTCGGGACTTAAAGTTATTAAAAAGTTTGTAGCCAGATATTGTCCCATCGCTTGTTGGGGCCGATGTTCGTTGACGCTTTGTAGCGTCTTCACATAAACTATAATAAAGGTTTATATTAATGTCCCATGCCATTCGAGACGATCCGGCCCATTTGGTCAACAATTGGGTTTCGTTGACCATTTTTTGTTGCATAAAGTCCAAATAATTTTTTTAAAATAATCGTTAAATTTAAAAAGTTGGGATTCTAAATAGTTGGGGTCTTGACCGTCTAATCCAAATGATAAGTCTAAATTTTCCGTTATTCTTGTTATTAAAAGTTCTACGCCTCCAACATTTAAACATGAATTAAGTGCGGCGGAACAAGTAAAAACTAAAGGTAAACTACCAAAAAAATTTATAAATTTCTTTTTTATAACTTTAACCATTTTTCTAAACATTTGAGTAGGTGAGCTTTTTAATTCGTCTAATTTTTCCTTCATAGTATAAATTTGCTTTAAAACTAATGAGCTAGTTGGGTAATAAACACCCGATACTGTAGTTGTTGCCTTTTTAAAAACTTTTAAAAAAGTAGTTAAATCATTTTGCCGATCCCAATCTTGGTCGTCTATCGAAACAGAATTATTTCTACTAACAAGTCTTTCATTAAAAGCATTTAAAGTCACACGTTGTCGTAATATATTTTCAAACATCATGCAAGTAGACTTCCACCTAGTATTATTATCATAGCAAGGTCCTAGGGATATTTCACCATATTGTTAACGAAAACGTGTATAGTTCATTTGTCGTTCGTTGCTCGAACTATATATAGTTGTTAATAAACCCCTAAATTTACTTTTTAAACTATCACATATTTTTAATGCCACTTGCACGGATAAATTTATAACATGAGCAACACAACGGAAATGAAAAAAAGCATCATCTAAAACGGGTTTTATACGTAATTTTAACAATTCCATAGCTCTAGTATTATTGGATGCATGATCTAGTGAAATCGTAAAAACTTTATCATCTAAATTATATTCAATTAAAGTGTCATGCAAATTTTTTCTTAAATTAGATCCCGTATGAGGATAACCAAATAGTTTAAAAGCAATTGTCCGTTTCATTAATAACCAAGATTCGGTATTAAACCAATGAGCCGTAACGGCGAGATAAGAATTTGTCGTACCATGTGGTGCGGTCCAAACATCCGTAGTTATAGAAACACTATATTTATATTTACGAAAATCATTAATAATATCTTTTTTAGCCGTTTCCCATAATTTAATAGCATCACTTCTAAGAGTAACTTACTTGTTGATACCGCAGTTCTAGCCTCGTTTTGATGATCTCCGTAAGCTTGTCATTGTCGAAGTGGTTGAATGGAAGCGCTTTTTGAATGACAAACTTCGTAAAATCAAGTCGAAGCGCATCATTATCACATATAAAAACTTGACCATCCGCACCAATATTACCTTGTGACGCATCATTTCGGCTAACCGGACTACAAATGTTTATATGAGTCCTTAGTGTAGTGTTAGACGAGGAGCTATAAAATCTCCCACATTTCTTGCAACACGCCTTTTCCACCATATCATTCATAATACACAATTCGTAATTAGACCAAACATCCCATTTTCGTTGAGTTGGTTTAATTCGGTATACATCATCATTAGAGTAAACTTTTCGAGTATTGCTAGTTCCAAGTTCCAACGGAGGGAGTAGTGGAAGCTTGTTGTGATTGTGAGTTTTCCATTATAGAGGGATTAGAGAAATATTTGAGAGATTAGAGTATATATATAGAGATTAGAGAGTGTTTTTTATGTATTTTCAACCATAACCCATTACATATATTTATACTACAAAAGTACAAATCCTTGGCTTGAAATAATCAAAAAAATTCAAAAAGAACACAAAAAACTCACATTCAACGGCTAGTAGCCGTTAGGCTGAATTAAAAAAAAAAAAAAAAAAAAACGGATTTTCACAACGGCTCTATTTGACCGGTTTTTTAACCGGTTAATTCATAACGGTTAAAACCGGTAAAAAACCGGTCAGGGCATAAAACTGAAAATCGGTCTAACAGGTTCGGTTAAAAAAAACCGATTTTTTTAAAACCGGTTTCAGTAAAAAAAACCGGTTTTTTGTTTTCACCTCTAGTACTTAAGACATGCGTAACTTTTCAAATCTTTCTCCACGACATGCGTAACTTTTCAAATCTTTCTCCACGTTTTCTCAAGATCAAGATGTTTTAAATATGTCAAAGATTAGAGTATTTTTCCACTAATACTCGACTAAGGTCGTACGGTGGCAATCGAGTCGTGTTCGTGTTAACCTATTCGGTTCGCGTGTTGACGGGTTAGTATAGCCTTTACCCAAACAAGACCCATTTATTAATCGTGTCAAGAAACTCAACCCTAACCCACACGGCCACACCTGCATAATACGTGTAACCCATTTGTGACCTGTTTAACCCATTTAAGTTAATAGGTTAAGCCGTGAATAAAGTTGCTGGTTTGTCGATTTAACTAGTTTAAATGCTAAAAATGATGGGTAAATAATCTTTTAAAGCACTATACTTGTCAAGAATGGCAGTTCTGCGTAGCGAACTAAAAAAATAACTCTTTTAGACATTAATGTTGATATTTTTATCTTTCTTTAAGTATTATGACCATATTATGGCCATTTTACCCTTTCTGAATATTTTTCGAAATACTTTTTTTTTGAAATTTTTTTTCCAAAATTCTTTTTTGAATTTTTTTTTCGAAATTTTTTTCCAAAAATTTCTGAAATTTTTTTACGATTATTGAAATATTTTTCGAAGGGTAAAATGGTCATAATATGGTCATAATACCTAAAGAAAGACAAAAATGTCAACATTAATGTCTAAAAGAGTTATTTTTTTAGTTCGCTACGCAGAACTGCTATTCTTGACAAGTATAGTGCTTTAATTGGTTATTAGCCCAAAAATGATATAAGGATCTAAAATATGATAAGAATAACATGCAAATAACTATGCGACAATTTTCTGAATTATAAGCGTCAATTTACATGATATATAAGGTATAAAATTATAATTCACTCATACTAAGTAAATAACAAAATATATTTAACACACATCCAACATAAAACCAGGTTATATATTTTATTTTTAAGATCTTATATACTTAAACGGGTTCACGAGTTGACCTGTTTAATACTTACTCAACCCAAACACGACCCGTTTATTAAACGGGTTAGACGGGTTGACCCTTTTTTTACCCAAACTTGTTTATCCTCAACCCAAACCTGTTTAACTTCGTGTCGTGTTCGTGTCGTTTATCGTGTCGTGTCGAGAATTGTCACCCTGCTAAGGTGTATATAGCTCTTTAGAACTCAGTTAGACATCCGAGGCAAGCGACATCACCCCTCAAGCATGTAGACATGTAGTGTTCAGTGTTCTATTAGTTCACTATCATCGAGTCATCATAGTGCACATACTTAAAATTTGTTCTCGAATGAGCATGATGCTAATCTTTCTTCATCTTCAATCTTGTTAGAATTTATGTCCGATAAATATATTTATGTATTTTCACTGGAAAGAAACCACTCTATTAAATATAAAAAAGTACACCTATATATCTCCTTCATAAATCATTATCGTCATTCATTACACGTAAAAATTGAGGAATTAAAAAAGGTCAAATTGCACAAAAGTGTATCCAACTTAAGTTCAATTTCAATTTAAGGTATTCTACATTTTTTTCTTCAATTTAGTCTTACTCAACTTATTTTTGATTGCAATGTAAGACATATAACTGGTTTCCCAGTTATTTTATAATGAAAAAATTACATGTTTCGTCCCTATGGTTTATCCCAAATAACACTCGTAGTCCCAATTTCATTTTAATTACGCTAGACAAATGTTTTCGTCCGTTTTTATATGTTTTCATACATTTTCATACATTTTGTCAATTTTTACACGTTAAAATTTAATAAAAAAAAAAGAAAAAAATTTAATTTAAAAAAAAATAAAAAATTAACGTTTAAAAAAAATTAATTAAAAAAAAATAAACTTTTATAAAAACAATAAAATTTTTAATTTTTCTAAAAAGATTTTTTTTTTTTAAATTAAAGTTTAAAATAAATAAATAAGTTAAAATTTAAAAAAGAAAATTTTAAAAAAATTATAATTTTTTTAAAATAAATAAAAATATTTAAACTTAATAAAAAAAAATTTTAAAAATTAATTTTTTTAAAAGATTGATTAAAATTTTTAAAATTTTAATTTTTTTAAAATCTGGATAAAAACTTTTTTTAAAAATTTTAATTTTTTTAAAAACTTTAAGTTTAAAAAAAAATTATTTTTTTAAATAAATTTAAAAATTTTGTTGTTTTAAAAAAAAAATATTTTTTTTTAAATTGTAATTTTTTTTTTTAAATTTTAATATATTTAAAAAAGTTAACGTATAAAAATTGACAAAACGTATGAAAACCTATAAAACCGGACGAAAACATTTGTCCGGCGTAATTAAAATGAAATAGGGACTACGAATGTTATTGGGATAAACGGTAGGGACGAAACATGTAATTTTTTCATCATAAAATAACTGAGAAATCCGTTATATGTATTACATTGCAATAAAAAATAAGTTGAGTACATTAAATTGAAAAAAAAAAATTAGAGTAGATTAAATTGAAATTGGCTATAAGTTGGGTATACTTTTATGCAATTTGCCCATTAAAAAAAACAATAGTATTTATTACACGTAAATATTAAGGAATTTCTAAAAATAATCAGTGTTTAACCATTTTGTGTTTTGTGATTAATACCCTAATTTAAATGATCTTAAACGCCGCCCATAACAAAAAGAAAAATTAATTACCCACGTGGACAGTTAAGATCCATTTTTAGATCTCATCCTATCACCAACCACCAGCTAAAAAAAAAGAATAAAAAAAGTCTTAACCAAGTCAAACAAGAAATTAGTTTCATCTAAATCATGATTAACAAGATAGATATTTTCCACAAAAATAGATAAGATAGATATTAATCGATTATAAACCTTTCGCGGGAAACTTTTAACAAAATCTCGCAAACAAATATCAAATCCTTTAATTCATTGATTTGAATGTTGGTGGGTTTATTATTATGATAATGGGATGAATAAAGGAGGATGAGATTACGTGGTGATTTTATCTCCAGATTTATTTTCTTCTTTCGTGAATCCAATCTCCGTAAAATGAAGTAAGTTTTTATCATTGTTACTAATTTTTATTTGCTTTTTGTCTCTGTTTGATCATTATAGTTATCGTTGTACGTTGTTTTCTAGTTTAGAGTTGACATAGTTTATTGTTGTAGTTTCCTAGTTTGCCCGTTGACATTTATTTTCGGACGGAGGGAGTTTATGTTTTATTTTATCCTTCTTTGATTAGAGATGATCGGGGTGTTTTCGAGTGGTAACAAAACAGAATTCATCCATTATATGTTTGAATGGTTGAAAACTATGCTTATTTGATGATTTACGTGGTGAAATCGTTAATATGTACTTGAATATGCAACTCAAACTGCTTATTTATATCCACACATTTCACATTTAAGTAAGCGGAGAATCATAAAAACGTTTGTTTGCATTCGGACACTCTAGATTGCTTATCTCATGTATTCAAACACAATACGCAGATGATGAGTTATAATAGCTTAATAAATAATCCCACATACCCCTGAAATGCTAGAATATAGCATTTGCTAGAGCAAGTGATTTGTTTGAATGTGCGTACTGGAATGCTTTTGTTTTTGTTGAGGTAGCAATGGCAAATGTTTTGCAAGTTTGATATACTTATATGAATAAGTATTACGCCAAACTTGATGTGGTAATGAATCTTATGTTGTGTTTCCTTGCATAAAATCTTATATGTTGTTTATAATACGTTACAACCCATGACCCATGATCACAGGATACGAAGATTTTTTGGGATATCTCTTTCTTTAATAATCATCAATTTGGCGGCTATAATGGAACGAGCCGATGAAAATCTTCTTCCATCTGTATACAAAGAAGTCAGTGAAGCATTTAATGCCGGGCCATCTGATCTAGGCTACCTAACGTTTATAAGAAACTTTATTCAAGGTCTAGCATCTCCAATGGCCGGAATCCTGGTCTTAACCTATGACCGACCCACTGTTCTAGCAATGGGGACACTCTGTTGGGCCCTATCCACAGGTGCTGTAGGCGGGAGTCGGTACTTCAGCCAGGTGGCGTTTTGGCGGGCAGTTAATGGATTTGGATTAGCTATTGTCATTCCTGCACTTCAGTCGTTTATAGCTGATACTTATAGTGATAGTGTGAGGGGCACTGGGTTCGGGTTTTTGAGTCTTGTTGGAATGGTGGGTGGTATTGGTGGTGGTGTAGTGGCTACGGTTATGGCTGGTCATGAGTTTTTGGGGGTGCCTGGATGGCGGTGTGCGTTTATTTTGATGGCTGGGTTAAGTTGCTTAATTGGGTTTTTAGTTTTTATGTTTGTTGTCGATCCTAAAAGACTAACTACCGATCGTGACGGAGGAGAGTCTTACATTGAAAGGTACAACAATGGAGAAATCTTCCTTTTTGTTTTACCCGGTTTTTAGTGTGTCCACCTTAATGACATCTCTTTTTTTTGGGGTGTAATTTAGAAATGAATTATTGGAACGGGGACGTGATTATGCTTCCAGCTCCATTTGGGCCGAGTCTTGGATTGCCATGAAAGCGGTTATGAAAGTCCAAACGTTTCAGATTATTGTTTTGCAGGGTCTTGTTGGTTCGCTCCCATGGACTGCTATGGTGTTTTTCACTATGTGGTTCGAACTCATTGGTGAGCACGTGTGCGTTTTTTTCCCTTTATTCTTACGGTTGTCCGGTTTCAGGACCTTCAGGTTATAACCTGGCTGACTTGTATGTATTTTATTGTTTAAGGTTTTGACCACCAGCAGGCTGCAACACTTTTGAGCCTTTTTGGGGCAGGTTGTTCGTTCGGTTCACTCATGGGCGGGATCATAGCAGATCGGTTGTCTCAAATTTACCCACATTCGGGTCGAATCATGTGCGCACAGTTTAGCGCGATCATGGGGATCCCGTACACTTGGTTTTTATTACGAGTAATCCCACAATCAGTCGATAGTTACCTCATTTATGCGGTTACACTTCTCCTTATGGGCCTTACAATAAGCTGGAACGGAACCGCAGCCAATGCACCAATGTTTGCAGAAGTGGTCCCCGCCAAACACCGGACCATGATCTATGCATTTGACCGTGCTTTTGAAGGGTCATTTTCATCCTTCGCTGCACCCATGGTTGGGATCCTGGCAGAGAATATTTATGGGTATGACCCTAAATCTGTGAACGCAATTGGGGGGTCCACTAGAGAGGCGCTAGCATTATCAAAAGGGCTTTTTGCTATGATGGCAGTTCCATTTGGAATGTGCTGCTTGTTCTACACCCCGTTGTATCGAGTTTTTAGGCGTGACCGTGAAAATGTGAGAATAGCTACTCTAAAAGAAGAAGAAATGATCTGATTCGCCATGTTTTGAATAACATGTGAAACAGTTGACATAAATTTACCACAGCCGTAACAGAAACATATCAAGTACTAGATTCTTTGTATTGTTTTTAGGTTAAAAAAAAATATGAAAACATTACTCTATTCTGTATTTTTATGCATTCAAACGAAGAGATCTATCAATTTTCGAGTTATACTTTCATTATAGTATCCACTGTCCATTGTTTTTGAGTTTTTATTTAATGTCCTAATACAAATCATTAGTAAGGATTAATATCACTAGATGTTGATTCCATTTAGCAAAATTCTCATATCATTGGTAATCACTGTCCTTATGTGAGTTTTGTCATAGATATAAATTTATCAGTTAAATACAGACCTTGATGCTAATACCATCACAATCATATCAACTATATCATTTCGTCTTATTTGATTAAGAATAAGCAACATGAATGTTAGTGTTACATAGTATAATTCAACAAACACGGTCAATCAAATCATTTCTTCTTCTTTTTGAGTAGCTATTCGCACACTATCTCGATCATGCTTGAAAACCCAATACAACGGGGTGTAGAACAAGCTACACATTCCAAATGGAACCGCCATCATTGAAAAAAGCGCTTTTGACAATGCTAATGCTTCACCCGTGGACCCGGCGGTTGGGGTCACAGATTTTGGGTTGTACCCATAAACCTTCTCTGCTAGAATCCCAACAATAGGTGCAGCAAAAGACGAAAATGACCCTTCCATGGCCCGGTCAAATGCATAGATCATGGTCCGGTGTTTGGCAGGGACCACTTCTGCGAACATTGGTGCATTGCAAGCGGTTCCATTCCAGCTTATTGTAAAACCCATAAGAAAAAGTGTGACTACGTAAGTGTGGTAGTTATCAACTGATTGAGGGATTGCTCGTAGGAGGAACCAAGTGTAAGGGATTCCCATCATCGCGCTAAATTGTGCACATATTATTCGGCCAGAATGAGGGTAAATCTGAGACATTCGATCAGCTATTATCCCACCAATGAGTGAACCAATAGAACACCCTGCTCCAAAAAGGCTGAAAAGTATTGCAACCTTTTGGTGATCAAAACCTATAAAAGAAAAGAAAAGTTTTAAGTTTGCTTATACCCGTAAATCCTAAAAACTGAACCACTGAGCAAAAATATAAACATTTTCACAGTTTTTAAAATGAAATCATGAGTTGACTAAACAGATAAACGGATGAGGTTTTCTTTGTTTAGGTTACCGGGGAGGGCGAGTCTTTGACTCAAGAGTTGATTATCATAGATAAATACATGTTGATAACGTTTTTTTATTGGTAAAAAAGTACAAGTATGATGCTATGATTGGTCAAAGATTAAAAGTATGCAGTCTGTTGTTAGTTATGGTAATTCTTATAAGGGACGATGCTAATATATTGCTACGTCTGAACAATAATCCTTAAATGAAGGTCAAGAACAACACATACATGCTTACCAATTAGTTGGAACCACATAGTGAAAAACACCATGGAGGTCCATGGGAGAGAACCAACAAGACCTTGCAAGACAATGATCTGAAACGTTTTAACTTTCATCACACCTTTCATTGCTAACCACGACTCAGCCCAAACCGAACCAGCACCAGAATAACGTCCTTTATCCAACTGTTCATTCCTAAAATAGTAGAAATTTTAAAACATACACAACAGGCTAAAACACATACACATAATCCAACAAAAGATTCAAATACCTTTCTGGTTGTTTGGGATCAACAACATACAAGTATACAAGACCCCCAATCAAGCAACTTAGCACCGATACCAAAAGGAAAGCACACCGCCATCCAGGCACACCCCAAAACTCATGACCAGCCATAACTGTAGCGATAGCACCACCACTTATGCCACCCACTTTTCCAACAAGATTCAAGAACCCGAAACCTGTACCCCTCACACTATCACTATAAGTATCAGCTATAAATGATTGAACTGAAGGAATCACAATGGCTAACCCAAATCCATTTACACCCTGCCAAAAAGCTAACTGACCATAATGGCTACTGCTGCCCAAAAGACCTGTTGATATTGCCCAACAAAATGTGCCCATAGCAAGAACGGTAGGGCGATCATAGGTTAAAACTAGGACTCCAGCCATTGGAGATGCTAAACCTCGAACAAAGTTTCTCATAAACATTAGGTAGCCTAAGTCAGATGGTCCTACATTGAATGCTTCACTTACTTCTTTGTATACAGATGGAAGAAGATTTTCATCTGCTCGTTCTACTATAGCCGCCAAATTGATGATAACGAGAGAAAGAGTGATCCCATATATGTTTCGTGTCCTGTGAAAAGTTTACCAAAAATCATAGTCAATGTATAGAAGATAATTAACTTGTTTTGACCCGTAACTAGGCTAAAATCAACTTAAAGATCAAGTGTTAGTGGTTCTACCCATCCCGCTTTGACCGGTACCAATAACTAGTTATTTTGATACCGGTGGATCTACACAGGTTCAATAAAACCCGCTGAACAATCTTATTTAGCCTAATTTAGGTACGAACCTGTAAACTTGCCAGTTAGCCTTCATTATTACATCAAACTTGCTGTTTTACAGTTTTATAAAATCTTATGAACTCTAAGTCTCTAACACCTAATTTATACACGTTAAAACAAACATACATGCTCCATATGAGCAGTTGAGCACCCATACAAATCATTTCTTCTATGTTACGGACTAAATCACCTTTTCTCTCTTAGTTTTCTAGCATTTCAGTCAAAAAATGGTAAAAAATAAATAAATCTGAACATGTCCCTAAATTCTGCATTTACTTCAACAATAAGTAGCTTAGCACAAAATCCACACAGCCATTTCGCGTTCAAGAAAGATAACTGTAACGCCCACAGAAGCCGAAAGTAAGGGACTACTCTCGTACCCATCCAACAAAAAACATGGTAGAACGGGTTTAATGACTTATTTCCTATGCATAACTGATAAGAACACAATCACTTTGAACACCAAACTACATAGTTAAATTCTAAAACGACTCAAAGGTAATCATGTACATATAATACGTATAACATATAAAAAATACAATGAAACTCACTTCATGGTACGCAACAGTAGCTTGGATCAATGGTGACACCCCACCAATAAGAAGTGTTGAACGAACTGTAATATGATCAAATGACTTCACAAGTCTATGAAAGGAAAGAAAGTCAACCATGATGAAATATCAAAAAGACTTTTACTCTTTTTGCGTTGGGAGCAATTTATCGTAGTAGATCGAAACAATCCCACGTGCCCAACTTTTTAATGGATTTTTAAGTACATAAATTCTGTCGAGATAATTCACGTGACCAATATTTTCTTTTTAGGTTTTTCGTAAAGTAACAATAAAAGATGGAAAAAATATATAAAGAAACGTGGACGGCAGGATTCGAACCTGCGCGGGCAAAGCCCACATGATTTCTAGTCATGCCCGATAACCACTCCGGCACGTCCACATTTTGATACTATTCTGTCCGTTTGTAAACATATAGCACTAGAACTTTGGTAACCTGTGATGCCTTTATATTCAACCATGACAACATATAGGGTATGTCTGGCACTTTTACATTTTGATACTATTTTTTCAGTTTGTAAACATATACCTCATAGATGTTTGATAACATGTGATGCCTCTCTATTCAACCAATTTTTCTATACAGCTTCCGCAACATGACAACATATAGGGTAGAGTAATGGCTAGCGATTAGCGTCTAAAATATAAAGCTTTTTTGGCTAGTGATGTGTAGTGTTTCAGTTTTTAAACATATACCTCCTAGAAGGGGTTTATATTGCTTCTTGATCCGTTCAATCATGCTATTTAATTTGCAATAAGTTGTGTCATTGTGTGTGATACTCGTATATATGAACACTGAAGAAAGTGAACATACATAGTTATTTCTTTATATGAATGATTACTTAAAATAATACAGCGATTTTCACATTTGATTCATCAAGTTTACGCGTACGATTTACAAGTCATTACTAGTTATACCACTATGCCAGTCCCAGTTTGCCACTGGTGGTAATGTAACAAACTAATACATCCGATTTTATGTGGGCAAATTTTGTGAAACACTTTAGCAAGAAGTTAGATGTTAATTTGCTAAGCATAGAGAACTATCAAAACGAAAGGAAAAGGAACAACTCTAAATTTGTATTGAGGTAGCTTGAGTTTCAATCAGCTTTCACTATCTTCACGCCTTGACGGTTACTGTTTAGTTTCTTTAACAGCGATTCATCAAAAAGCTTCTAGCAAGTAATAAAGTTAAAATAATAAAGTTCGAAAGAGTTCATATAAACATATAAGGGATTATCTTACCAATCAATCCAATTATGTCATGAATCGAAAAAAAATAAATATAGAAGAAAAAAGTGCAACTAAAAGACTTGGATACCTGACTCAAAGTAATATTACATATTGTTGCAGGCACTTTTTTGATGTAATACAATGCAAGTAGTCCAATCATCATAACAACATCACAACACTAAAGAACATTACTTGAACGAGATGAAACTTGAACTCACAGACCATGAGTTATTATCAGAAAGTCACAACACATCTTTAATCTACCCTTATTTTGCATTACTTAAACTTAAGTCTTAAAAGTTGGTATCTATCACCACTGATGATCAGTTTTGGATAGCATCCTGAGTGGTAATGGGTATGGTAGCAAGACAGTCTCAACAGTCAAACCCGGGCCAAACCCAAACAAAACGCCCCAATCTGAACCATCACCAGTGGAGCACTTGCCTTGTTTTATGGAACTCTTCCTCATCTCGTCCATGACGAACAAGACACAAGCACTAGTCATATTGCCATATCCACTTAGCATGTGTTTACTTGCCCCCAACTTATCCTTGTTAAATTTAAGCTTTAGCTCGACCTTTCAAGTATTGCTCAACCACCTCGATGGACAATCCAAAAGAGCGAGTTCCAGTTGTTTAGGCCAAATGGAGATACCACATGCACTAATGCATTCTCAATGTCCTTTGAGATCATCTTAGGGACATCTTTGTCCAAGTGAATGTTAGTCCTTCCTCTCTCAAGTGTAAGTTTAGGGATCTCTCTGTGTCACTATCTCGCTCAAAGACCTTGCTCGCATTTTAGCCTAATTTGATGTAGAGAGACTAATTAGTTTTGATAATGGTGATGTTAGTTTCACCACGATAGATAAGTTGACAACATGCAACTCTGGTTGCAGTCAACTCAACATGTACTTGTGCATATTCTATAAAAACATGTATGTATACCTTGCCAGAACTTCAATTCAGAACTCACTTGCCAAAAGGGAGGTTCATTAACAAAACCGGTGAAAACGTATATTGTTGGATATGGATTAAATGATACTGTTGTTTAGGAGTATTTGTTACACCTGCTTGTGTCGATTAGTTTTGATAGAAATTTTACTCGAGACGCTACACATTTATAGACTACGAAACGATAAAAAGAGCATTAATGAAACGAGAATGAAACCTGCCACGTAGGAGCGAAAACCAAGTATAATAACTTCAGCAGCTTTTCGTAGACACAACTATTCTTTAGCGACGGACTCGGACACCAAGACAAAGTCATACAAGGGAAGAGGTTCTCCGTCCTTAAAAGGTGTTTACGTGCTCATTTCGCTGCAAGCCTCGTACGCAACGACCATAGGATTAATGCAAACTCGTGTTGCTTATAATCAGCGAACAATTACAACACAATGCAAATGGCGAAGCAGAAGTAAACCCGCGAAATAGAGGAAGCAGAAATAATTGCTAGAGTTGTTAATGTATGTATTTACTTGTTCTTAACTCGTCTCATTTGCATTATTTTTCTTTTTATAAGAAAAAAGCAACATAACTGAAAAGATCATGGAACTGTATATTTGCTGCGAAACAAACAACATATTACGTAAAAAGTTGCCTTTAAGTAAGATTAATTACTAGACTAAAATACGCCGTTGGTCCCTAAACTTGTACCAAAGCATCATGATGGGACAAAACTCGGCCTTTTCATCGCCACAGGTCCAAAACATGGCCTTTAAATGCCAAATTAGTCCTTTGACAAAGTCAAAGTCTAATTTTTGTTTTGTAGTCGAGGGTATTTTAGTCCATACACATTTATACTTTTATAACACATTTATATTTTACCCCTTCATCTTTCATCCTCGTCATCATCTCCCCAAATCATTCATCTCCCCAATTTTTTACCCGTTCGCTTATGAAATGACCCATTCATGTTATGTTTATTTCAAACATGTCAAATGGATAAAAGGACCCGTTCGCTTATGCAAAGGTTTGTTACTCACATACATGTTATATTAGTGTAGTGGTTCTATATCAGTAAAAAATGTAATGTAATGAGTATACTTTTAGTACGAGTGTTATATGTTACGAATCATAGTTTAAAAGTCATAAATCTTCATAAGTGAAGAGTAATACTTTTCATAATTGGTAAGTAAGGTTTAGATTAGACTATTTAAAAGTCATAAGCATAGCTTATAGCAATCTAAAGTTTCACATCCAAATTATGACAATTTCTCAGAAAAATAACCGTTTTGACCCAATCCCGTATTATCGTCCTCAATGAGACCCGTCCCTTCAGAGAATTCATTCTCCTCGTCTTCTTCGTCACTACTGCTATCTGATTCAGAATCACCAGCAACTTCAGTCACTAATCCTATCTTACCATCGTTTTTGCTCCTTACAACATCATCTCTATAAATATATGATACAGTCCCTGGAAGCCTGCTTTGATTGTTAACATGTTCCTTGTCTTCAAGACCATCAGAATCCACCTTGGATTCCATCTATGAGTCAGCCAAAAAAAAATACTGTAAGTTACTAGAAAAACCGAGTTACAAAAACGATTTGAAACAGAATGAATCAACTCTCCCAATAATCAACTTGTAAAGAATACTAAATAATGAAACTTATAGCTAATTGGTCTTAGTATATTCATCATTAATAGATATGCAAGTCAGAGTAAAGAAAAATTAGTGACGCAAAGAAGAAAAATGATTCCACAATTCACACTAAAACCTTCACACTAACCCCGCTGCACCTCAAGTTCAGTCTAAAAATATAATCTCTATATTGGGTGTAGCACAACATACAAACAAATATACTTGTTATGAGTGTTCTCTCTTGTGTGCAATTATGAGCAAGTAGTCCTAATCCATACGATCTATTTTTTGGGTAACCATGGTTTCCGACCTTTTTGGCCGACTAATCCACGGGATTTGAGCCCACCATCACACAAACTCAAACCGGGTAAAGCCCTCCCTTCTTCAGGAAGGTTGGAGTGGCCACTTAGAGTTGTTTGCACCTAACATGAATTGAACTTGAGACCTCTCAATAGTTGCTCAAGCTCTTTATCACTAGGCCACCCGTAAGTGGTTTTAATCCATACGATCTAAATTATATCTATAATGGACTTATGCACTTTAACCAACATACAAACAAATATACTTGTTGTGAATGTTCATTTTTGAGTTCAATTATAAGCAAGTAGTCCTAATCCATACTACCTATTGTCTCGAACCATGTTGGGCGTGATGATGATGCAATGGAAAACCATGAAAAGGCATTACTGGTTTATTTATACTCAAGTAATTACAATGACAACAATGTCAATTCTTCCATTATATTCATCTTAGAAGCAGGAGATCCATATACTGTCGAGTCAATTTATTAACCTACAATTTCTTATGATTCTGAGTATTACTTACTTGGGGTCATAATAATCCAATTTGGATAATCAGAAAGCTGACATCTGGCCAAATATCATTAAAAATGCAAACACCAGCAAAGAGAAAAGCAGGTGTTTGTTTAAGCTTATATGTGGGCTTATGAGCTTATTTGATTTCGGCTTATATTTCATAAGTTGTAATTTTTATATAAGCCCACAAATCTCAAAATAAGCTAGAATATTGGGGCATATGAAATATAAGCGGAAACACAAATAAGCTCATAAGATATAACGAAAACTAGTGTTGGAACTTTTCCTTGATTCCCATTACAGCTTTCATCAAATTAACTAGGCCATTTGCTAAATATACATTCACCGCGCATTGGCAAACACAACTAACACAACTTTTACAATAAATAAACAAACCTGTTGGAAAATTTAGTGCACTTGTGGGAATAGTTCACACCTTGTAATGGGTTAGGAGGTACGGAGTGTACACCCATAAGGTCCATGAACACCCTGACTCTTTTAGTGGTTTGTATTGGTAGTGTTTGGTGAAAGTACGCTGTGGTTACCAATCGACATCGTTTCCACCGGCAAAGACTTCCACTAGATCGCTGTTTCCACGGTGGTGTTTACTTGAAGTAGTGTTTACACCGAAGCGGTGGTGTTTCCATGAAGCGGTAACCACCGATAGCACTATGAAAGCTCGATGAAAGTACCGCTTGTAACGGTTTGACCTATTCAAGTGGCAGCTTGAATCGCTAATGACCAAGTTTAATTGGTCATGTAACCACTAACGGCTATAATGGGGATAATTATGAGGCTATTAATGGGCCGATTAATACTCATAATTCCATTGAATTAGCCAAGAGTATTATCCTATAAATAGGATATCCGATTATGCATGAAGAAGATACGAGAAAACACAAAACACTTATAAGCGCAAGGGTTATTGAATTGTGCCTAATTCCATAACCGCATTTGGTCTTATCCCAAGTAGATATTCGTAACCTGCATATTAGGGTCGAATAGTTTTACTTTGGAAAGTGATCACACGATTCCAAGTGATATCCGGTAACCACTTAGTGGTGCGTGTTTCTTGAATAGTTGCTTGTTTCTCATTTGGTTGATTATCTTACCCCCTGCTGGGAGATACGACCCCAACAATCAAAGTAAACTATTTTGTGATAATCAATGGCAACCGCTGCAATGAAACACATGGCTTCAAACTTTGCTAAGTTGGACAAGTTTGAAGGGGTGGACTTTAGGAGGTGGCAGAAGAAGATGCATTTCTTGCTGTCAAGCATGAGTGTGGTTTATGTGCTGACTACTCCAATTCTCGATGATGGGGATGATACTACTGGGAGCAGATCGGAGGAGGAGCAAATGGGAGAATGATGACTACATATGCAGAGGTCTTATTCTCAATGGTATGTCCGATTCTCTGTTTGATATTTATCAGAACTTTGAATCTTCCAAAGAACTGTGGGATTCCTTGGATGCCAAATATATGGTTGAGGATGCATCAAGTAAGAAGTTCCTTGTTAGTAATTTCACAAATTAAAAAATGACTGATTCAAGACCAGTTATGGAACAATACAATGAACTTCTTGGAATACTTGGAAGGTTTACACAACACAATATGAACATGGATGAGGCTATTAAAGTCTCTTGTGTCATTGACAAACTCCTCCTTCTTGGAAAGATTTCAAGCATACCTTGAAACATAAGAAAGAGGAGTTAACTCTGTTGAGTTGGGCCATCTGCATTGAGGAATCTCTCAAGATGCGGGATAATGACAAGCCAAAGAGTAGCAATGCTACTTGGACCATCTCATGTTGTCAATATGGTAAAGCATAACAACTCCACCAGGTACAATGACAACAAAGGCAAACGCAAATATCATGATAACACAAGGGCAAATCCTAACAAGAAAGCAACACCTACTTGTTGGAAATGTGGCAAGACTGGTCACATTAAAAGGGACTGCAAAGGTGTTAAAATTGGTGGTAAAGCTAATGGATCGCACTAATGGTTCAGAGGAGTGGTGGTTCACCAACTCACGAAAGGTCGAATATGTTTAATAAATCTTTTCAGATTTATTATGTTACATATGTATCTGAATCTTTTTATGTGCAGGATGATGATGTTGCGTGGTGGGTTGACTCGGGTGCAACAGTTCATGTGTGCAAAGATAGAAGCTGGTTCAAGACTTATGAGTCACTGAATGATGGTTCTATTCTTCACATGGGAAATGAGTCAACACCCTTGGTGCATGGTCGTGGTTGTGTAGATCTTAATTTTAGTTCTCGAAAGATTGTAACTTTGTTTAATGTTATTCATGTTCCCGATATAAGGAAGAACTTGGTTTCAAGTAGTGTATTGAATAATCATGGATATAAACAAGTTATTGAGTCTGATAAATTTGTGCTTTCTAAGAATGGTTTTTTTTATTGGTTTTGGTTATTTATGTAATCAAATGTTCAGCTTAATGTTACCACCGATAGTGTTATTTCAACTTTTGTGACCACATATAACCAGAGTGACTCTATCCTATGGCATGCAAGACTTGGCCATGTACACTATAAAAGAATGCAAGATATGTCTAGGGATGGTTTAATCCCAGCTTTTGACATGGACACTGAAAAGTGTAAAACTTGCATGTTGACCAAGATAACCAAGAAACCCTTCGTGGTGTTAGTCGTGAGACTAAGGTCTTGGAGCTTATTCACAAGGACCTGTGATTTGCATGCCACTCCTTCTTTGGGAAATAAGAAGTACTTTGTGATGTTTATTGATGATGCTTCTAGGTTTTGTTATGTTTATTTGTTACATACAAAGGATGAAGCATTAGATAAATTCAAAGTGTTTAAAACGGAAGTTGAATTACAACTTGGGTCTTTGATCAAAAGATTAAGGACTGATAGGGAGGTGAGTACATGGATACTCTGTATTTTCAGTCTGTTGGTATAATCCATGAAACGATCGCCTTCTTATACTCCTCAAAGAAATGGTATTTCGAAAGGAAAAAGAGTGGTGTGAAGGAGATGGTTAATTCCATGTTGTCCTTTTCAGATCGAGTCAAGGGTTGGGGTGAAGCTATGTTAAAAGCTTGCTATTTATTAAATAGGGTTCCCAACAAAAGGAACAAGGTTACCCCTTATGAACTCGGGACTAAAAGGAAACCCAACCAATCTATCTCAAGGTTTGGGGTTGTAGGGTCGTTGTAAGACTCCCCGATCCAAAGTTGAAAACTTTGGGTGAAAGAGGCATTGATTGCATCTTTGTTGGATATGCTGAGCATTCCAAGACTTATAGGTTCTATGTTATTGAACCTAATGAATATGTTTCGCTTAACTCCATAATTGAATCAAGGGATGAAAACTTTGATGAGAATAGATTCTCATCAGTCCCTAGACCAAGTCAGAGGATTCCTAATGGAACTCATGACACCGGTGTATCGAGGTCCCGATGAGGTTGTAGTTCAACAACCTGAACTGCTCGTGAAAAGCAAAAGGGTAAGGACTCCAAAGTCATTTGGACCTGAGTTTCAACTATACTTGGTTGAAGGAACAAGGGATGAGGTCTCTGACCAATACTCCTATTGCTTCATTGTTGAGGATGATCCCAAGACATTAGAAGAAGCAATGAAGTCCCAGGATATTGCTTTCTGGAAAAAGCAATCAATGATGAGATGGATTCCATCATGGGAAACAACACTTGGGTGTTGGTTGATCTACCTCCTTGTTGCAAACCTCTAGGTTGCAAATGGATTTTCAAAAAGAAAATGAAGGTAGATGGAACTATTGAAAAGTTCAAGGCTAGATTAGTTATTCGGGCTTTAAACAAAAGTCGGGATAGACTATTTTGATACTTATGCCCCTGTGGCTCGTGACAGACCATAAGACTGCCGATTGCTATGACATCTATTCACAACTCGATTATTCATCGATGGATGTGAAAACAACCTTCTTAAATGGTGAATTGGATGAGGAGGTTTATATGAACCAACCTCAGGGCTTCATCATGCCCGGAAATGAAAACAAGGTGTGTAAACTGATTAAGTCTCTTTATGGACTTAAGCAGCCACCTAAGAAATGGCATCAAAAATTTGATGAAGTGGTTTTTTCTAGTGGTTATGTTCTTAACCAAGTGACAAATGTGTGTATAGAAAATTTGATGAATCTGTAAAGGAGTCATCATTTGTCTATATGTTGATGACATGTTGATCTTTGGCACTGACCAAAATCAGGTTGACCGGACAAAGGAATTTTTGTCATCAAGGTTCTCCATGAAGGACATGGGGTGATGTTATCCTTGGTATAAGGATTAAACATGAAAGTAAAAGAATTTCTATCTCTCGGTCTCATTATATTGAGAAGGTACTGAGGAAATTCAATTACTTTGATTGTACTCCGTTGAGTACACCTATGGATACTTGTGAGAAGCTGATGCCTAATCATGGCAAGGTCAGTATCTCAACTTGAGTATTCTAGGGTAATTGGCTCACCGATGTATGCCATGACTTGTACAAGACCCGATATTGGTTTTGCAGTGGGAAAATTGAGCAGGTATACTAGTAATCCTAGTGCTCATCACGGCAAGCGTTCAAAGGGTATGAAGTATTTGAAGAGAACTATGGATTATAGTCTCTCATATAACGGTTACCCATCGGTGTTGGAAGGATACACCGATGCAAGTTGGATCAAGAATAATCAAGACAATTCGCCTAACAGTGGTCGGGTATTCCTACTTGGTGGAGGTGCAATTTCTTGGGCATCCAAGAAACAAACTTGCATCACCAGTTCAACAATGGAATCTGAATTTGTGGCTTTAGCACCGGCCGGTAAAGAAGTGAATGGTTGAAAACTTGCTCCTTGAGATTCCATTGTAGCCTAAACCTATAGCATCTATTTCTATCCGGTGTGATAGTGCAGCTACATTGGCTAAGGCTTATAGCCAAATGTACAATGGTGAGTCTAGACACTTAGGTGTCAGACATAGCATGATTCGTGAGCTTATCATGAATGGGGTGGCATCTATAGAGTTTGTGAGATCTCAACAAAACTTAGCTGATCACTTGACGAAGGGTCTGACTAGAGACTTGGTTATAAAGTCTGCTAAAGGGATGGGTTTAAGTCCAACTTAGTCACTGAATGCTAGGACACCCAACTCCCTCCTAAGGAAACTTGAGAGCTGAGTTCAATGTGGAAAGCTGAACATTCAGTGGACTGGAGCACATGTTTTTATTACATCCCAAGGTTGTGCTTTAACCTCCGAAAGGAGGATGAAGTTTTTACTTCTCAATGGTTAATTTTCTTTGAAAAAGTGCTTGGCAGGAGCATGAATAAAGAGGAACCACCTATGTAAATGTTGAAGTTTTGCCGCCTCAGGAAGCTTTGGACTTTTAGCTTTTACAACATTTATGAATTTGGATATGGACACATGGCTTGTATAGTGTCGGGAGCTTTTAAGTGTTTGAAAACTTGTGTGTATTTTATCTTCAGGTATTCAAATGGGTTGAAGGGTTCAATTCTTAGAACACCCGGATTCTCGAATATTTGAAACGTGTAATTTACTAAGATGGAAATTCAATCCTCGTGACATTTTCATTTATGCACATGTTTTGCTTGATGTTTAATTTTCATGCAAAGGAAGTGAACTAAATTTGGGGAGGATTGTTGGAAAATTTAGTGTACTTGTGGGAATAGTTCACACCTTGTAATGGGTTAGGAGGTACGGAGTGTACACCCATAAGGTCCATGAACACCTTGACTCTTGTAGTGGTTTGTATTGGTAGTGCTTGGTGAAAGTATCTTGTGGTTACCACCGATTATCGTGTTTCCACCGGCGCACTTCAATCGATCAGATTTCCACCGGTGGTGTTTCCATGAAGTAGTGTTTACACGAAGCTGGTGTTTCCACCGGGCAGCGTAACCACCGATAGCACTATGAAAGTACTGATGAAAGTACGCTTGTAACGTTTTGACCTATTCAAGTGGCAGTTTCAACCGCTTAATGACCACGTTTAATTGGTCATGTAACCACTAACGGCTATAATGAGGATAATTATGAGGCTATTAATGGGCAGATTAATACTCATAATTCCATTGAATTAGCCAAGAGTATTATCCTATAAATAGGATATCCGATTATGCATGAAGAACACATAGAAAACACAAAACACTTATAAGCGCAAGGGTTATTGAATTGTGCCTAATTCCATAATTGCATTTGGTCTTATCCCAAGTAGATATTCGTGTAACCCAGGCATTAGGGTCGAATAGTTTACTTTGGAAAGTGATCACACGATTCCAAGTGATATCCGGTAACCACTTAGTGGTAAGTGTTTCTGCTGAATAGTTGCTTGTTTCTACTGAAGTTGATTATCTTACCCTGTTCTGGGAGATACGACCCCAACAAAACCAACCTTTCAAATCAGGATGCCAAAATACTAGTGCTTGACGGTGAAAATACTAGTGCTTCAATACACAAACATAAACTGCTAGTGGTTGATGTGGCCAAATAATCTAATCTTTGAAGCCATTTTTGAAATGCAGATCCAATCTAAAGCTGATAAAATATATAAAGACTGAGGGCTAAAATATAAATGTGTTATCAAAGTATAAATGTGTATGGACTAAAATACCTCGACTACAAAACAAAAATCAGAATTTGAGTTTGTCAAAGGACTAATTTGGCATTTAAAGGCCAAGGTTTGGACCTGTGGCGATGAAAAGGCCGAGTTTTGTCCCATCATGATGCTTTGGTACAAGTTTAGGGACCAACGTTGTATTTTAGTCTAATTACTAAATGTGTTTATTATTAATTAATTAATACATGTGACTTAGCCTTTAAGTAAAATTAATTACTAAATGTGTTTTTAACTCTTTTGCTCATCTTATGTCGATATCTATACTATTATATAAAGCATTTAAGTTGTAAGCTCCACCAAAAATTAAAATAAAGAGCTCCAATTATCGTGTGATCAACTAAAAAAACACTTTTATTTTCAAATTTAAATATCATTTTATCTATTTATTTTTTCATGATCTGATTTCACTATATTTTCTAAAATTTTGTGCTCTTTAATTCAACATCCATTTCGATATATTTTTACGAGTTTTTAGTTTTTACATTTTTAGTGGGTTATTTTATTTGGATTCAAATTTTTTACAACTTAAACCTTTATTTCAATCAATGCAAAACTTGATTTGTCAAAATTATATACTTTGTGGGAGAGTGTTTGAGTGGTAAGAGATTGTGAGGGTTTTTGTATATACGAGTAAGAGAAAGCTACGAGAAACACAAACAAAAAAATACAACGAACATATATACATTCGGAGTGTTGTAAAACGAACACATATATATTCGTCGCCGCTGTGAGCGGATATCCACCTAGTGCTATGAAATATGGGAGTGTGGTATGGTTTCAACTATTCACTTGACATCCAAATCCCCACTTTCTCCTAGTATTTCGTTGACCAAGTAAACAACAAACAAACACTAACATCAACTTTGTTATATTGTACAACAAGCTACTCAAGTTATACATGCACCTCATGCATAAATTCATTGTACATTATGCTTCATATATGAAAACTTGTCAACCTCATTATATAATTCCAACAATCCCCCACCAGGTTGGTTGAAAAGTTTTCTGCTACTCTAATAGGTTGTGTCAAAAAGGTTGTGGAAAACTAGAATGGGGGGTTGAATAGTTTTGCCGATTTAAGGTTGGTTTCAAAAACTTTAGATTCGTTAATATGTGAGATCTTATGGATGTAGAGAAAGTATAGATCTAATGATAAAGCAAGTAAATAAACTAAAGCAAAGGGATAGAAATGACACAACCGATTTATAGTGGTTCGGCTACAAGGACACCTTCCTTGCCCTACTCTACTCCCCGAGTCACCTACTCGAGAGTTCAAGCACTATGTCAACAAACTCCTTCACTTGGCCGAGAAGCCTTCACAACGTTGCTTACACCTTTTTCCGGTACAAAGCTAAATACCGAGTCAGAACACGGTAGACCAAACCAACACGACTATTACACAACAAATATGTGAAATATCAAATACAAGATCTTCGCTACATAAATCTTGCGGAGGAACAAATCAATCAAGGACCCCTTGCTTGGATGACTTGTAGAATGCTCGTGATCTCGCCTTAGAGAAGGACCTATATGAGAATCACTAAAGAAAGAAAGAAGGAAGTACTCTCTAGATCAAGTGATCTTTTGTTAGAAGAGAATGAAAGTATATGAGAGAATTAGTAAGAAGAGTGGTGAGTTAAAATGAAGAAATGGCTCTCTATTTATAGGAAAATTCTGCCACTATTCCCCGGATTCCACGGATCCCTCCCACTTGGGATCCGTCTAGTGTAATCCTATGGATTTGTGGGACGCTCCTCTTTACCCATGGGTTTTTTGGTTATGGGTCATGGGTTATGGGTTGTATCTAGTCAAATGGGTATGGGTATGGGTCAATGGGTTATGGATATGATCCATGGGTTGTGGTTTTTACCCATCCTAATAAACTATTACAACAAATGATTAATTACAACATTTTTGTATTGAAATGGCTATATGTAAATGCTTTACAAAAATAACATGTATCCTTATAATTGTACTTAAGATAACATTATATTTGTTATCAACAAAACACAAAGAGATCGCAAAATATTAATAAACGTTTTTACGGTTTATTTGTATTAACAAAGGTGTCATTACGATTAAACTTATGTTTACTCGAAGCATGTAAAATAAAATCGATTCAATGATGTCCTAAGGAATTAAACCATAGAACCTTAATGATCTCACAAAGCACACTTCTACACACTTTCCATCGTAACCATTGCATTCTCACTGAGTGCTAATATGGCCATGCGCCTAAATCCTGTTTCATGACCCTTTAAGAGAGAAACCATAACTCTCCATTCAAGGCGGCACCACCTCTAGTTCATATAGGCAAAGCTACTCTAACGTCTTCGTTGCTAAGACGCCTCAAAAGCTTTGTTAAGAGAATTTTTGTCATCCTCATTCTCGGCAATGCCATGCTATCTTTGCTATACATGAGTCAATAGTTTAATAGCATCATTATCGATAAGTGACTTTGTTATTACCCATTAAACTCGAGAGGTAGGAGCACTACATTGAAGTTGGGTTTCCATCACTAACCGATTCACTTATGGTTTCAGACCCATGCCTCTAGCATCTCTCAATAAGCCTCTCGTTAGAGGGTTAAAGGAGAAATATCGTTAAGTTACTACAATGCTTACCGATCTTATCACAAACACTCACTAAGTCTCTCGTCAGTGTCTTAGTGATGTCACAATCAAGTTTCTAATTCACTTGACAAACGTGTCACTAATGGCCATTCTCAACTATATATAGACATTCATTAACAAGAGAATCTTGAGGTATGAGGTCTCTATTTCATTAAACCTCTTCAATTACCATAACCAAGCAATAAATTCAACTTCCTTTGTGAAGTGAAATTACACATTTACTTCTTGCACGTTAGAAGCAACTCATTGTGTGAGTACATAAATTCACTCACTTTTGAATTCGAATTACAAGAGTAATTAATCTCAGACTCCCACTCCATAACATTTGAACGCCTAATGTCTTGCTTATGAATAGTGTTACGCCTCGTGTCCGATTTGACCGTAAATTAAAAACTTTTTCGCGAAAACATTTGACAACGAAGCCCTCTCTAACGCTTATTTAAAACGTCATGTTTCTTTAACAATAAACTCTTTGAAAATACTTACAAGAAGTATACTCACTGTCTCTATAAAATATTTCATACAAAACTATAAAACAGCCAAAAACCCTTTATGTGACTCCAATACGCTGTATCCATATTTATGGATACACCGTATTGCTACTGAGGTCAATACGCCGTATCCAAATATATGAATACGCCGTATTGCCCAATATGCCGTATTCAATACTTGGATACACCGTATCCAAAACTTGGATACGCCATATTGACTTCTGAGACATAAGACTTGCAGAAACCTGCATAAACTCCAACACTCACCCATAAACCACTTTGACCTCAATACAACAATATAAATTGTATCAAAATACTCATTTAACATTCAAAACTATAACAAACTATAATACATGGCAAATAACCCGTTTGACTCCAAAATGGGTACAAAAGGACATTAATCCAAACACCCCTTTAACCAATCATAAACACTTTACAACTTTTCTATGACAACCATTTGACACTCAAAATACTATAAAAAGTATAACATAAACCTTTACATTTGACAACACATTTATAAACCATTATTCGACTCTCTGGGGTTCAACTTTGCTTTGAGATCGGTATTTGACTACGAAGCTCCTAAATAAATACAACCTTTCTAGCATCCTTACTTCCATTCCTTAAGTTTTAATCCAAGCATTTACCTTCTCCGCGAGAACCTACAAAACATTATCATCTATAACGTAAGCGATAATGCTCAGTAAGTAGCTAGGTTAACATATGAATAATACATCAATTCACAAATATGCAATATGAACAATAATGTACTCTATAACCGCATAACTATAATAAACATATAGCACATGAAATCATAATCACATACCTTGGTCCTTCTAATTCATAGCTAACACTAAATCCTTTCCACTAATCAAGTCTCCTTATTCCAAACACTCCTATGCAACTATAACCATTCCTAACACCTTCATTCAATATCACATAGTATGCAAATTTCCATATTAACATATAATAACCATAGTCACTTACCTTAGTCTCCAAGCTAAGTTAATCAAGGCATCATCATCATCATCATCATCATCATCAACCTCCGTTTTATCTTGCTATAATCATGCTAAGGATCATTCTATTGAATTACCATCTTCAATCCATCACAAAACTTCTACAAGATTATCCTCATTTTCCTCTCTTTCTCTCTTATATCGTACCACCAAAAACATACAGGAGATGTGTGTGGAAATGTACAGAGGTATGACTAATAAACTAATATGGCGACTCAGCAAAAATGGCAAAATAGTCATTTCTTTTTGGCTGACTTAAGTCAATACGCCATATCCATTCTCATGGATACGCCGTATCGGACTAGAACAAGTTTGTTCTACTTTAGGGTCGATACGTCGTATCCATTCCCAAGGATACACCGTATCCAAGCTGGGCTACCAATACTCCTTACTCACAATTCTGAATACCATATCCAGACCTATCTCAATACGCCATATTCATAAACACCAATACACTGTATTGAAGTTGGCACACCCATAACCATTTCCATAATTTTCTTAATACGCCGTATACATTATTATGCTGTATCCAATCTATGACATGCCAATACTTATGTTCTTCGCTAATTCAAATTACCATTTGAAAACGATTTCGAATACGCCGTATCTAGTCTTTGTCCACATACTTAGACCTAGTCAAACTTGTCTAGGGGTCATACCTGTTTAAAAACGGTTTCGGGTGTAACAAAGAGACTTTATTCTGCTATGAACAAAGAGACTTTATTCTGCTCTGGAAACGGTATCTACGTTGATGTTGAATCGGATTAGAAGATAAGTATTGATAAGGATTTAAAACATACGTTTTTAGGGGGTCATTTAAGCCCTAAATCGTCGCATTTTATATCCGTTACTGCTTAAAATCGTTCCTTTTCACATTTTAGGTCTTTTGGAAGCAAATTGCTGGAATCAAGCACTTTTGGACAAAAAGAGCGAAAACATGAAGAAAATGACAAAGTCAAGAGTTCAAGGCTGATTTTCACACCTGACGGCGTCCCAACCCATAGGGCAACGCCGTCGCTCACAAGGTTTTCTAAAAAGTCTCAAGCGACGACTCAGGTCCTATTTTGGTTCTAACACATGACGACGTCATGCCTAAATCCAGAAGGGCATCGCTCTTACTTTTTCACCAGACGACCAAAGTCTATTCCAAGATGACATCCATAATGAAGCCAGACGGCGTCACACTTCCTCACATGACGCCGTCCCAACGATGACTTGTCCATAACAAAACCCTAATGATGGCGACCAGACGGCGTCACCATCAAAAGGCGACACTGTCGCAAGTGTAAATCTATATATAGACTTCGAATTTTCTGTATTTGAAGTGTAGTATTTTGGAGAGCAAACCCTAGTTCGTTAATAGTCCAACTTGGGCAGTATTTTAAGGTTCCAAACCCTTCTTTACACACAAAGATAAGTTTGTTTATCCAATCTATCACCATGTTTGTTCTATGTTTAATTGTTTGTTTGTGTTCTTGCTTATCTATCATCCGTAGCTAAATTAAGCTAGTATTTGCTTAGATCCAATGAAACCCAGTTGTTGATAAATTGGCTTCTTCTTTAATTGTTACGAGCTTGAACGTCCTAAATAGCAAAAAGCTTGAGAGTGCACTTAAGCAATCGTTGTGTTTATAGCGTGAGTTGTAGCTTAAGGATAATAGAGTATTCGGGGGGAGATACTACGGTACTTGGCGATCCCGGATAGTCTAGAGGAGAGTTACGATTCATAGAACTAGGGAATTAGGCACCCCCTATGACTAACACGGAATACAACGCACCGATTAGAATGATGATGTGACAATTCAACCGACCAGTAACATATAACTAGGGAGTAAGAAAATCTTAGTAAACACGTTTTTAATTATTATAAGAACTCACTCAATCAATCCATAGCTTTTCTCCTTTTCATTAGTTAGTTAGTTTTAATTTAAATTGTTTAACAGTTTAAAGTGGTAGAATTACCACCCTACACTCTTCAAGCCCCGAGATTTTACTTGCTTTCACTAAAAAATATAAAAAGCTGAAAAGAATCTTCCTCACCTCATCTTTTCGTCATACATCTCTATTAAAATCTCTATTCTCCTAGAGAACGATCAACCCACTGGGCTTACCCATACTACACTACAACGATTAGGTATACTGCCTAGTGGGTTGTAAAGTTTGCTCGTTGAAAAGGAAGTCTTTCGACCCTGAACCCACGCATTAAGTGTACAACACTAACATTATCACAATAGACAAGTGTAGCGGAAGACAAAGGTGTATTCAGCTCACGTAGTAGATTCCGCAACCAACAGGTCTTAGCAATAGCATTGGCAACACCACGATACTCTGCCCCTGCACTGGAACGAGAAAGCGTCGGTTGACGCTTAGAGGACCATGAAAGCAGGTTATTGCCAAGAAAAACACAATAGCCAGACATCGATCTCCGAGTATTAGGCCAACCAGCCCAATCCGCATCAGAATAAGCAAGCAATGATGTGGTGGAAGATGAGAACAACTATAAACCATAGTACAAAGTCCCCTGAACATACCTCAGAATCCGCTTAAGAGCTGAAAAGTAAGGCTCGCTCAGATCATGAAATATAAAGATACACCTGTTGTACAACATAAGAGATATCAGGTCTGGTAAAAGTGAGATACTGGAGAGAACCTGCTAAACTCCGATACAATTTTGGATCAGAAACCGGAGTACCATCACCCACCCAGTTTAGACTCAGTATCTACAGGAGTCCGACTGGGATTACACCCACTCATTTAAATAATATTTTAAAGTATTTAAAACTTAAAATTGACAGAGGATTTTGCAACATCAAGTAGATATCTCAAATTTGCAAACTGCAATTACTAAACACAAAGAACAAATATAAAACTCAAGTCGTCTGCCCATTCATCAAGTTTCTATCACCCAACTTTATATCTCAATTCTAATAATCCCTTTGAAATTGATTACGGTTCCCACATAAAGCGTTTTAAACACCTTTTAAGATTGTTGGATATGGATTAACTAAGACTGTTTTTTAGGAGTATTGTTACACCTGCTTGTGCCATTTAGTTTTGATAGAAATTTTACTCGAGACGCTACACATTTATCGACTATGAAACGATAAAAAGAGCATTAAATGAAACGAGAATGAAACTTGCCACGTAGGAGCGAAATCAAAACTTCAGCAGCTTTTCGTAGACAATAAGTGTTCTTTAGCGATGGACTCGGACACCAAGACAAAAAGTCATGCACGGGAAGAGGTTCCCTGTCCTTAAAAGGTGTTTATGTGCTCGATTCGCTGCAAGCCTCATACGTAACGACCCCAAGATTATTGTAGACCCGTGTTGCTTATAGTCAGCGAACAATTGCAACATAATGCAAATGGCGAAGCAGAAGTAAATCCTCAAAATAGAGGAAGCAGAAACAATTTCTAGTGTTGTTTATGTATTTACTTGTTATTAACTCGTCTCATGAATAGTAGCATTATTTTTCTTTATATAGGAAAAAAGCAACATAACTAACAGATCATGGAACTCTATCATGCCATGAAATATGGGAGTGTGGTGATGGTTTGACATCCAAATCCCACTTTCTCCTAGTATTTCAGTTGACCAAGTAAACAAAAAACAAACACTAATGTCAACTTTGTTTTATTATACAACAAGCTACTTAAGTTATACATGCACCTCATGCATAAATTCATTGTACATACGCAAGAAGTATCAGCTGGTCCCATTAAACTTTGTAAGTGTTAAATGCACCCATTATGATAAGTAAATTGAGTATAAAGGGTTCAATACACTGCCATATCATCGCCACATCTCCATTACACTATGTATGCACCAATGCCCATAATGCATTTAACACTTATAAAGTTTAATGGGTGGTTTTTGTGTAACTTACATTCAATTTACTTATTATAATGGGTGCATTTATCACTTACAAAGTTTAATGGGTGCTTCATATATGAAAACTTGTCAACCTCATCATATAATTCCAACATATATAACATAGATCAACTAAACCAACCAAAATGTAAGGGTGTGTTTGTTTTTGCAAAAAAAAGTCTGAACCTCCTCTGACTCTTACCCGGTCAGACGCGGTCAAGACATGTGAGTTGTTTGTTTTTTCTTTTCCATTCAGATGAGATAAGACCTTAATCATCTGACCCATTAAGAGTTGGTGCTCACCTCTTATCACCTCTTAACGACTTCTTGAAGGACAGAAAATACAAAATGTAATCCAATTTAAAATATTATGCAGACAAGCCATAGAATAATTGTTAATACATGATTGATATGATGATAATTTTGAATGAGTTTTTTCTATTTTTGATTCAATTAGGTATGCGGTTTGTTTAATTAGGTTAGTAACTCTTACAATTAAATGTCAACAGGTTAAGTGCGTAAAATAGGCTAAGTGTGAATGACAAACCTGTTAGGAAACTAGTGAAATATGCTAAGATGTATAGAAACATGTCATCTACTCCTAGAGGTAACAAAAGAAACTGGAACCAGCTAAAATCTGAGCAACTAGGAGATGCAACTGGAGCTTATCGGCAAAAACACATCAATTTAGGTAGTCCCTTGTGGCTGCGGTGGCGACTAGATCAACGCGTTATTGCTGCAAGAGAAACTCCCATCGAAATTCACTATGAATCTTACAAGATGCAATGTATCTAGTCCATGGGTCATGGGTTAAAACCATGGGTCAACTTGAGATGGAGCCGGCGGGAAGTCGCTCAAGCCAATTACTAGCTTGGTCCCGTAGAGAGAATTGGAAGAGACGCAGACGCGTGGTTTCCCGAGTAGTAGCATCGAGGTCGATGGAATCGACAATTTTAAGGAAATCCTTAAGATGCTGATTAGGATCTTCAGAACGAAGTCCATGGAATGCACATCCGTTTTGCATCAACCGGATGGTGTCGGGTCATACATAACTACAGTAGAAAACCTTGCTGATAAAAGAGTTAAAATCATTAGGTGTGATAATGGGAGTGACTTTAAAAACCAAGTGATGAATGATTTCTGTCAACTTAAGGGTATTAAAAGAGAATACAGTGTAGCTAGGACTCCTCAGCAGAATGGGGTTGCTGAAAGGAGAAACTGGACAGGGGCTGTAAACGTAAATTCTGGGTAAAATTTGTGGACTGAGAAACTTAATTAATAACATAGGATTATAGATCGATATCTTTTGGTCGTTAAACTTGAAGTTAGCGTATCTTTTTCGTTATAAACCCGTTTTAATCCATTCAAGCGACCACGGTTTTGTTTTTAAGTCTATTTTCTGAAAATATAAACCAAAATAATCCCCAGCCTACTGAAATTTCCAGATTTTACAAAACGTGACAGAGGCAGTACTTCCACTAAAAGTACTGCTTATCCTGTTCAAAGTACTGTTGGTGATAAACAGCATATTTGCACAACCATGACTACTACCACCTCATCACCATCAAACACCATCAACTCTGATGATGTTTGGTTTTCAAGTGTTGAATCTTCTGGTCTTGTTACTTATGTGTTTTCGTGTTACATCGACTTCTGCAAATCCTATTCTTGAAACTGTAACCGCCGATAAATTTCACCTCGTATTAAACTAATATAATATTCTAACGAAAGAATACTTATCCATTTTCTATGTCCATTTTTTTTTAAGAAACGATATCCATTTATTTGATCACAACAACTAGCCAATGTGCTGAAACTCACATCTTTAATAAACATAAACATCTTTATATGTTAAACTATAAAAGTTTTCAACTTTTATTTACCACTTTACGTTATTTCGTTAACGTTCGATTATTAAACGTTCAAACAAAACGTTTTCTACCTATTAGAGCTTTTACGAAACCCTAAATTATTATAACTATGATTTTGCACAACTAAATTATAAATACTAAAGTACAATATTTTATACCTAGAGTACAAGTCTCTAAAGCATAGAAGCCTTAACTATAATTTAAATTATATCATAAACGTTAGTGTATCTACTTTAAAGCACACCTTACAAGACTATAAAGCATTAACCTTAAACTTGATTTTCTCATAGTATATTAGAAGCCTAATGTATAACTTTCTAAAGCTTATGGTACAAGTATATAATGCATAAACTCAAAAATATATTTCTTTCATTTCTATTTTGAATCTTGCGACCAAGTAACCAAACAAGGATTGCACCTCGCATATTTCAGGTCTATTTCTAAATATTTAATACCAATTATTATTACATTTTTATTAAATAATATTACTTTTAGTAATAATCACAAAAGTTTAATCGTGTGAATTTTACTCACGACCAACACAAGAATAGGATAAGTCTATATGTTCAAAATACTCAAATTCATCAATAGTCATACTTTATATGAACTATTGCCATATTGTTGTTTTTACATTATACTCTTTACGTAATACGAGTCCTCAAACTTAGGTTATTAAATTTTATCAACGTAGCTCTCCGTTAAACTTATCACATGTATAATATAATTAGTTGGGGTATGTTGATAAATTTTGACATTTTTATAAGTATTATATTTTTACGTTATTCAATTTTAAGTTTCGTAACTTAAAGACTTAACGTTAGTAAATATCGGGGATCAAACTATACCCAATAAACCTTAAACTATTAATAAATCTAAAGATTATCATCAAAACATACACTAGTACCATTTATATATATATGCGTGATAATGCAACTCTAAAACTCATGGTTGTTTATATATACACGAATCAAACATATGGACAACATCACGTGGCTCATTTCAAAATCATATGCTATCCTATCTCTAGTGACGCATATCATCCTAACAAGCATGCAAGTTGGCCACATGCAATCTAAATTTTATGGCTATATATATGATCACGCATAGACTCTTTTATTCATTCACTCTTTGTTTTCAAGCATAAACCTGCACACACACTCATATCTACCGAATTCAAGCCAAAGAAATAGGAAAATGGAAGATTGTACTCAAGTTTTAAGTCTTGGAAAGCTTTAGTTTACATTTGGAAGTCGATTGGTCTCATTTTGTTTCTAGCCGAGCTTAACAAATTCCATAAAGCGTTGTAAGTTTTTAAAGCTCTTTTCAATTTTATTTTTTTTATTTTCTAGTAACATATACATGTATTGAGAACCATTTATCAAGTTAAAAGCCAAATCAAAAATGATTTTCCTTTCTTTTTCTTTTTACCGAGACCCAAAGTCGATTATTAAGTTTTAAACTTGACAACTAAGCTACATGTTAAGTCATCTAAATAAGTTAATAAGCATGTTATTAAGCCACAAGAACAAGCCACAAGTACTTTAAACTAAACTAAATTTTATAAATCTTTAAACAGCTAAATAATGCAAAAATATGAAATCATTATTTTATCATATGTATCATTTTCTTTTATTTAGAAACTATCAATAAATATTTACTTTAAAAAGAATAAGCATACATATTAACTTAAAGGTTAGCAATATCCCGTCGTAGATATATTTTTGGTCATAAAACAGACTGTAAACATATTTCATGCATACATCTATACATGCTTAAGCTTTAAGAAAATTTTATGGGCTTTAAACAATATACTCATAACTAGACAAGGCTTATTAACTAATTCATAGTTCATGCCCAAAAGTAATCCATTAATCAAGAAAGCCCAAAAATTTGTCCTTTCATCTTCACCAAAAATGCAGCAGCATTTATGTGACTTTGGGACCAATTAAAACTCGTTTTACTTGCATTTAAAATCCTAAACTTGACTTATATGTATTGCTAAAGCTTTAGTGTAAAATGCATGAAGGGCCTATCTCGCCAAATTTCTAAAACTATATATAAAAAGGATTAAATTTAAAAACCAATTAATGCTTAGAGATAAAAAGTGTAGTTACAAAAAGGACATTTGGTACAAATTATATTTAACCAAGGGGTATAAAGGGTCACTTTTAAAACTGCAAGGTAGAAACTGTCATTTTACTAAAGTTGAAGGGTAAAAACCGTAAATTTTTAAAATTGTAAATTATAACATTTTGAAAACATATCATATTAAACAACTTGGGTTTCGATAAAATTTATTAACAATCATCCGAGCCATAAAAATAAGTATGATAAGTATTACTAATTTTTGAAGAGACTTCATGTTTACCCAATTACCGATAAAGCATTATCATCGCATAAACTTGAATTCGAATACTAAAAACATGACATACTAACTCAGGTCACGAGTCGGAGCAGTTTATTCACATTACTTAATTTTTTTTCATCCGCATACTCAGAACAATGAGGTGAGTTCATAGTCCTACTCTTACTTATTTGTTTTCAAAACTTGTGGGAGATACATGCTACAAAACCGAACACAAGTATTTTTCTCAGATGCTATCCCGATTGATATTGCCTAAGTAACTACTGTTGCCACTAAAAGCCCCTCATATCATGAACCATTAATCACTTAGTGAAGTGAATGCGAATATAGTGAATAGATCTATTGGAAGTTGACGCCCCATTTGTGTTAGCCGGATAGGTAACCAAATGCACGTTATTTGAGAATACTAGGAGAATGGCAAACTCCTACCGGAGGGCATCGTTGCTCACATCATCACTATGATGTTTGTAACTTACGTCATTATTATGACGCGTTCGTGTTAATGTTTGCGTTCATGAGACTTAAGGCAATATACACTATGTTGCAATGATACAAATGATGCAACTACTGAATATACTGTACTGCAATATTACTGATTTTACTAATGCTTATCTTGTGTTCAACTGATTATTATTCAAACACTATGAATTCACTCAACCTTTGTGTTGACACTTTTAGCATGTTTATCTCAGGTTCATAATTTACGAGGATGGCATGGAAGGGCACAGATACTCAAGAAGGCTATATTATCATTCGAAAACTTATTTAATAAATTGTAAAACCATTTGGACCTAATTTTGTAAACTCTAATATTTATATAAATCAAATGATAAATCTTTTAAAATGACACAATTAGAGTTCGTTTTCTGTTATTGTAACTGTTGAGCCATGAAGTAACACCCAGCTTGAATTCCGCTGTGTATCACAAAATTGGGGGTGTTACAGATTGGTATCAGAGCCTCAGTTATAGAGAAACGGGTCTAATTGAGACCTAAACTATAACTACTTTTTCACAAAAATGTTTTATAGCCTTTCGCTCTCCGTGCCTTCCATCCTCCAGGTAATTATGTGACTTTTAGACAATTTATGCTACACAAACACTTTAGTATACTGATATATACCTCTGATCACTTTACACAAAATAAACATACCTGCATATGCCTACTCTAAGGCATTATGACTTAATCACATTTCCCCGAGCATGTGCCTACTTTTATATTTTTCAAATTTATGAAACCTTCTCAAGACATTGTAACCAATTACAATGGTCTCTCCTACTTATCTTATTTACACTAAATATATATATTCTCACCAACTATTTTGGCAGCTTTCCTTGATTATCTTATTCTCGTCTCTAAAAGATGAGTGTAAACACTCCTTCCGTACTCCCAGAACACCCAAATTTCCTTGTAACTCATCAGTTAAGTACGAATGTTAAGTCAGAAACTCTTAAGTAGGATGATTTACAATGTCTTTATTTGAATGGATTGGGACGCCTTTTTATTTAAATAAAGAAATTGTGAATCGCCGAACCATAAGTTTATATTCCTTTATTTACATTGTTTGGGACGCCTCTCTATGTAAGTAATGGATTGTAAATGACTGGGCTTATTTGTATCTGAAACGACATGAGTACAAACTTGTGGATCACAAAAATTCACAAAGATATATGAAAAACACAAATAACATAAATTTTTATTACATTAGAATCCATAAATATTAATACATAATAATATAATTAGCATCGGTAGTGCTAATGTTACAAAAATCACCAAATAAGGTATGGTATCGCCAATTGGTTGATCCGCCAAGCTAATGAAAAACACCACCAAGCCTAGGAGAGCGAGAATCATGACTGGATGCAGTATCTTGATTATTCTGTATAACAAATATAAATGAGTTATTAAGCATGGTGAATGAAATAACAAGAGACGTAACTCTAAGAATCTTGAAAAATCTATAAATAATATTAAACGCTTCCTTTTTATAACGAAAAGTGGGCTTCAACCCATTAGTAAAACAAACAAACACAACCCACATTTAGATTAAAACGGGCATCGGCCTAGATTACATAAACAAACACACCATTAAGCGTATTGAGTTTCAACCCAACAACCAACACAAGACGCAACTCAATGAGTGCTAACGCATACGTTTATTACCCTAAAAAGAGATAAAGATTACACGATAATGCAAATAAAATAAAGATTTATTCCTAACACAATGCTATTACCCCCATATCTTATCCACGCCGATGGCTAGGACCACGAGTGGTACAAGAATCACTAAGATCACGGCCAAGAACTCGTAATCTTCAACCGTAACGTTGGCTAAATAGATAGCAGATATTACAACATACACGAGTGCAACAATGGTAATAATATGCGGCATTTTGAAGTATGATAAGAGAAATGTAGGTGGAAAAGTTAGTATGAAAGAATGAGGATAAAAATGGGGTATTTATTAAAATAAATAAATAAATAAAATAACTAGCCGTTGGAGGTACTGTTCACGACCGTTGGGTCACTGTTCATGACCGTTTGAAATTACTGTTTACCTTACTAAGGAACAAACTAATTCATCATCTACAAAACCTGAAGTTCAAAAAGTTTCTCTCATTCGAAATTTTTTTTTTCGACATTGATAATTTGATTTTCACAAGACATTATGAACCATGTTATTTTCAAAATTAATAAACCTTATAAAATAACAATCTTCATTCAAAATAAATTTTTCTTAAGTTTATATGACCTTTAGAATAATGTTATTCATATGTAAGAACAATAAATTCTAACTTATAAGCTTTCATAAGTGAAACCACATTTCATCCTCATTACTTGAACATTTAACATGGACTGAATCTCGGGACGAGATTCAATTTAAGGGGGTGAGACTGTAACCGCCGATAAATTTCACCTCGTATTAAACTAATATAATATTCTAACGAAAGAATACTTATCCATTTTCTATGTCCATTTTTTTTTAAGAAACGATATCCATTTATTTGATCACAACAACTAGCCAATGTGCTGAAACTCACATCTTTAATAAACATAAACATCTTTATATGTTAAACTATAAAAGTTTTCAACTTTTATTTACCACTTTACGTTATTTCGTTAACGTTCGATTATTAAACGTTCAAACAAAATGTTTTCTACCTATTAGAGCTTTTACGAAACCCTAAATTATTATAACTATGATTTTGCACAACTAAATTATAAATACTAAAGTACAATATTTTATACCTAGAGTACAAGTCTCTAAAGCATAGAAGCCTTAACTATAATTTAAATTATATCATAAACGTTAGTGTATCTACTTTAAAGCACACCTTACAAGACTATAAAGCATTAACCTTAAACTTGATTTTCTCATAGTATATTAGAAGCCTAATGTATAACTTTCTAAAGCTTATGGTACAAGTATATAATGCATAAACTCAAAAATATATTTCTTTCATTTCTATTTTGAATCTTGCGACCAAGTAACCAAACAAGGATTGCACCTCGCATATTTCAGGTCTATTTCTAAATATTTAATACCAATTATTATTACATTTTTATTAAATAATATTACTTTTAGTAATAATCACAAAAGTTTAATCGTGTGAATTTTACTCACGACCAACACAAGAATAGGATAAGTCTATATGTTCAAAATACTCAAATTCATCAATAGTCATACTTTATATGAACTATTACCATATTGTTGTTTTTACATTATACTCTTTACGTAATACGAGTCCTCAAACTTAGGTTATTAAATTTTATCAACGTAGCTCTCCGTTAAACTTATCACATGTATAAAATAATTAGTTGGGGTATGTTGATAAATTTTGACATTTTTATAAGTATTATATTTTTACGTTATCCAATTTTAAGTTTCGTAACTTAAAGACTTAACGTTAGTAAATATCGGGGATCAAACTATACCCAATAAACCTTAAACTATTAATAAATCTAAAGATTATCATCAAAACATACACTAGTACCATTTATATATATATGCGTGATAATGCAACTCTAAAACTCATGGTTGTTTATATATATACACGAATCAAACATATGGACAACATCACGTGGCTCATTTCAAAATCATATGCTATCCTATCTCTAGTGACGCATATCATCCTAACAAGCATGCAAGTTGGCCACATGCAATCTAAATTTTATGGCTATATATATGATCACGCATAGACTCTTTTATTCATTCACTCTTTGTTTTCAAGCATAAACCTGCACACACACTCATATAGTCATATCTACCGAATTCAAGCCAAAGAAATAGGAAAATGGAAGATTGTACTCAAGTTTTAAGTCTTGGAAAGCTTTAGTTTACATTTGGAAGTCGATTGGTCTCATTTTGTTTCTAGCCGAGCTTAACAAATTCCATAAAGCGTTGTAAGTTTTTAAAGCTCTTTTCAATTTTTTTTTTACATTTTCTAGTAACATATACATGTATTGAGAACCATTTATCAAGTTAAAAGCCAAATCAAAAATGATTTTCCTTTCTTTTTCTTTTTACCGAGACCCAAAGTCGATTATTAAGTTTTAAACTTGACAACTAAGCTACATGTTAAGTCATCTAAATAAGTTAATAAGCATGTTATTAAGCCACAAGAACAAGCCACAAGTACTTTAAACTAAACTAAATTTTATAAATCTTTAAACAGCTAAATAATGCAAAAATATGAAATCATTATTTTATCATATGTATCATTTTCTTTTATTTAGAAACTAGAGGCACTTTATTTTACATACCTTTAAATTGTTGCATACCAATGGACAATTGTGGACCGTCCGATCAAAAAAACAGTTTTTAAGAATAAAAAACACGGAGGGACCATTTATGTAACTTTTGCAAACTTACCCCACCTAACCCCCACTCCCAAATTGATCACTTTTCAGAATCACCATTCACAATCAGTCTCTAAATGAAAACTTCAAAATAAAACAAAAACACAACAAATCATCCAATTTTAACCATCAAAATCAAAGAAAACACATAAAAATGAACGAATCGAGGCAATCGAACCAGATCCAAAAAAAAACATGGTACGGCGCTTTCGATTCATTATTTTGTTATTTATTAACTATTTGTTGTGATTTTATTCTTATATTTCTGTTTTTGATAATGTTTATAAAGGTTTTTTTGCTTTTTGTTGATTTTAGTTGTTTATTAATAAATACAGAAAAATGAATTTGTTTTGGTGTGACTTTTATTGTGATTGTGACATACTTTTGGTTGTGTTTTTTAGTGTTTAAATTTGGTTGAGTTTCTGAGTAAAACACTTTGTATACATGGATGCACACCAAGTGTTTTGATGAAATGTGTGAGTGAAAAGTATCATACGTGTAGTATCACCAGTGATATTTGAAGTTTTACTATATATATGTATTATCACTAGTGATATTTATATTATCATCTGTGAAATTTTTGTTTATTTGATAGGTTTTTTTGTTTACCTCTTAAGATTTATTACATGTCATGTATAGTATCAGTTTTGATATTTTATTGTTATTGTTTTATAATCATAGTTAAACTTTTTTTTTTGCTAAAAGTTTTGATGATATACTATTTACTGTGAGTAAATGCAGTTCTGACGTCAATCAAATTTTTGACTCCATCTCCAGAGATTTATAAAAGTAAAGGTATACTGTAATGTATAAGCATGTCTCCTTTAGAAGAATTAACTGTGATAAACCCTGAATGTATGCGGCGTATTTGATTTAACATTTAGCTTATGTGTTATGTCACCATTGATACATACACATTCAGTAGAATGTGTATGTATACTTTCAGTAGAATGTTATAATGGTATCCCTAAAATCACAGATATTTATTCTACAGTATGAACACTTTGTTGTTTTTGTAGATTTTAGTATTTTATTGATGGATTGTTGTGAAAGTTAGATAATTATTGAGATAATATGAGAGACTTAACATGTTAAAATAAATATTGTGACTGTAACATGCTTTTGTTAGATTTGTGGTAGATATATGTGCATAATGGATAGATTGGGCATGCTTCGATATATTTAAAAGCGATATTTGACTCTAGTATTAGTTGGTAGTATATCACCTATGATAAAACAGTTCCAATAATTGCTTATTGTTTATATATCACCTGTGATACAACAGTTGCAACGATTGCTTATTTGTAGTATATCACCTGTGATACAACTGTTGCAATGATTGCTTGTTGGTAATATATCACCTATGATATTTGATGACGTATACTTATTCAGTTTATATATCACGTATGATATTAAAAAACAATTAACTATTTATACACTAACATGGTATATATTTTATGCAGATTTGAATATAAAACTGAGAACTATCAAGAAGCAAAAAAGTAGGGGTTGAAGGTGAAAGGAAAAAGACCTTCGCGAAACAACAACCAAGTCAAACTGAAGAAGTGAACAAAGAAACAACATCGTCACCGACAACGCTAACAATACCAAGCAAATTAACAAAATCCGTTGCTAGACGTTTAAGCTTAGAAAACACGAAGAGCAAAAATAGAAACAGATACACCACCAACAAATACTGAAAGAAACATATGTAATATCATATGTGATATAAAAGAATCTACAACCACCAACACCACCAACAGTAACTGTTGAACTGACAACAGAGACTGCATGTAAGAAATCAAAGACAGTTGCGAAAAGAAGAAGAGAAATGAAAGAAGAAGAGAAGCAAACTAAAAAGAATAAAGTGGAAAAGAAGAAAAAATGAGGGGATGCTCATAAAGATGGCAAAAAGAAAGTTGTAGAAAATAAAATGACAAAAGCATCAATTAGTAATTTTCTTTTGCTACTTAAATTGTAATTTTCTCTTGATACTTAAATTGTAAACAATGGTAATTTCTATTCAGTTGTAAACAATTCTTTTGGTTTATCTGAATATAACCTTCTTTTGGTAATTTTATTAGAGTATCACAAGTGATATTAATGAAAAGTCAGTTAAAAATATCGTTGACTTCATGAAAAAAACTATGAAAATAAAAACATGACATATTCTCAAAATCAAACAAGAATATGATTAATTAAGCATTGCTTTTGAGTAACATAAAGATTCGGCAAAAAAAGGTCAACATATATATCAATTAAAGAATAATATCACAAGTAATACATGTCATAAACAAGTAAAAACAAGTAAACACATAAATGATGTAAATATTTCACCATTATCATGCTTTATCACAAGTTATAAAATGACAAAATATTTCATAAACTCACAAAGAACTCATAAAATTAATTCAGCTATTTATCACAAGTGATACATAACTTCTAATTTATGACAAAGACGGGGCTTGGAACTAGGAAGCTCAATTGCAATTGCTTTTCGCATAGCACCATCTTGACCAGTTACAATGATATTCGGATAAATCACAAAAGCTTTCTTGAATGCTTGGAGTAACCATACACAAGATTCAGTAGTTTCGTTCTTAAGCAGACTAGAACCAACAGTAACACATCTCCTGTGATTGTCAATTGCAGTAAAAGGCACAAAACCATCATGTACGGAAAGAGAAATATCTCAGGTGATAATATATACAAAATGTACACAAAACAATGAAATCTCACAGGAGATATTACAAATTAAAAAATATACTTGTTTGTTTTGTATGTGGCATAAAAAGAGACGATATCACCAAACTATTTGTGATTGCAATTTGCAAAAAAAGGGCTCCATCAAACGAAAGAATCAACAACAACTCAAAAAACTCCACCAAATTGAAGAAGCTCAAACAACTTTCATATCGCCTATGATATCATAAGATCCTCCATTATCAAAACTGATTCAACAAAATAAAAGAAAGCTAACACACCTGTGCTATCATAGGTGATATCACATTTGATATCACCAGTGATATCACTTTTGATATCAAATGTAATATCACATTTGATATCACCTGTGATACAACTGAGAAACCAGAAATACAGAAAAGCAAAAAGGAGAAAAGCGTAACCTCAAGTACAACACACTGGGTCTTCTTGTATTCTGCAATTAACCGAATTACATCATTCCAAACAGGGTTTAAGTTGTAATCAACAACCTTTCTTTTGAACTTTTCAAGTGGCCGAATATATGCAATCACATAAGGATTAGACTTCCCAATCATTTCCATGTTTTTCAAATTATTTTTCTTCACGATTGTTAAGGTAATCAGTCCTTGTAGCTTAAGCTCTAGGTCACTGCGCAATTATCGAACAATACATCAAATTTGCATCACCTCAGATATGGAGTGATGGAGAAAGCAAAATACAAAACGCACTAAAATAATTTAAAAGGACGCCATTCAGAAAATGAAAATAAGCATCAACTAAATATTTTTGATTTGGTTATATATGAAATGATGGACAAATAGGAACATGTGATTGCTTCTCAACTTATGCATCCCTCTCTTAGGCACTTTGTCAAACACCTTCCATGCATCAAATTTTCATCAATTCACCCATCCCAAAATGATATCATACTAAAACCTAATGCTGCTCATAATCTAAAACATAAACTAAAAGTATCAAATAAACAAAATTTCACAAGTGATAATTCAAATATCACTAGTGATAATACACATTTACAGTTCAACTTCAAATATCACTGGTGATATTATACGTACGATACATAGCAGATTCGAAACAACAATCAGACATAAAAACAACATTCAGATGCAGTTAAAAACAAAAATCCAACTAACAACTAAACTAATAAGCAGAATTACATGAGCAGATAACAAGGTTATTAAACATTTTTCACTCACACATTTCATCAAACACTTGGTGTGCAACTTAATAAGAAGGAATGTTAACAACTTGATCCACATAATTAACAACCGATCAATAACATTATCAACCGCAACAACATCAATCAAATCAGCTTCTGAAACAAACGGTTCATGCAAATCAAAAGAAGACATAAAAAAAGGATGATATGATCGGGAGGTGATGATGAGATGATGATCAGAATTGTGATGGTGATTGGAATGGTGATGGTGATTGGAATGGTGATGGTGATGGTGATCCAACTGGTGATGATCAAACGGTAATAGTTGATTAGCATAACTAATTTTTGGAGGGAAATGATGAGAGCAGGTTGGGAGGAAAACACACAGTAACTGTGTGAAAAAAAATGAAACGAATGAAAAAAAAGAAGAAGAAAAGGCTTTATATATTTGGGAGAATTAAGGTTAAGTATATTAAATCTTAGGTTAATCCCCACCATTAGATCAAAATAGATGGATGGTAGGGATTTGTCCATTAGTAAGCATCAAAATAAAGGTAAGCAAATGAAAATTCCTCTTAGAAACTATCAATAAATATTTACTTTAAAAAGAATAAGCATACATATTAACTTAAAGGTTAGCAATATCCCGTCGTAGATATATTTTTGGTCATAAAACATACTGTAAACATATTTCATGCATACATCTATACATGCTTAAGCTTTAAGAAAATTTTATGGGCTTTAAACAATATACTCATAACTAGACAAGGCTTATTAACTAATTCATAGTTCATGCCCAAAAGTAATCCATTAATCAAGAAAGCCCAAAAATTTGTCCTTTCATCTTCACCAAAAATGCAGCAGCATTTATGTGACTTTGGGACCAATTAAAACTCGTTTTACTTGCATTTAAAATCCTAAACTTGACTTATATGTATTGCTAAAGCTTTAGTGTAAAATGCATGAAGGGCCTATCTCGCCAAATTTCTAAAACTATATATAAAAAGGATTAAATTTAAAAACCAATTAATGCTTAGAGATAAAAAGTGTAGTTACAAAAAGGACATTTGGTACAAATTATATTTAACCAAGGGGTATAAAGGGTCACTTTTAAAACTGCAAGGTAGAAACTGTCATTTTACTAAAGTTGAAGGGTAAAAACCGTAAATTTTTAAAATTGTAAATTATAACATTTTGAAAACATATCATATTAAACAACTTGGGTTTCGATAAAATTTATTAACAATCATCCGAGCCATAAAAATAAGTATGATAAGTATTACTAATTTTTGAAGAGACTTCATGTTTACCCAATTACCGATAAAGCATTATCATCGCATAAACTTGAATTCGAATACTAAAAACATGACATACTAACTCAGGTCACGAGTCGGAGCAGTTTATTCACATTACTTAATTTTTTTTTCCATCCAGACTACTGTAACACTGAGGTGAGTTCATAGTCCCACTCTTACTTATTTGTTTTCAAAACTTGTGGGGAGATACATGCTACAAAAACCGAACACAAGTATTTTTCTGTATGCTATCCTGATTGATATTGCCTAAGTTACCTACTGATGCCACTAAAAGTCCCTCATATCATGAACCATTAATCACTTGCGAGTGAATGCGAATATAGTGAATAGATCTATTGGCAGTTGACGCCCCATTTGTGTTAGCCGGATAGGTAACCAAATGCACGTTATTTGAGAATACTAGGAGAATGGCAAACTCCTACCGGAGGGCATCGTTGCTCACATCATCACTATGATGTTTGTAACTTACGTCATTATTATGACGCGTTCGTGTTAATGTTTGCGTTCATGAGACTTAAGGCAATATACACTATGTTGCAATGATACAAATGATGCAACTACTGAATATACTGTACTGCAATATTACTGATTTTACTAATGCTTATCTTGTGTTCAACTGATTATTATTCAAACACTATGAATTCACTCAACCTTTGTGTTGACACTTTTAGCATGTTTATCTCAGGTTCATAATTTATGAGGATGGCATGGAAGGGCACAGATACTCAAGAAGGCTATATTATCATTCGAAAACTTATTTAATAAATTGTAAAACCATTTGGACCTAATTTTGTAAACTCTAATATTTATATAAATCGAATGATAAATCTTTTAAAATGACACAATTAGAGTTCGTTTTCTGTTATTGTAACTGTTGAGCCATGAAGTAACACCCAACTTGAATTCCGCTGCGTATCACAAAATTGGGGGTGTTACAGAAACAGTCTTACCAGCGGTTGATGAGCAAAACCAAAACATATCATTTCAAGAAGAACCTACACAAAACCAGAACGATGAAAGAGTGTTGCAAGTTTATGAAATATGGGCCAAATAACATACCCATGCTTGCAAATAAAAGAGTTGTCGGCTCTGTGATATTGTAGGGTTTAGAGAACAAAATGATGGATGGATTATGTATAAAAACTTGTACAAAATGGGCTTGTGGAAAATATAATAGCTTAACCAAATTTACTAGGCCCAAATAATAGTTATTACTTATTACGTACACGTAGCTAACTAGGGGTGTTCATCGGTTCGGTTATCGGTTTGTTCGGTTTGTTCAGTTCGGTTTGTTCGGTTAATTTTTTTTCTGGGTATAACCGAGAACCGAACTGAACCGAATTCAAATTTAACTAAACCGAACCGAAAACCGAAAACAGAAACCCCAATAACCGAAAACCGAACCGAATAACCCGAATTACCTAAATTTAATAATTTATTCATTTATTCGAAAAAAAAATAATTTTCAAGTTTAAAAATATTATATATATATATATATATATTATAAAAGAGTTTTAATATATTTTTTTAATATAAATATATAAAATATATATATATATATTTATTTAATTTCAGTTTTCGGTTCGGTTTTCGGTTTGGATTGCTAAAACCATAACCGAACCGAAAACCGAACTTTTATTTCGGTTCGGTTCGGTTTTGACAATTTCGGTTCGGTTACGAGTTCGGTTCGGTTATTTTTGGTTCGGTTCGATTTCGGTTTTTGGTTTATTCGGATATTATCCAACCCATAAACACCCTATAGCTAACAAGCCATAGTTTTGTTTGTAATTTTTTTTTTTTTTTTTTTTTTAGTTTTAGAGGTTTTTTATTGGAAAAAATGTTACCACAAATTAAGAACAAACTATATTTAATTTAATGACTTCCCATTGGACTTCTTAACCATGACCATGTTGACAACTCAATAAATCTGGGAAATAGTAACTGTGTTAAATTTATAATAAAAATGTTTTGTATATTCTTTACACAAGTTATTTATATACCGTATTGCAATGGTTTATTGTATAAATTATAAAAACAAACAATTAAAATCATTCAAATAATTATATAAAACCAAACAACATTATTTCATTCACATTCAGACTTTATAGCCACCTCTTACCAGTAAAACGTGATAATCAGATTCAGACCCAAAACATCTTAATAAAACAAACACACCCTAAGTAAACGAGTCACGGGACCAGCTGGTACTTCTTGCTTATTTGTGGAAACTTAATTACAAACATCTTAAATGACTTGATTCTTCTTCGGCCAACCAGTTCCTGAAAAAACTCATCACCATCATTCGGTATATGTTCTTTCGTATGCAAAATTGCAAAGTCTCTCCATCCACAAGAGCATCTCTAATGCGGGATGGAATAAAAGGGTTCAATACTCTTTATGCACCAATGCCCATAATGCATTTAACACTTACAAAGTTTAATGAGTGGTTTTTGTGAAACTTATATTCAATTTACTTATTATAATAATGAAATAAACGCACAACTTTTAATGCATCATAATAGCAAGAATACAAAAATAGCTGACTATTCAAATATATTTCTTTGTCAGTGTATAATAGACGTATGTTCAGTAAAGAACAAGATTTTAACTTACCCATGACATGGCATTGGCAGTCCTACAATGGATTGAACGTTCAAAAGGCTCTATTATACGTGTGCCACCTGCCCATTGTAGATGGCCAAAGGTCCAATTCTCTCTCTTGAATGTACGATAGAGCTAGTTTATGTGCCCAAGTAATACACGAGTTATCTTTTATATTTTTTAGGTCTTATCTTTTTTTGAAAAAAATTGATAGCTTTCAACAGAAAATAGTTCCTCATTATTGCAAACATATAGTTATAGCAAACTTATGTTTTTTTTGTGTGTGTGGAATTTCATAACTGTAGTAAATTAACGCTAAACTATCAAATCCTAAGGTCTGCAAGATCCAGAGACAAAATTGAAATCATCTATCAACATAAACACAATCACATAATGGATGTGCTATTGGGTTAATTTGCACCCGTGATGATCAATCTAGGGTAGCAACCGGAGTAGTAACGGGTAGGCTGTGAAGAACGACTGTCTCAACAGTCAAGCCCGGGCCAAACCCAAATAGAACGCCCCAATTTAAACCTTCACCAGTGGTTTTCTTTCCTTCTTTCAACGATGTCTTTCTCATCTCGTCGATGATGAACAATACACAAGCACTTGTCAAGTTGCCATATTCACTAAGCACGTGTCTACTCGCCCTTAATTTTTCCTTTTTAAGATTTAACTTTAGCTCGACCTCGTCCAAAATGGCTCGACCACCAGGATGGACTATCCAAAAGAGCGAGTTCCAGTCACTTAAGCCAAGTGGAGAAACCGCATGCATTAATACATTATGTATGTTCTTTGAAATCATTTTGGGGACATCTTTGTGTAGCTCAAACGTTAGCCCTTCTTCCCTCAAGTGTAAGTTCATTGCTATTTCAGTATTTGGTATTATTGTTTGAGTTGTAGACACAATCTCAAATAATGGATGTTCAACCGACAAATTTGGATCTGAACCCACAATGATTGCGGCGGCACCATCTCCAAAGAGAGCTTGACCAACAAGCGAATCAATATGATTCTCATTTGGCCCACGAAAGATGATAGAAGTGATCTCTGAACAAACAACTAGGACACGTGAACCGTTGTTGTTTTCAGCAAGGTCCTTCGCAAGCCTAAGTACCATTCCCCCACCTGAGCAGCCTTGTTGGTACATCATGAGGCGTTTGATCGAAGGGGAGAGACCAAGAAGCTTGGTGAGTTGATAGTCAGCACCAGGCATGTCAGCTCCAGAAGTAGTGCAAAAGATGAGATGAGTGATTTTGGATATTGGGAGTCCCCATTCGTTAATGGCCTTGATAGCGGCTTCCTTACCGAGCTTAGGGACTCCTGGGACCAACATGTCTTGACGAGCATTCAAAGATGGAGCCATGTACTCACACATGTTTGGGTTCTCTTTTAGATAATCTTCTGTGAGGTGCATGTATCGTTTCTTTATGTTTGTTTTGTCACCTACAATAGTACGTACAAGTCATATATTAGTGTGACACTAGCAGTCGTGAATAATATTGAAACTAACCTTAGTTTTAGTAAGATTCACAAATGTAAACTACTTGTATATAGTAGAGTATCTATTTTCCCATTGTTATCATGCTTTCCAGTTTCCATGTTATGATTTTTATTTTATTTTTTTCTCGTTAAAATGACTTTTATTTCATGAATTAATTTGAATTACATAAAGTTGGAAGGTAAATAAAAAACAAGCTGCGCCGCTATCCCTTTTCTCTTAAATTAATGAGATTGAAAGTTAAAACCCATTGCAAGAACTAAATAAAAGAGTTTTCAGGAATAGATGTAATTGCTTACAGATGCGCTTAAATTTCTCTTTAAGATCAATCTTATGCTCACTATTTGTAACCCGAAAATAGTAGTCAGCGTAATCAGCCTGATTAAAGCAATTGGAAGGAGTTGCGGTGCCAATAGCAAGAATGGTTGCTAGACCTTTTGTGCTCCGGGCCTCTCCGATTGTTCTGACATCAACGATTTTCTTAGATGCTACCATTTTTCTCTAGATTGGTGTCTAGCTATTTATATATTTGTACAATGGAAGCTTGACAATTCAGTGTATTAATTAATGGTAAGTTTACTTTGTACTAGCTAAGCAAATGAGAGCTATAAATAGAAGGGAAAATTAGCCAAATAGACCGCGCGTCTTGAGGCTTATCACTTTCCGGACCACTTTTATTTTTAATTTGAAAATGAACCAAGGGCAACCGCTGTCATTGGGCAACTCATCGAAATTGTGACAAGTGTCCCGTATGTGTAAGGTATTGTTTTTTGGGCAACTAAAACGCGCTGGGCAACCGTATTTTTTAAAAAGGGTTTTTTGGTCATTTTACATAATACTTGTCAAGTACATGTACTTTTATAATAAATTATTCTATATAATAAAAATTGGGTAAAACTCATAAGACTGCTTCTTCTTTCATAAGACTGCTTCTTCTTCTCATAACACCCTTCTTCTCTATAAAGATTCAAACACACACACTATCCAAAAAAGCGATCAAGATACACCCGACCTCTCTGTATTTTGTGAATCCAAGATTTTGTTTTTTGCTTTTACCAGTGTTGCAAAACAAGGCCGATTAATCGCCGATTAGGTGCTGCAAGGCCACCAACCTTTCCGATTTATGTAAATCGGTCAAACGTGGTCAATGACGGTTAATGGTGGTCAAACTTGTCGAAAACCTTCATATCTTGCCGAAAATACTTAAAACTACCTATAAAATTGTTTGAATAACTTATGGTCATTGTTTATATCTATTACAAGATGTTTTTAAAGAAAAATATTTGCCGAAAATACATAAACTTGTCGAAAATACCTAAAATTTGCCGAAAATACTAAAAACTTATCAGAAATGCCAATCCGATTAATCGCTGATTAATCCCGCCTAGAGCGATTACAAGCTACAGGGAGGTCGACCGCCCGACTACCGATTCGCGATTTTTACAACATTGGCTTTTACCCTCTTTTATATATTCGTCTTCTTTTACCATTTTCACCTATTTTAATTCAATTTCAAATAACTTCTATACATTCTCAATATCATTTTTTTTATCACAGTATCAATCTTAAGAAAAAATGGCAGCAATATCGATCTATACATCATCAAGAAATCAGGTGGTCTCATCTTCTACAAGGTACATACAAATCCTTAATTTTATATATGTAATTATTTGTTTAGTTTGTATAATGAAAGAGATTAAAATGGGTTTTTAGGATTATGGGTACAAGGAAGAATGGACACAAATGATACTTTGCGATTGGCGAGTTTATGGCATTCGATGCACGCCATTTCACAGCAATTGTCTTCGGTTTCGGGTTGTACGGGTATCGAGTTGCTTGAAGCGGATACATTTGATCTCCATTCCTTTCAGTCTCTTACTGGTATGCATAGTTTGCACCTTTCTTTTTATAGCTCAACGATACTTGCTGTGTAGTTTGCCATAAGTTAGTCATCAAAATACTTATATATTTTTGGATTTTGTTTATTGGTTAGGGGTTTGCCTAGTCAAAACTTATCCGGGACCTTATCCCTTGCAATTGGAAATCTTAGTAACTTGCAATCTGTGTAAGTACTACATTCTTGTTCTTCGCTAAATAAGTAAATAGTAAATGTTAACCCATTGTTCTAAAAGTTGACGATTTCATAAAATTGTGTAGTACGCTTCAGAATAATGGAATATATGGACCAATTACGGATGCAATTGGGAAGTTGCAGAAGCTTCAAACTCTTGATCTGTCAGGAAATTTGTTCTCTGGTCAGCTGCCTAGTTCTTTAGGGGATCTCAAGAACCTTAACTTTCTGTAAGTTTACTATAACCATTTGAATGTATATATGGACTTACAATTGTAGTATAATTAAGCAAGATAAGAAAACTTTACTCATTTCGAATCACTTTCTTTGAGCAAGATAGGCGTCTGAACAACAACAGTCTTACCGGTTTAGTTCCTGAATATTTATCAGAAGTTGGAGGCCTCACTCTTGTGTATGTCATATTCCTTGGCGTCAAATTTACATACGTATTTACGGAGTTAAATAGTATAATATAATGTTATCTTATTATACATTTCATTTGCTTATGTAGAGATGTGTCGTACAATAATATAACTGGTCCTTTGCCGAAACTATCTGCAAGAACATTTAGGTGCGTTTTCTTTTCCCCGTAATCCATAATTTCATTGCCATTTTTTTATTTTCATTAATGTGTATGTTGTTTTGGCTTCAGAATCATAGGCAACCCTATGCTTTGTGGACAAAATTCTGCAAATAATTGTTCCAATATTTATCCCGAGCCTCTCTTTTCCCTTGATGGCTTCTCAGGTGATATATCACATAAAGTCCTTTCTGTTACATCCCCTTTATTTATATGCCACACTTTTGTTTCTTGCTATTTAAATGATACCTAGTTTTTGTCCTGCTATTATTATGGTTAGAGATAGCAAAATGGACGGGTCAATCAGATATTGATAACCGGTCAAAATGGTTGACCGATTATTGGGTCAAAAGATTTATTTTTCTAAATAATTTGTTTGTCACTTTGTCATATATGTTTGCAAATTTAATCTTCATAATTGTAATCTTTGCATAACATGATTTAGGAGGTCTTTAGGCATTGTAATACTCAAATACATGGTTGTTGGCCAGTTCAAACCCTGCTCAGTGCTGTAGCTAACTTTTTTTTTGAATTTCACCCTTTGGACCTGTTAGAGATACAACAAGGCCGAGTCAACCCATTCGTGGGTTCGAAATTTCCACCTCTTGATATAATGTGCATATGTGAGATATCGATTCTAACAATTTTTTTTACCAGATCAATCCTCGTCAAATAAAAAAACTCACAATTTGGCTATTGCTCTTGGGACAAGCATCAGTGCTGCTTTTCTAGTCATTATAGTCATCTCGTAACTCATATGGTGGCGATACAGGAAAAACCAACAAATATTTTTTGATGTTAATGGTTAGTCGTTAGTCTCTTTATATCTGATTTCATCATACTTTTTGTTTTTTATTAGTTAATAAGTGAGCTTTATTATTTACAGAACAATATGACCACGGTATGCTTGGGCCATTTGAGGAGATACACATTTAAGGAACTTCGGGCTGCCACCGACCATTTTAACGCAAAAAATATTTTGGGCAAAGGCGGATATGGAATTGTTTATAAAGGGACATTAAACGATGGAACAACAGTGGCTGTTAAAAGATTGAAAGATAACAATACTTTTGGAGGTGAAATTCAATTTCAAACTGAAGTTGAAACAATAAGTTTAGCTGTCCATCATAACCTTTTACGCCTTTGGGGATTTTGCTCAACAGAAAATGAACGTCTTGTTGTTTATCCGTTCATGCCAAATGGTAGTGTGGCATCAAGACTAAAAGGTGTGCTAGCTTTGTTTTTTCCTACAATTGTTTATATTTAGTTAAATAGCCATGCATACCATTTGAAGTCAAAGTTTGACTATTGGGGTCAATTAAAAAAAAAACTTTTGAATTGAGATGATTGTTTTGATGGAAAGTTTGATTATTACATCTATAAACATCTCTGCCACAACTGTTACAAAATTATTATCAAATTGAAGGTACTAATAATACTGCGGACTCGGTGGTCAAAAGTATCCCTTTTGACTCGTTGTAATGTTGCAACAGCCGAATAATTACCTTTTTTAACTTAAAAAGCTCGCGGTATATGAATGTGTTTTTGGTAGATGATATTCAGGGAAGGCCCGTTTTAGACTGGACTAGGCGAAAAAGTATAGCTTTAGGAATTTATAAGGGTTTGCTATATTTGCACGAGCAGTGTGACCCAAAAATCATCCACCGTGATGTTAAAGCAGCCAACATTCTGCTGGATGAAGATTTTGAAATTTGTTGTTGGTGATTTCGGGCTAGCAAAACTGTTAGACCACCATGATTCTCATGTTACTACAGGTGTACGTGGCACTGTGGGCCATATTGCTCCCGCGTATCTGTCTCTTGGTCAATCATCCAAAAAACCGATGTTTTGGTTTGAATTTTGCTTATGGAATTAATTCTTGGTCGAGAGCATTGAACTTTGGAAAAGCCGCCAACCAGAAAGGCATAATGCTAGATTGGGTATGCTCTTCCCATGTATATAGAGTAGTCGAAACATGCAGGTAATGTAATGGGCCAAAACGGTTAGTTTTGCAAGTGTCGGGTTGGGTCGACTTGAGACATATTTTCATAAAAGTTACATTCTTTTAATAATAATTTGGTTTTTAAAGTAATTTTTAGGAGCTTATATATATATATATATATATATATATATATATTTTGGCATTTGATATGTTAGAGAATAAAATTTGACATGAATGGATATAAAATGGGTACTAATAATACCGTGACTCGGTGGTCAAAATAAAATTTGACATGAATGGATATAAAATTTCGGCTTTACCTGGGCAAGACTCCACCCATATGCCCTGATAAAGCCGGAATTTGACCATTGAATTAAGATTTAAATAGTTGTGATTCTGATGCATCCTCTAAACGGTTTGTTATGATAGTGCTATGAGGGCTGGGAATTCCAGCTGTAGAATGTAACAAAGAGAATGAAGATGATGGTACTGTGAGGGCTGGCACATCGCAAGGTGTTGAAGACCATAATTTAACATCTAGTTGAGTTCCACGGAAAGTACTTGCTCCATAGTAGAAAGCAACATTTGTTTCTTGTAGTTTATGGTTCAACGGTGCTTCTAGTGAAGTGGTTCTTTACTGGGAAAACACAAACTCCCAGTCATCAAATAGTAAAGGCAATACAATCAAAGGTCCGTTTGAGTTTCAAGCTCTAACCTAGATTGATTTTGTTGTTAAACTTTTAAATCATAGTTTTGTGGAAAATTTTCAGGTCGAGATGCTGCATTTGTTGGCCTAAATGACGGCCAATTTGCTATTCTTGATGAAGATAAGATTGAGCTTCCTGTATATACCTTGCACGGAGGTTCTTCAAAACCGGCTATTGAAAAGAATATGATAGATGAACCAAAGCAAGATGAAGATCTGGATGTTTCCTTTATCAAGGGTCCACTACAGTTTCCTTTGAAAGTGAGGTTGATCGCATATTTTCTACTCCAGTAGGTAAGCAATAAGCAATAACATGTTGGCATCCGATGCTGGTAGTCATTACTTGCACATTCTGATCATGGTCTGCTGAATTGTAGAGTCAACATTGATGTTTCCTTGTCTTGGGGACAAAATCGGCATGGCAAAGCTTGTTCATGGATACAACATTTTTACTCGATGGTCCTAATATGTCAACAAAAGGTGAAGGGAAGAAGTCCATCAAGTTGAAAGCAATTAAGATTGTTCTGCAGGTAAGTACCATGACTGTTGAAAAAGGTTTCACTATTTCATTTAGAAATATCATCATTCGCTTTATATGTTGTTCATACTTTTTCAGGTTCACGGCAAGAAACTCTTAGGGGATGTGTTCTTTGGAATACTAACTAATGTATGTGTTAGATGTCATTTATGTGTAAAAAACAAGAACTAAAAATCCCCACGGACATCATTTTTTATTCTGTTGTATAAGAGGCAGGTTGATGATTTCTTAAGAGTGTAATATTTTGATCCTAATTATCAGATTCGGTATGTTGTTTTAAAAATAAATTGAAGGGCTACCGATTGATTCATGATTAAGGTTTTGGTAAAGTTCTTAAAGCTGGTTGAGGCAGTTTGTTGATAGGTAATTGGATGAATCACTGATGTAAGCATCTTAAAGATGCATTAATGTGAAAAGCTTGAGAGTTCAAGTTGCGTTGTACACATAGCTGAAAAAACCGGCTACTAACGATGAGATATCACACTTCTCTTAAAACAATAAAATTTTAAATCAAATTCGTCATTCGTCCTAGAAACCTTTTCCATGCTCGTCAAGAGCCTTTGTTATGCTTAACCTTGTATACAACTTCTGTTGTGCAACCATCTTTAAGGTTAGTGTGACAATCAGAATTTAGTGTTTGCCTTCCTACGACTAAGGCCTGGAATGTCAATTTCGTCTAACATGCAAGTAGATGAGTTGATGTGGTCATATGCTTTATCTTTCGAGGCAGTAAGTGTTGAGTCTGAAATGATTAGACAAATTTAAAAATGAGTCATCTGATTTGCACTTCCAAAATATGGACACCAACATTCACCACGTGATTCAAACCATTACCATGTGACAAACGAGTAGCAGTAGTAATCTTCAAACGCAGCAGTGGTAACGAAACTTGTAGCAGTGGTAACCGATAATAGTAATAGCAGTGGTTAGGGTTACGCTAGCAGTGGAAACGACAAGCTAGCAGTGGCAACGAGCGAGGTAGCAGTGGTTACGAGAATGACTAGCACCACGAACTATTTATTAGCACCAGTAACATAAAAACCAATCTTCAAAACCAATCTTCACGAACTATTTATTAGCACCAGTAACATAAAAACCAATCTTCAAAAATTCTTTAAAACTCCAACTGTTATCACTCGAGTACAAGTTAAGCAAATAGCAGTTTTATGTATAGAATGAAGACTATCCTTTTAAACCCACCCATGTGATCATGAAATAATATAAATAGGAGCACTTATATTAAACAATGATCAATCATAAGAAATGTTATAAAACCAATCAGAAAGATTAAAAGCGTTTCTCATGAAGCGAATTAGCAAATATAAAACCAAACTTGACTTTCACATGTAGCGAATACGTCCGCTGAACATTTAATATCTCACATTTCTTTCTGTATATTGTACTTATATATACTCTACTGTACAAAACCTCCCATTCTACACTCCAATCAACTCTTCGCAGCAACATAACCAAAAAAAAGTAAAAGAAAAAAACCGCAAACTTGAATCACTAATATTTTGAATTTCATAGGTCCAACGCATAATCTCTCATCTTTGTATGAGGTATCTGAACCTGTAATCATACGGCATTACTTGAACTTTCTTATAAATAGGGTCTCTACCTCTCTTCTCAAGGCACGTAACCGCTTGCTTCCTTCTTAATGCTAAGTTAGTGTAAAAACTGGCATCTAACACTTTCGTGGCGTCTATAGACGTAGAATTAAATTTATTTCCCATCCACGAATTGTCTCCAAAAGACGAAAAGGGGTCTTGTCATGTTAAGATGCATGCTAATAAATACGTGCCGGAAGTCATACATATAGATGGAAGTGGTAGGAAGATGGAAAAAACAGGCCTTTTGCATGACTTAAATCCAACATGACCTTGTTGAACAAATTAGATAGAAAAAGTAAAAATAGATAACCTCTTCTGTCTTGACATAAGGGTCACCCATCCGAGCACAAACAATCGCGTCAACAAGCTCTGATATTGAAACTTCCGCACCTGATAAAAGATGAATCAATTGTTATAGAGAAAAGGCTAGTATTCAGGTGTTGTTTTTATACTTTGATTTTATATTGGAACAATTATCCAGCTTGAATAAAATGTGAAGATATACTCACCATACTTCTAAATGGCTACATAAATTTCCTGTTCCGTAAAGCCTATTTCAAGCAATCTAAGTGTCTTGTCCATGGTCCCAAACAAGGTTTCTGTTGTGGCTTCCTGCTATATTTAGCGGAATTAGTGTTGAAGCAAACAAGATGACTTGTAATGGATAAATGATGCATAATTTAATACTTATAACTTTATACTGCGCGAATCCAGTAATTCATGTTATAACCATAAAATAAAATAAAAAGTGGTGTTCTCATAATTGATACATTAGGTCATTTATGAAAGATAAAAACTGAATTGCTAAGAAACCTTAGAACAAGAGTTATAATATGGTCAAATAGACAAAGAAAAATGAGATAAATGTATTGGTAGATGGAAGTTTATAAACCTCGTTTCTTGTTGGAAGAGTCTGGTTTAAATCATATGCGCTAGCCATCTGAGCGGCAAAAATGAAATCTACAAGTTCGTTAACAGGAGCATCTTCACCTATCAACAATTATAAATACATTACAAGGCTGTAGATAAATGTTTTGCTTACCAGATAAGTACCAAGGTTCCAGTAATCAAACTACTCTTACTATTTTGGGACACAACAGGCTTGTTGCTGTTGTATATGTAGCATTAGTCACGACAAAGACATAGTAGAAAAAGGTACAATTTGGTTACTAAGTTTAGTATAATTTAGGATAGGAGGCTAAAATACCAAGTTTGTTAATTGCAAACTCAACCTCCTCCATAGTGAAGTTCATCATTAGTAAGGATGCCTTTTTGTCATCAGTAACATCACAACACTCATCATCTGGGTCCTGCATAAATTGAAGAATATTACAAAACATAAAATGAAGACTAAGGCAAGAATATTCACGAAATCCAGTTAGGAACTTCAGGTTCAGATTTAGTAAAACTAAACAGTTAATAGCCGATTTATAGACGGAGTAATAATGAAAAACTTAAGATCGTGAATTCCGAGGCTCGCAAGAACAGGTCTGATAATAACAAACCAGAGACTTACTTCTTTTAAAGGATTAGTTGTAGGGACAGCAGTACTCCGACTGCTTACATCCTCCTCATCACCAAATAAGCACTCCAAAGAATCAGATGATTCTGAATTTGATATAAGACAGCCTGTTCAACAACAGTCTGAGTCTCAGTCATCTGAAGTTATAAAATGGAACTGAAACATGGTCTGCATTTTACCAAACCCTTCCAAAAGGTAATATTATACAGAAACAAAAATAAAGCTAGTACTATGGAAAAACAATTTACCTGTTACAGAAATGAAGGTCGGGTGGTGTCTACCTTTATTTTACCGTTACTTTGAGATAATTCCTCGTCTTTGTAGCCATTAGCAGGCGGCATTGATTTTTTCTTTGATGTTTGAAGTGTCTGTATGGTATGGAAAAGATTAATTTTTCCAAAATGGACCACTAATCAGAGAAAAGGTACGGAAATTTATTACACGATACCAAGGCAACTAACAAATTTGGGGAAATGCCAGGCAAGACAGAAAGAGAACAAAATAATAATAATAATAAATAATATTAAAAAAAAGGAGTGAGAGATGATATTCGTAACAATAAGAAAAGAAGACTGCATTAGACTGACCAATTTGTTTGATAGAAACGTTGTGAGTATAAGTCATATGTATGGATGTACCCTTAATAATGAAAAAAGCAATGGATCTTGCAGACCTAACTGAAAGAATAACCCTGAGCAAGTGTGTATTTTTAGCACGCAAAGCTAATGGAAATCATAAAAGCATTTCACGGGACACCTTAAAATTGAAAGTTGGAGACAAAATCTTAAATCAGCTACTCTGAATGTATGCCAGATTGCTGTATCTCACAAGTTTTAATAATAGTGTTGGTTTCTGCAATGTGGATAATAAAAACAGAACAAACCTGGCGGAGGTCAAGCTTCAACAGTACCATCCCAAAGACAGAAACTCTTCTTTTTAGATGAGCAAACCTGACGAATGTAAATAGCAGAGGAAGCAGACAATTACAAATGAGCACAACTAACATTATATCAAAGAACTGCTCTTAATTTTTAAGGGGCTGATCTTGCTTGTGCCCTTACTAATAATAATAGTTATTCTAATCATTGAACTGCTCCTAATTTTTAAGGGGAAGCTTGCATCATTTGATATACGGATGTAACTCGAGAAAACATACCTTTTTTAGAGCATTGCTGATACGATATGCGTTGATCAAATCTACACAATTTCAGAACTTGTAATCTCGGAATCCTTGTGGAAAATACTTGTTGATCAAATCCAGTGATACTGTTACTTACCTTCCCGGGATGAAGGATAGTTTTGAACTTCTTTACAAATGGGGAGCGGGCTTCCTCATTGAGCTAGGAGACCAAGCAACAACAGACATTATTCAGAACAAAAACAAAAAGTAGCTTTATAAGAGTAAACAAAATTGGGGAAAGTCAAAATAAAGATGGACAAAACAAAATGCTTACCTGAGATATGTGTTCTGCGGCAGCGACTTTTGGCTTCACCACGTCATAGTTAGCAATTACCAGTGATTCCACAACACGCATTCACATGACCATTTCACAACAATTGTTGTTCTTTTAAGGTTAAATCGATACGAACTTTAATTCTTGATTGGTAATATCATGTCTATGTACAATAAAGACTAGTGTAAAACTCCTTCGCCGCCACTCATAATTCGTTAATAGTTTTTCTGGAGGGTTGTATCCATATGGTTGGTGTTAATATCATATTCAAATACCCCACCCCTGATTCTCTTTTTTTACGAGTATACTTGAACTCTTATCCTAATAACACACTAATGCATATTTTATTCAAAATATATCCTTAATCAAAGAGCAACATGAGTGTATACCTCTTTTACCAGAAGAGTCGATTTTCACTTGAGCATTACATCGAGCACCTTGTCTTCATTTCTATCATTTATCCTCTACAAAACAGAATATACATGTAAAGTTGTGTTATTGTTGCGAGACATTTAATCAAACACTTGGTATGTAATGTTTTAATATCCAATTTCCGGATCCACTGAAATAACCACAAATTTTGCCCTAAACCTTATCAAAATTAGATCATAATCATGAAACAAGTAGTCGGAATTTCATAGTCTTGAATACACAATCAAATCATCAATGAAACAAATAGATGAAACACAAACAACAACGAATTATTCAACAAATATACAAAAAATTCAGACAAGTAACATAATATACATAAATTCCGCTCAACAACATAAAGATGTAAAATTGTAAATTTAACCAAAAGAGGTAAGACACTTGATCCCCTCAAAAGAGGTTAGCGGTTCTTTCTTTCATAAATTAAAATGGAGGAGGAGGTGGGGGATGTGAGACTCCAGGAGGTGGAGGAAGTGAGACTCCAGGTAGCAGAGTAAAAGATGTCGGAGGAGGTGGTGGCGGTGAATAGGAGACAGGAGGAGGTGGATGTGGAGGTGGGGGAAGGGAAGACAAAAGTGGGGAATTATTAGGTGAGAATACGAGCAGCGGATAATTATTAGGTGAGAATAAACTAGCAGCGGATAATAAGAATATAATGGGTGAGTAAAATGTATAATGACCAAAGTATCCTCGTGTATAAATATAAGTTGTCAAAAAATATAAAGTTGCTCAAAAAACAATACAAGTTGCCCAAAAAACAATACATGACATATACTTTCAAAATACGTACTTGTGTCATAAGTTGTCGGCCACATGGCAGCCCCTGGTTGGCTCCAGGAAAATCGCTGGGCAACTGGTCTATTTTCAAATTTTAAAAGGGCGTGGTCCATAAACTGATAAGCCTCAGGGCGCGCGGTCTATTTGGCTAATTTTCCCTAAATAGAATTGGTTCCAAGGAGAGAATATGTACTTTTAATACATGCGGTGATATCATCTCTAGGAATTTATATTTATACGTATTCTATTGACGACATAGTAATTTATAGTTAATTCGGGTATTGTGCGATGGTATCAAAGAGATAGACAGAACAACAAGTAAACCTTTATTCAAGAGTGAGTTACAATAGTCGGCACAGATTGCCTAAGACAATACTCAAACTGTTACACAGAGAATAATAGAGATCAACTGATCACAATACACAAACGTTTAGAGAGAAAGAGAGAGCAACATTGGATAAAGCTGCGTATGACTTGGTGAGTGTAACCCTAGGAAGGGGACTCAAATATAAAGCCAGAAAGATACATAAAACCCCTTCATCTTTTTATCTTTTTTGCATAAGGAGCAACTCTTTAGATTCTTTATTGAGCAAGAGTAAAATGTCCAGCTTTGGCATTTCTGCAAGAGCCTGCACACAAGACTCACAAGTGAGACAACAAGAGAGGACATGTTTGAGATACAGATTACTTAGGTGCTTTGAAACATTCCCCCTTAATCTGTTTCCCAAACATGTCAAATAATTTTAACTTATCACATAAGAATTTGTGTTGATATACTGGAAGGTGTTTAGTTAAGATGTCTGCAATTTGGTTGGAGGAGCCAATTTTAAAGGCACTCAAAACACCTTTTGCAATTTTTTCTCGGATAAAATGAACATCAATTTCAAAGTGTTTAGATCTCTCATGAAACACAGGATTAACATAAAGCTGTAGAGCAGATTTGTTATCACAAAACAGGTTAACAGGAAGATTAATGTCAACATTTAGGTCTTTTAAGATTTTTTGAACCCAAATAATTTCACAAGCTACAGCAGCCATAGATCTGTATTTAGCTTATGTTGATGATTTTGAAAGAGTGTTTTGTTTTTTTTGCTTTTCCATGAAATTAAAAACTTGTTAAAGAAAACACAGTAACCAGTTACAGATTTCATAGTTTTTATACGTTTTGCCCAATCTGCATCACTATATCCTTCAAGAACATTATTAAAACTGCTATGATTATACCTTAGGCCCTTACATGGAGAACCTTTTAAGTATCTTAGAACATTCAGAGCAGAGTCCAGATGATACTTTAAGGGAGTGTGCATATGCTGAGCAAGACAGTGAACATAATAGGATATGTTTGGTCTAGTGTGAGTAAGGTATATTAGTTTTCCAAGCAGTTTTTGATACCCAGTTATATTATCAAGTAAAGGTTCATCCTTAGTTAGAATAAAAGGAAGCACATAGTTAGGTTCCATAGGTGTAGACATAGGTTTACACCCAAGGAGACCAAATTCTTTTAGGAGCTCAAGAAAGTATTTCCTTTGAGAGAGACAGATATCATCCCCAGTTTTTATCACTTCAATTCCCAAAAACAATTTGAGTGACCCCAAGTCTTTTATGTTGAACTTAGTTTTAATAAAAACTTTGAACTGTTCAATTTCATTAATACAGTTTCCTGTAAGGACAATGTCATCAACATAAACAAGCAAGGCTATAAACTTGTTATCTTTGGATTTTGTAAATAAAGAATGATCACTAACAGTTTAAACAAAACCATGTTCTTTGAGAACACTAACAAGTTTTTCATTCCATTTTCTGGGAGCCTGCTTGAGGCCATATAGAGATTTGGTAAGTTTGCAAACCATGTTTTTGTTGTTTTCATCAGAAAAACCTTTTGGAATAGTCATATATATATATATCCTCATCTAGCTCACCATAAAAGAAGGCATTGTCAACTTCAAGTTGGAAAAGAGGCCATTTATTCTTAACAGCTAAAGCAATAAGAAGTCTAACTGTAGAAATTTTCACAACAAGAGAAAAAGTTTCATTGTAATTTATGCCTTCTCTTTGGTTAAACCCTTAGGGCAACAAGCCTTACTTTATATCTATCTATTTCACCATTGGATTTGTATTTGATTTTCCAAATCCATTTGTACCCAATGGGTTTCCTGTTAGTAAGCAAGGTGGTTATAATCCAAGATTTGTTTTCATTTAAAGCTTCAATTTCAGCATTCATATCATCAATCCAATTAGGATCAAGAATGGCTTCCTCATAACATGTAGGTTCTACACTTTATTCAAATTGGAAGCAAAACAGTAACTATCAAAGTCTAGATTAGAATAATTCACCACCTTTTCTAAGCCATATTTAACTTTGCCTTCAATAATAAAGTCATTAAGATTTTTTGGTATTCTAGAAGGTCTGGTTGACCTTCTTGTAGTGATGGCTGGCAAGCCTCCTTGTTCAGGATTGGACTCATTAGAGTCAGGATCAGAATTAACATCAGAGTTGATGTCAATGGAGTATGTTTCAAGGGAAACAGTGCCCTCATGGTGTATATTTTCTTATATGGAAGTTGCAACAGAGTTACCATCCTCATTAGGAGGATTCAACTCAGTGCCATCATCATTGGAAGACACTCTCCCCTCATCATTGGGTCTTTTAGGGTTGTCAGTATCAAAAAAAATTTGTGGTTTAAATCTTTTGACACACCTGTTTCAAAAACCTGTTTTTGAAGATTGTTTTCCATTTTGAAAGGGAAAACTGTTTCATAAAACTTCACATCTCTTGAATAAAAGACATTTTTTGTTTCCAAGCTTAAGAGTTTATAAATTTTTTTCTCATTAGAATAACCAACTAAGACACATTTTTCAGACCTACTATAAAACTTGTCAGAATTGTTAAGTATTGTAGCCTAACATAGACAACCAAAAACCCTAATATGAGAGAGTGAAGGGTCATGCCCATACACAAGGAAGAAAGGAGATTTGCCAAACAACACAGAAGAAGGTAACCTGTTGATAATGTAAACAACAGTGAGAACACATTCAGGCCACAAATAAAGAGGTAATTCCCCCTGAAACATAAGGGATCTAGCTACATTGAGAAGATTTCTATGTTTCCTTTCTGCTATTCCATTTTGTTGAGATGTGTAGACACAAGAGGTCTGGTGTAATATTCCTTTATTATGAAAAAATTGTTGCAGCTTGTTGTTGACAAATTCAGTACCATTGTCACTTCTGAAAATTTTGACATTACTTTCAAACTGATTTGATATCATTTGAGAAAAATTTACAATGGAATCATAGACTTCATCTATGCCTTTAAGCATATAAACCAAGACTGACTTTGAGTAATTATCAACAATAGTTAAAAAATATTTGTAACCATCTCTACTAGTGATTTTATAGGGAACCCAAACATCTAGGTGTACAAGTTGGCCAATTTTAGTAGATTTATGTTCACTTAAAGGGAAAGATTCCCTGGTTTGTTTGGCTTTGTTGCAAGTATCACAGAGATGATTAGAGTTAGTTGGATTATCAAGAATGCCCAAGCCTTTGATGCCAAAGGTTTCTAGAAACAAAGCATGAAGAAATGCAGTTATTAGATACAATCTTACAAGCAGAGTCAACATCAAATAAGTACAGCCCATTGCATTGATTACCAATCCCCACATTCCTTTTTGTTGCAAAGTCCTGAATATAGCATTTAGATTCATCAAAACCAACAAATAACTTGCTATCTCTAGCAAGTTTATGAACAGATAGCAGACTGACAGTGTACTCAGGCACAACTAAGACATCATGTAAAGTAATGTTGTTGTTGATTTTTAAGTCACCAATTTTAGTAATTAGTGCATGGGTACCATTTGGGTGTCCAACAGTGAGGCCAAGTTTAGAGACATCAACAACATTGACCAAGAAGTTTGAAGACACAGTCATGTGTTGGTTTGCTCCAGAGTCAACAGTCCAACCCAGACTGATTTTTCCTTTTAAACAGTTTGTTTTCCATTAAAGTATTTTTCAAAATTTAAGTTGAATTTTACACTTCCATTAAAAAAGGTTCATGAAAAACATTTACCTGCCATATTGGCATTGACAGGGTTGTCATTGAGAAGACTCATGAGTCTGGCCATCTGCTCATTGGACAAAGAAACAAGAGAGTTGCTGGTTCTATTTTCAAAGTTAACATCAGAAGAAGCATTGTTACTGGTAGCAGGCTTAGTATTAGAACTGAAGTTCCTTTTTCCATAACCAGCAGGGTAACCAACAAGGTCATAGCTTCTATCAATAGTGTGACCAGGCTTGTTGCAATTAGTGCATTTTAGGTTAAGATTGGGTCCTATGTTGTTAGAATTATTACGAGAAGTGGGATTTGAACCTTTGTAATTGTTGTTATTGTTCACCTTTTTCTTGTTATCAAAAATTTTTGATGCAAAAGCAGAGACATTAGGTTTGGTTGATCCAGTCCCAGAGGAGAAGTTCCTATCGGATTCTTCTCCTGAGACAACAGAAAAAGCTGTTTTGACAGATGGCAAAGGGTCTCTGGTAAAAATATTGCTTCTGATAGGAACATAAGTGTCATCAAGGCCCATTAAAAACTGCATTAACTTGATTAGCTGTTTATGTTTTTCAAAATGTTTTGCAGCATCACAAGTGCATGCAGGAAGACTGATCATATAGTCAAACTGTTTCCATAAAGAGTTAATATTATTGTAATAATCAGCAAGAGAGGACCCATTTTGACTCAAATAGTTAATGTTTTTATGTATATTAAAGAAAGCAGAACCATCAACTTTGTCATAAGTTTCTTTTAAATCATTCCACATTTCATAGGAAGTTTTAGAATATATGGCACCAGCAAAAAGTTTAAGACTCAAAGAGTTTAAGATCCAGGTAAGAACAACAGAATCACACATATCCCATTGATTAGCAAGACTAGCATTAGAAACATCCTTTTTACAGGTTCCATCAACAAAACCAAGTTTATTATGATTTCTTAAGGCAAATGTCATAGCAATACTCCATCTCTTATAATTTTCAGAACCAGTCAGTTTCACAGACATAATGGGAGTACCACTAGTATCATTAGGGTGCAAGTAGAGAGAATCACCAAAGGTAAGTTGATAAGGATTTAAAACGTACACTTTTAAGGGGTCATTTAAGCCCTTAATCGCCCACTTTTATATTCGTTACTGCTTACTTTCGTTCCTTTTCACTTTTTAGGTCTCTTGGAAGCAAAATGCTGGAATGATGCATATTTGGACGAAAAGAAGTGAATATATGAAGAAAATGGCAAAGTCAAGATCGAAGACACTCAAGCTGCTGGAATTGCACTGACGGCGTCCCCAATCAAAGGCGACGCCGTCCCCTTTATAACGTAATAAAATCTCGATGGCTCGTAGACTTTTTGCTAAAATACACCGACGGCGTCAGCTTTGAAGAAGAAGGCGTACGAAGACTTTTCATCCCGGACGGCCTAGATCCGAAATCGACGACGTCGTGCTTGAAGCAGACGGCGTCAAACTACAACGTGCGCCGTCCCCAACTATTACTTGGCCAAGACGAAACCTTAATGACGCGACGGCGTCCCATCCTATATGCACGCAAGTGTAAAATTATATATAGAAATCGAGTTTTCAGAATTTTGAGGGGTAGACTTGTGGAGTAAAAACCCTAAACTTTTGTAGTCCGACTTGGACAGTATCTTAGGGTTCCCAAACCCTATTTTACATCAAGATAAGTGTTTTACTTCATTAATTTCATTATGTCTTCGATTGAATGTGTGTATGCTTGCGTGTTTAACATGTCCGGCTAGTTTGCTTAGATCTATGAAACCTAGATATTAATTATTGATTGGTTGTCTCTTATCTTAATTGTAATTGGCTTAGGAGTGCAATTAGACCATAGTTGTGTTTAAATGCTTGAGTAATCTTTGTGAACCTTAGTTTATAAATCACTTAACGGATTTCGTAGGCTAAACATCCAAAGATACCCTTAAAGTTAGTTTATGAATCTTAGAGAATTTCGTAGGCAATAACCTTAAGGTAATCGGTTTAGGGTTTAGGGTTTAGGGGTCAAAGAGTTAGGGAAAAAGGCATACCCTACGACCTTAGAAAACACAACGCGTTAAGAATAAGGACGTGGTAATTTAACCACCAATAAAAGATAACTAGGGAGTAATAGTATCTAGGTAGACACATTTTTAATCATCATACGAGCACACATCAAAAGACATAGACTACCCATAGTTTAGATAAGTAGAATAGTAGAGTAATCGGTAGAAGTACCACCCCCCAAATCTAAACCCCGAGATTTTACCCTTAGCTTTCTAAAAAAATATAAAAAAAGATAAAAAAAAATAATCTTCTTCAACCTCAACCTTAGCGTAGTACACTTCTCACTAGCATTCCTATTCCCCTAGAGACCGATATCAATACCCGAGGCTTACCCAATACTACACTACAACGATTAGGTTCACTGCCTAGGGTGTTGAAAAACTTGCTCGACGAAAATGAAGTTCCTTTGACCCCGAACGCGCCTTGTACGCGCATCATAAGTTTTAAATCAGAAGAGGAACTTATATTATTCACAGATTCATTATTAATAGGTTCATCATCACTATCAACCATGGTGACAACACAGAAGAGAACAGATAAGTAAACAGAAGCAGGAAACAACAACAACCACAACCACAACCAATTAATACTAATAAACCCAAATCAATCTCCAAACTAACTTAACCTATCCTCCTTCAGACTAGAAAATAAAGACAAAAAGTAAATAACTCACGCCCACGATTCAACAAGTACCAAGCCTTTGGACTAGGGTAGGCCAGAGCAGATATTCACACCACTCAGAAGGTAGCAGATCAAGGTGTTAACCTACCCGTTTGCACCCACTCAGCTTGAATACTGTTGATCAAGAAAGGGAAAAAGAACTTACAGTGCTTTGTGCAGCGGAATAAGCAAGGACCAGTTACAATCACCCTAGATTCACTTAGTTTAGGGATGATTATGATTAATTTGTACCAGAGAGCACTCCAAGATCAAAAACCCCAATTCCAAAAAGAATAGGGTTTTAGGAACAAGCCCTAATTTTCCAATCAAGCTTCAAATACATCAAGAGAAAGAACCCCCAATTCAGAATCAATTAGGGTTTCTGGAACAAACCCTAATTATTTTTCAATTGGGCACAAATTGAATCAGAGTCACCAATCCGACCACCAAAGACGTCCCATTACATAAATAATTACCACCGGAGAGATCAAGAGCCAAACCCCAATTTCTATTAGACCATAGAAATCTGGATTTGAAGATAATCAATAGCCTATGGCTCTGATACCATGTGCGATGGTATCAAAGAGATAGACAGAACAACAAGTAAAACTTTATTCAAGAGTGAGTTACAATAGTCGGCAAAAATTGCCTAAGACAATACTCAAACTGTTACACAGAGAATAATGGAGATCAACTGATCACAATACACTAACGTTTAGAGAGAAAGAGAGAGCAGCATTGGATAAAGCTGCATATTACTTGGTGATTGTAACCCTAGGAAGGGGACTCAATATAAAGGCCAGAAAGATACTAAAAGCCCCTTCATCTTTTTATCTTTTTTGCATAAGGAGCAACTCTTTAGATTCTTTATTGAGCAAGAGTAAAATGTCCAGCTTTGGCCCTTCTACAAGAGCCTGCACACAAGACTCACAAGTGAGACAACAAGAGAGGACATGTTTGAGATACATATTACTTAGGTGTCTTTGAAACAAGTATCAATATATAATTTCTTGATCATCAAAAAAGGGGTTAACATAAATTGGTGTGTTATCATGAGAAGAGTTAAATACAATAAGTATTTAAGTTCTCACAAATAAGGAAATGATATTTTTTATTTTTGACAAATGTAAGAAAATGATATTTTTTGTTATAGCTTTTATTAGATTAGCTATTTGTTCTAATTGTTAACAAATTAATGCGTTTAGCTTTCTTCCATATCATTCATTTTACTATTTGCTATTTTCATTTTTTTTAAACGACGGAGATTTATTAGACACATGCAAGTAAGTAGTGGTTGACCTTTCGCCAAAGGTAAGGTGGTTCCCTTATTTAGCTAAGGTGAAAAGACATTAGCGGTCCAAACCAATTAATAGGTCGTATCAAGTTGGGTCGGGTCGGATTAGTTATAATTTGAACCAATTAATCGATTGCAAAAAATCTGATTACAATCGAGTCTTCCAAAGTTTCATTAACTTAAAAGTACTTCATTTGTATCGCTAATAATGTCTTGCCAACTAATATTTTATATATATATATATATATATATATATATATATATATATATATATATATATATATATATACACACACAACACTACATGGATATATATATATATATATATATATATATATATATATATATATATATATAACCAAACTTATAACAAATTGTACTTGTAAATTAAAAGTATTACGCTAAGGTTCATATTTTTTGTTTGCGGTTTCAGAAACAAATAAATTACGCTAAGGTTCATATCTCTTGTTATTGTCTAAATTTAATAAAATTTTTTCAATTAAAGGTAGTCTAAATCAATATTTAAAAAAGTAGAAAAAAGTACAGATAAAATCAAACGTTTACATAAAGAGACAAAAGTCGCACTCGCAAATAGAAAATAATTAAAAAAATAGTTTTTCTTATCTCTATTATTCGTCTTTCTTTTATAGCCACTTACTAATATTCCGACAAGAATTTTATTTTATTTTTTATTTTTATTTTATTTTTATTTTTTTAGGTAAGGCCACATTATAGATCCAACAACAAGAAAATGAAAAGAGCCCCAATCTTTCAAGTTTATCGAATACACACACGAAGTTTATCGAATGATAATGATATGCAATGTCTTTAAAATATTCGTGCGCCTTCACATGTCAGCTTATACATTAAGGACCTGAGATAAAACATGCTAAAAATTCAACATAATGGTTGAGTGAATTCGTAGGTTTAAGTATGTAAAAGCAGTGATCCCAAGATTTCAAGTTGTTGTGGCGCCGGCTGTTATACACCCATAATCAAAAGCATTTATTATTGCACTAAGCTCATGGCACCTAAAACGTTAAGTAAGAGTATATATAAATTGATATAATAATTTTCCGTCAAGTAGGTAATTTGCCATTTACCTAGCACTTCAAATATAGTGCGTTTATTTGCTTATCCGATCAACACAAACGAGATTCGTCAATCCCGATAGGCCTATCCACAATATTCGCACTCACATACAAGTGATTAATGGTTCATGATTAGAGGGTCTTTTGGCAATAGTGGTACTTAGACAATAATATGTTCAGTTCAGAATTCACTTTTCAAGCAATTGTGATCATATTAAAAGTAAGTAGCATGTATCTCCCCCATGGAGTTTGTAAATAGTTAAACGAGTAAAAGGTAGGGATATGAACTCACCGTAAACAAAGTGATATGCAAAGTGCAAGTAAGTGATAAATGAACCGCGAAAGTCCTACGAGCAACCTGAAAATATATGTTGCGTCTTAGGTTTTAAAATGGTAAAGTAAATATGAAAGTATAATTTATAATGTTATTATATTAATTATGCTTTGGTACATAGTGTTTGTAAAGTCAAATAAGTGTTAAGGTTTGGTTATGACCAATTTTTAAAATAGTTATAAGTCCAAATTATAAGTTATTCGGTATTTGGGTTTTATGTCATTTTTAATAGCCCATATGTTCTAAATTGTCAAGTTTAAGTTTATTTAGTTTATGAAAAGGTAAACGAGTCCATTTATCCGATAGTCGGTCATACCACCTCGGTTTTCATGAAAAAGTGGTCAAGTATTACTAATCGTCAAGTTTGAGTTTCTAATTATTTTAGTTATCCCGACTTAATATATACGTCATTTCTAAACCGTAAATCATTAAGATTTGATCCTTACGTCCTCGGAAAGGTTTTTAAGTGAACTACAAATGTTAGTGGGTCCCATTGTGTCAAAAACTATATATAACCTAAGTAAAATTACTAATTCACTTGAGTATACATGTCTAATTTTGGACAGCAACAAACAGTCTCGGTAAAATAGCGATAAGTTGAGTTTTACAAGTCCGTTTTAACCCATTTTTGCGGCCACGTTCAAGGTAAAGTGTTTGCTACAACTTTTTTTCTTCGACCAACAGAAGGTCCTATGCAAAAGTTAAGAGATTTAATCCATTATATTTCAGTATGGAAGTTTTGACAACCTTTACCGTTTTGGCTCTAGTTTAATCATCATGAGGTGTTACGGAGTGAGCCACCTGGAAAAACGACCACAAGACATAGATCTAACTCCCTATACTTTTGCAAATCAATTAATTTTTAAGTTTTCTAGTGATCTAGCCCAAGTAACAAGCATAATTAAGTCCAATAATCATATAAAACATATAAAATACATAAAATATGAATAATCACAAAATTCAAAAGAAATGAATAATGGTTCCTTACAAGATCTTAAATGAGAAATGATAAAAACACAAGAACACTAGTCCTAAAAATCACTAATCAACAACCCAAGCTTCAATATTTTTATCCAATCTTTATAACCCTTAGTAACCTTGATCAACCCTTGAAAATATTTTAAAATATCAGCCCCTAAATACTTGATTAAACCCTTATAACCTTTCAATAAAACCCTTGAAATCAACACATCAAAGCAAGAATTAACCTAGCTTACAAAACCTTCAAACTAAGTACCAAATCAAACCAAGAATCAAACAAACAAGGTTTTGTTGTTTGTGAGGGTGTACGACACCAAATGGAGAGGGTAGAGACAAAGAAGTGCAAATTTGGATCTAAAATTTAGGTGATAAGAATTGGTGGTTTTAAGAAGTGGAAGCATGTGTTTCATCTTGGACAAGTGTCCTTAATAAAGTTTAGGTGAAATCTCACCAAGCCAAGGGGTCTTGGTGAGTATGTTGGTCGGAAAATGGGTGGGGGTGGGTAAGGTGAGTGGGTTTTGTGTTATATTTTGAGTATTTGCTGTGTTAAGAAGGGTAGTTTGATCCCGGTAATTTAAAATTAAGGTTTTTAAGATGCGCAAGGTAAAAATCGAGTTGTAATATTATGTAAAATGTATAAAAAAGTTAAAACTTATTAATATAACATATATTAATAGTTTAGATGAGTGGTGAGTTCATCGAAGGGTTTAAACGTCGTTAAAACCTAAAAACGTAGATTAAATACGCGTACAACGTAGAAGGTGCAAGGTTTACGTAAAGATGGAAAAAGTAAAATGTGACTTTTAAAGTAAGATTGTAAGGGACCAAAATGCATAAAAAGTGTAGACTGAGCATAGTCCAGTGACGGTTTGAGTTAAATGTATGTTTATCTACGTACGCGATTAAACTAATCCAGTTGCTCGTAAAAGTAAGTTATTTAAAATTAAAAAGATTAAGTGACGTAAATAATCAATAATGAAATCATAAAATGAGAATGGTTACAAACATCCCCATATATTACTCTAGTGTTTGACAAGTGGTTATTTGGACTACCGGGTACTTCATTTGGAAAGAAAGAAATGCACGCGTATTCGGTAAAAAGGTTTCAAGCACCAATAAGTTTTTTCAAGATATTCAACTAAAAAGATTTGAGTGGATTGTGAGAAGATCAAATAAGTTTAAAGAGAAAGATTGACAACAATGGTTATGGGACCCTTTAAAAACTAGGCTTCAATGAAGGATTGTCATTCTTATGTTTCGACTTCATATGATGCTATAAATGTTAGTGACACAGTTGTTGGGATTTTAGAACAAGTTAACCAGTAACCTCTACGAGTACGCAGCGGATAAGGATCTAGTAATTGCAATTAGGTTAACCACGTAATTAATAAACAATTAATTAATACAATAATTAATTAATAAAAGGGATAAAAGAAACCCTAACCTTGCTTGGCAATTGATCTCTATTAACGGAAGAAGAAACCAATATGAAACCTTAAGTATCTAAAATAGATACCTCGAAGAGTATCACACACAAACCCGATAACGTATACGTTCGATATATGGCTAGTCGAGAACGTAATTAATAAACCTATCAACCTTTGACTTTTGAATAATTCGAATAAAAAAAAACCTCACAAGAAACAAGCTTGATTTTATTATCATTGGACCAAACAGTTGGAAAACTGTTTTAACCATACATATATCATAGCTTCTTGTCCAAGATAAAACCTACGACCGAAACCATGATACCTCTTTGTTCTTGCTGTACATGTCGACCAGAAAGCAGAAAACAAAGACCTTCAATATATCTAAACAATCCAACACCTAAACACTTGAATCAAGTTGATTGATGCAAGTTTAGAAGTCGAAGAAAACCAAGAACCCTAAGTCGAATTATAGAGCAAATCAACCGAGGATTACAACCGGAAAAACAGGATCGTTTAGAGATGTTTGAGAGTAATATGATGCGTACAATATCAGGAAGGGTGGGTTTGTTTTTATACCCAAAACAACCGACTATTGGCTGAGACATAGACTTTGTCGACAAGTCTAAACCCAAGCAAAACCCAATACTTTTCTTTGCCCGATCTGTGAAACCAAGGCCCAAGGCACATTCACTTTTGACCCATGTTCACTCTAATACAGCCCATGGATCTTAAGCGTGATCGGGTCAAGCTTGCATGCATAACGGGTATGAATATTCAAGTATTATAAACGTTCAACACGTATACTCGTGTTTATCGCGTGTGCCCCCATCGGCTCACACACCTTTAATCGTTTTGTCGTGTTTTCAACTTCCAAAAACCAATAGCTCCCACTTGGGAGTTGGTGTGTCGAATGGCACACAAAACTAACGACGGAAACGCCTAGCAAACGCTCTCACTCGCTTTTTAACTAAAAGTGTCCGAGAGAATAGTTTCATAAAAGTTTCTCAGTAGCATGGTCATTCAATGTCTTGCTCTAATCATCCTTTGTTATAGATACTGTTAAACCATGGATTATGGATCTTAAATCATTCCATATAGTTTAACCATTTAGAATCTCGTTATAGAATTTAATTAGATATACCAAATGTAATCAAGTATCATCTTGCATTACCCTTTGGGTTCGGCCGAACAATTATCTTATTAATTCGGAGAGGCCATGGTATCTTTGCTCGCACATATCAAGTGGAGTAACAAATCCTTTATTGACTACAAGTGTTGTGGATGCTGCACATCATTGAAATATAGCTTTTATAGCTACCTTATTCAGATAGCGTTTTGCGTATACTTACAAAAAATGATATCCACACATAACAGAACTTGCTTGTATCTCAAGTCTAAGGATGAAGATAACAAACCATTTTCAATATTTTACTTATGACAAGGATCCAAAAGTAAATGTTTGAAAGTTGGGGAATCCAATATGCATCTCTAGTGAATACATATGAGTTTGGTGGGAACAATCCGAATTCTCGTTAGAATATAACCAACACTCACATTTGCCTTACATAACAATATTCCCATATTGTTAACCGACAATGGACATATTTAGAATAATAAAATTACTCAAGGATTAAACATGCAAATATAGGATAACAATTATTATATGAATGAATAACAAATACCAAGTATCTTTATTCATCATAAAGTAAAATTGTCTATCAATCCCAATTATCCAAATACTAAAACAGATATGCATGAAACTCATTTAGTAAGTTGAACCCTAATGTTTCCAACATTCTCAACCTTTCTTTAAAAGAAAAACTAAATAGTTATCCTGAGTAAACTTTCGAATACTTATTTCATATATCACATATAGTGAGTGATTTGAAATATAAGATGAGTGTCTTATCTCATATGCTCATACTATTGCAAGAATTATAGTATGGAGATGTTGTCTTACCTTGCATGAGGTAGTAAAAGTCAAAACATACCGACAGTCATCTTTACAGTTTCTAAAAGTGTAAAGTATTCTCATTCATTAATGTGTAATGAAACAATGCTCTATGTTGAGCATAACTAGTTAGCAGATTTATCATAAATGATAAAATCCTACTACAACTAGTATTAATAATCCTCTAGCATCATTTGTACTTATACAACACTATGCTTTATAATTCGCAAACATTTATAAAACAATAATCTAAACACTCTCAATTAGATATTGTTGTTGTCAGCTCATTTTGTTCTTGTACAAAAGCAACAACTAGTCTTATACACAATATAATATATACATGATGAATCCTTAGTTTAAAAACACAAGGTTTCCATCCATGTAAATTATTCCAAGTAAAATATATCATTAAAGACTTGCTTGAATAATATATTGCATTTGTGTTAGACTTTATTTTCCGCATTTGTTTATTCCATATAAACATCTATTCCAAGGTTGTTTGTTTTATTCCCTAAATTCCAAGTGAAGTTTCATTCCAAGCTTAAGGATCAATATCTAGCTTAAATAGAATGATATCTTTAACATGTAAATTTTAAGGAAAAACACAATGCTCCCACTCAATGTCAGATGTACTCAAGAGATATCTTAATTCACTCAGAATCATATTGTAATTAAATTCAAGATCTCAGCTCTTAGATGCATGATATAATCCAAAACATGGATTGCTCAATTTTGTATACTACATAAAGATAATATAGATTCATAACCCTTTTGATTACACACCGTCCTCACAAAAGGTAATCATAAAGAAAGAGTTATAAAATCTAATTGTCATATTCAACATACAAATCTCATGTATGACAATTAAATATCTTTGTATAATTAATGCATGTATTATATAAGAAAATTTAATCACAGTCAATTGCTTAAGTATGATTAAAAACTTCTTATAAAATGCCATGCATTAATATGTATACAATTTTCGTCCTTGTGAGTCTTTCTTCAAAAGAAACTCATTCCAACCTCATAGGTTAACTCTTAGGCGAAATAACAATCAAGCTCAAAACTCGATTAGCCTTTTAAGGACTGCATCTTATCATTCATAATTCTAAAATATTTATCAGATTCAAGATGTGATAATGTATTTTAGTAGTTAGCTGATTTACAACAATATTCTAACTTATATTCCTCAACATTGATATAAAATATCACTCAATTGATGAGGCATCCTTTCGAATTTATGAATGAGTGTAATCATTATACTTCGGTCAACATTTTCATGTTTAACCTTAATATGACATTAATAAGTAGATTTTAGAAGGTTAAGTATTTTGTTCTCAAAAACTTGAGATATGTATATACTCCCACTTACTTTTGTAAGTAGAGACAATTCTCTAAATACTAAGTATTTAAGCAACAATAAATTGTTCCTTATGGAGAACCACAAAATACATTTTAAGTTCTCATCTCAAGATTTGTTAATAAAATGCTTCATAAGATTTAACAAATTCAGAACTTAAATCAAGACATAATGGAATTTCTTCCAACAACTCAAATTAGGGTTTATAGAAAAACTCTAATTTAGTATCACTCTTTAACCAAAAAATTTTAGCAACAGTTTTGTGTTTCGTCAAGCTAGGAAGAACACCAAAACTACAATCTTCAAGCTAGGAAGTGTATAAAAACTCAAAAATCCAAAAGGATTTAGGATTCAATTGGTTTGAGTGGAAAAACCTCAAATCCCTAATGAATTAGGGTTTTCAGTTATAGATCGTCTTGAATACCTTCTAGGTTTGAACTATATTGAGTGTATCCATGACACACGCAATTTCTAACCTTGATATATTTTGGAGGTAGAGCAATTAAAGCTATCATAAACCAAACAATAAGAATAAGGTTTGATCTAACACATAAGACATACCATAATGAAGTGGTATCCTATGAGTTATTAGAATTGTGAAACTATATCAGAATTCTATAGATAACTTAATTCTCTTGGGACCAAATACTTGTCAATTGGGTCAAGCCAAATTGCATATAAAGTATTTACGAACCAAGTGCATGCAATAATATATATTCATTGAACAATACAAGAAACTTATGTTCACGTGTTCACAAGAAGACAGAACTGTTCAAGGATTATATGTTCATGTGTTAACAAGAAAACAGAACATTTCAATAATACATTATTAGTCTTTGAATAATTCAAAGCCTCATGTTTATGTGTTAACTAGAAGACATAACACATTTACTATATATATATACTTTATGTTATAAATCATTGATAAATTCAAGGACTTTATAATTATGTCTTAACATGTAAGCATAATTATTCTAACAAAAGTAATCATGAACGCAAACTCTTGAGTTCTATAGTAATTTCAAGTTAATTTTATACTTTAGAATTATGATTATTATCATATAACCATAATTATGTTAACTAAAACATGTAGTCAAATGTTGAAGTATTTTTACACTATATCATGACATTTGAATGTAGTAGGGCAACAAACATCTAGCGTGTTCAAGTCCTAGTAGAATCATTATTAGAATGTAGTAGGGCAATAAACATCTCATGTGTTTAAGTCCTTGTAGAATTCTTATTTACATGTAGTAGGGCATTAAACAACTAACGTGTTTAAGTACTAGTAGAATTATGAGTTTCCTTTACCTTGCGGTCAAGAGATACCAATAATATTGTTGTTCATTGCACACACTTTGAGATTTCTCCCACTTGTGAAAGGTAAAACATCATATTATGAAAACAAACAACACGTGATTGATTGTTCAAACGATATGATTAATGTCATATGTACCATAAGTAGTTTAGAACCATAACTTGTAATAAGGAATTGTGGATTATTATTCTATAGATAACAGATTCGAGGAAGCAACGGCAGGAAAGCAACGAGTTATCTGATAAAATAAAATGCAATTTTCCTTTAAGCAATGGTTGTTCATATTCGAAAAGTAATGGATTATTTCAAAGCTAGTTTGAAATGATATGGGTGACTAACAGAAATAAATCCCGTAGCTCCCACTGAAATTGACAGCATTACATGAATGATATTTTAGTCATAAAATGCAATTGCTCCCACTGGATTTGTCAACATTACAAGTGTTACATTTCCAGTAGAAAGCATATAGTAGTTTTATATACTTTCCTATTCTCTTCAATTGCCTACAAGTAACATGTACTTAGGTATTGAGCAGAGTATATGAAGTTCTACTTATGTAGACAATGGACTAGCCATTCTTTTATTCAATTAACTTGAATCTTTAGCATTCATTCCTCCTTTATCGTCTACATAGCCCCAAGGGTAATTAGCACTTTAGGAATAATAAGAGTCCAAGAAGATTACCTAGCAAATACGCTAGTAATTCCTTTACTCTTTGCGGTTTAAACTAATACATTGTGACAAGTGCAGGATGTTATTTATTTTGGTAGCTCTAAACACAATGTTTCCAGTTACACAAAATATTCTATCTTTCAATTAACTCTAGACCACGAAAAGGGTAATGAAAGATCATATAAGAGTTTATCAATTTTGGAATCCTATCTTAGTTTGTCAACTAAGGAGAAAAGATAGGTATAAGTCTCACTCTTTTTACTTGGAAAAGAGACTAAGTTTGTCTTTCAAAGAAAAACAAATTTGTTTACGAATTATGTTGCAATAACACAATTAATCGGAACATAAAAAGTTCAAATCTAGTATTTTCGATAATTACATTCTTAAAAGAATTAACTACCCAATTAATTACTAATTAAGACTAAGATCCATCTTGCAACCCCACTTAATTACCATAGGTCGACCAGTGTAAAAAATAGGACAAGAGGTGCGACGGCGTTAATTGCAAAATACAACTCTTAGATTTATGAGACTGTTTAAGGCATTAGTATCAAGTAATAATGTCAAAAGCATGTTTAGTTCTCATCTTATGCCTCGGTCCGAGGTCGACCGTGTTAACTCGATATAAGTCGACCAAGTATGAACGCGTAAAAATAACCGAGGTCGACCAGGTGAGAAATAATTACCATGGGTTGGAAAGGCCCTTAGGTCGACCGAGAAAAGTCAATCCAAGTGCACGTGTTCATAGTTGGGTGGCATAGACTTAATATTAACAAATAGGTATGCACATAAAAATGTGGTAAAAGTCGTGTACAAAGGAGCATGCAAAACAACTTTGATTTTAAAAACTTTGGTAATGACACTGTAGTGATCATCATGGTTCACGGTAGCTCCAATCGAACGCCAGGAGAGAGGGACCGTGTAAGCATAACCTTAGACATCCTTTCGGTGAAATGTTCTCACTTCTTTGAACCCCCTTTTGAGTTTGTTCTAGTGGGTGAGCCGTACATCCCAAGTGTCCATAGCGTCTAGTTTTTAAATTCTTGAAAATGTGTTTCATATATTAGGTCACTTTATTTTACAAAAACAATTTTTCACGAATCAAATAGCAGGTCACAATGAGCATGGTATTTTGGCGTGTAAATAAAGACCAATATTAATGTTGTGGTTACGATATGTATTATTCCATATTGCATACAATTAGGTGTCAAAGCAAGTAATAATGCACATATAGGAATCACAAACATACAAGCATAAACATTAATATAAATAACCACATATTGTTCCGAGTCCTCTTGCGAGTCTTCCCCAAACGGAGAACCATAAGACCGTCACTAGGATGCAGTACCTAGATCGCCCCATACATCACTTAGAAAAGCAATTGAGTGGGTCTTGTGGCCGGAAAAACACATAAAAGCATGGCAAACTCAATTAACAAGTAATTTACTAATATATGTATTTAAACCAATATGTAATTCTAATTATCACAATAATTCTAATTAGCAATTAATAAATACAAATTAACTTTTAATTCTAATTAGCAAGTAATTATAATTTAACATGTAATTCTTAATTAACAATTTAATTTTAATTAACAAAGTAATTATAATTCACATGTAAATTAAATTCTAATTAACAAATTAATTCTAATTATCAATATAATTTTAATTTGTGTGTGACTAGTTATTATTTATTAAAAATTGACAAGTATTGCATGTAGTTGTCAAAATAAAATAAAACAAAATAACTAAACTAGGTTTCATACAGCCTTTTTAACATGTTTATTAATAAGAAACGTGTAACCCATAATCGCAAAAACGAGTTGACTCGTGATGCCACTGTTGGGATTTTAGAACAAGTTAACCAGTAACCTCTACGAGCACGCAGCGGATAAGGATCTAGTAATTGCAATTAGGTTAACCACGTAATTAATAAACAATTAATTAATACAATAATTAATTAATAAAAGGGATAAAAGAAACCCTAACCTTGCTTGGCAATTGATCTCTATTAACGGAAGAAGAAACCAATATGAAACCTTAAGTATCTAAAATAGATACCTCGAAGAGTATCACACACAAACCCGATAACGTATACGTTCGATATATGGCTAGTCGAGAACGTAATTAATAAACCTATCAACCTTTGACTCTTGAATAATTCGAATAAAAAAAAAAACCTCACAAGAAACAAGCTTGCTTTTATTATCATTGGACCAAACAGTTGGAAAACTGTTTTAACCATACATATATCATAGCTTCTTGTCCAAGATAAAAACCTACGACCAGAAACCATGATACCTCTTTGTTGCTGCTGTACATGTCGACAAGGAAACAGAAAACAAAGACCTTCAATATATCTAAACAATCCAACACCTAAACACTTGAATCAAGTTGATTGATGCAAGTTTAGAAGTCGAAGAAAACCAAGAACCCTAAGTCGAATTATAGAGCAAATCGACCGAGGATTACACTGGAAAAACAGGATCGTTTAGAGATGTTTGAGATTAATATGATGCGTACAATATCAGGAAGGGTGGGTTTGTTTTTATACCCAAAACAACCGACTATTGGCTGAGACATAGACTTTGTCGACAAGTCTAAACCCAAGCAAAACCCAATCCTTTTCTTTGCCCGATCTGTGAAACCAAGGCCCAAGGCACATTCACTTTTGACCCATGTTCACTCTAATACAGCCCATGGATCTTAACTGTGATCGGGTCAAGCTTGCATGCATAACGGGTATGAATATTCAAGTATTATAAACGTTCAACACGTATACTCGTGTTTATCGCGTGTGCCCCCATCGGCTCACACACCTTTAATCGTTTTGTCGTGTTTTCAACTTCCAAAAACCAACAACAGTTCTATAGTTCGAGTTCAGGTTTATCTGTTATTTTGTTCGAGTTCAGTTCTGTTGCAAATACCAGTTGGCACAGTTTCTCCAATTTAGTTTTCTGATGCAATTTGCAGTTTCAATGGTTTCTGTGTTGTTTAGCAGTTTGGTATAGTGATTTCTACAAGTATGCAAGTGGTTCTATTTGTTTGTTTACATTCATGTCAGATTTTAAGGTTGCAATAATTTAGTGTGTCTCTTTTAGCTAGTTGCAAGGTTGGTTCGTCCAGTTTCGCGGGGAATTAATTTTCCTTTGTGGGCCTGGTCCAGTCTTGCACCAGTGGTGTTGTCTCAAGTTTGTGTGGTCACAAAATGTTAAAGTCATATTATGTAAAAGCCATTTGTGATAGTTTTTGTCATGTTTTGTAAGTCTTGGTCGTGTATTTGTATTGTTTCTTTTATTTTAGGTCATTTCCTTTTTTAATTAGCTTATTTAATTGAGGAGGGATATCTTATATTAGGGGTGTGCATGGTTCGGTTTGAGTCGGTTTTTGGCTAAAATCGAAACCGAACCACAATGTTCGGTTTTTTAGAACCCAAAACCGAAACCGTTCGGTTTTTTGGCGGTTCGGTTTTTTCGATTTGTTATCGGTTTCGGTTCGATTTTTCGGTTTTTACGGTTTCTAACCGTTAATATTTGGGTATGGTCAAATTATACTAACAAACTTGTTTTACATACAAAATTAGTTAATATTCTTTACTTTTTTTCAATCTAAGCATAATAATAATTCTTCAATTACAAACATATAAATGAGACATACAAATACAAGTGAACATACAAATACAAGTGAACAAATACACGTAGTATAATCATTATTGAATACTTATTGATATATTCACACAAAATACGCGATACGACAAACACTCATATAAGTATAAACGTTAAGATAAATACATAATAAATCCATTCACAAAATGAATATGAATTTATAAATTTGATTTATTTAGTTATTTAATTATATTATATTAATTAGATATTATTATATAATAAAACCGGTTCGGTTCTGTTCAGTTTTTGCGGTTTGGTTTTTGGACGAAAACAGAAACCGAACCGCATTTTTCGGTTTCTGAAAAAGTAAAAACCAAACCATCGGTTTTTAGTTTCGGTCGGTTTTTTTGGTTCGGTTTTTTCGGTTTGTTTTGCTCACCCCTATCTTATATTGTAATTGTGTTTTGCTCTCTTTCAGCAGTCTTTTAATAATTGTTGCATTTCTAAAAAAAATAAAATCACAGACTTCCTTAACTCAAAATATTGACTCCGCTCATGCCACCATCCTAAAATAGACCTAAGCACATGATCATTTAGCTTAATGACATGTTCATCCGTATGCTTCAAAGAATCTTTAAATATGAAGTAAAAAAAAAATCATCTTTTATTTACATTTCTTCTCCAAAAACATTTCATCTCGAGCCATATACTCCAAAACTTTAACTTCAATACATTTTTTCATACTAAATTTATTTATTTCAACCAAAACTATCTATTTACATTACTTAAATACTTGTAATATTTTAATAATTTAGAGAGTGAATAGTAATCCTCCATATATGAAGAATTTTGAGCAATGATCCAAAAATTTCTTCAAATTTGAAGCATAATTGGAGATAATTTATAGTTAAAGATAGTTTTTGATGCTTCATTCTTCAAATATGAAGAAAAATGTGATTTAGAGATCATTGTTGGAGATTGCTAAAGTAATGCGCATATTCTATGTTAAAACCCCAAATAAAGTATTGAAGCGTAACATTAGCAAATTTCTACCATAAATACACATAATGATAAATAAGAACATTTTCAAAATATTGGTGTTAAATTTACTTTAGTTAAGTGCTTCGTAGGGCAAATTCTCCCAATCAACATTGTTTACTGGCAAATTAGGGTTTTTATAGAAAGTTAGTAGTTTAGTTGCTCTTTTGAATATGCGCAAATTAAAAGTAAACGAATAATTTTGTTAGAACACGAAAACAATGATTTATCAAAAAGTTAATTCGAGAAAAGAGACCACTAGTCAAATAGTTTTTGATGAGTTAATTGCCTTGTCAAACATACCCATCCAGTTTCTAATGGCTAGTTGGATCCTTCTCAACTTCCCGTGTCATCTAGCCCTATCATGTCGATCACCATTTCCAACCACTAATAATTTTGTTACAAGTAACACCCCTCATTTTATTATTATTATTATTATTATAAAACTGTGAAACGAAAAGTGCTATATAAGGAATATAAAGTTTAACAAGTAAAAGGTATTAAATTGACAAAAAATACAGAATATAAACTGATAAAAAAACTGTGTTGTACTGTAAACAGAGAGAAAAAAATATAAAAAGTATGGAAATTTATACAAACTTCAAATACTGACAAAGCTGCTCATATACAAAGTGTGCTTACTTGTGTCTTATTTATATCTTAACTGGTTATAAAGAATTAACACCTCATGCAGCTCATGCTCTTAGTTAAGTTTAAAGTATATTGAATGACTAAATGCTGTCCTTTATCACATACATATTTGATTAACACTTTATTTCAATTTTTTGTTGGAAATATATAATCGTGCTAATGTTTTGTCAAACATGTAAATTCGACCCAAACTTCCTTCTTGTACTATACACCATCTCTACAAGAGGTAGAAAATAATGACATAAATTAGGGCTAATGATTTGCACACTTTTATTTTTGATTTACACATTCCAAACTGTACTTTAAACAGTTGTACATTTATCACATGCGGCTTTTGAAGATTGTACATTGAAATGTGCGGATCAAAAATTAGAGTGTGCCAATCAACACTCATAAATTAGAGGTGAAGAGGAAAATTCAATCTCAAACACCAAAAACGTGCACTATTCCTACATCTGAAAAGTGAAACCATTGATGTAGAATGAACAATGACATATGAAAACAAAAAAGCGGCATCACTGTCGCATCACCTCTACCCAAAATTGTCCCCCAAATAAAGAACCACTGACATGATAGCCAGGCCAGTAGCAACAAACCAAAACGTGGAATTTGGCCCCGCACTGTGACACCTCATGTCGACTTCAAACAAGCTAGCAATTAAATCTTGCAAGCTTCTATCAGGTGTGTGCAGTGTATGTGCACCACTCGATCTAGGATTAGTAGACGTGAGTTAGAATCGAACTCGAGATCACGAGATTGCACACTTTGCGTATGAGAATTAAAGTTAATAATTAAATGTAATAGTTATATTTATTCATTAATTAAACGAAATAACTATAACGGACGTTAAATAATTAGTTGTAATTAGGGGTGTTATTCGGGTTGACCCGGCCGGGTTCGGGTCAACTCGGCCGTCAATCCCGTCAAGCCATAAAACATACCCAACCGACCTTGTTTAAAACTCGGTCAACTCGGGTCGGTCAATTCGGGTTCGGTCAACTCGGGCGGTCAATCGGTCGGGTCAATTCGGGTTCGGGGTCAACCCGAGTATTTTATATTGTAAAAGTGTAGTTGAACCGGGTTAGTCGGGTTCGGGTCGGGTTCGGGTCGGGTCAAGGCTAAAAAAACATACCCGAACCCGACCTTGTTTAAAACTCGGGTCAATTCGGGTTGACCCGATTGACCCGAATATATTTTTGAACCCGATTGACCCGACCCGAATTGGCTCGGGTCGGGTTCGGGTCGGGTCGGGTTCGGGTCGGGTCAGCCCGAATGACACCCCTAGTTGTAATAGACTAACGGTCGTTAAATGTAATTGGAAAGGACTAGATAGCAAATATTGGGAAGGTTCCGGAATCCCTTTGTGGGATAACACCACCGATCGGCCAAGGGAAGGAAACCCAACCCAACTCAAACTCAAACTTGTTCACCAAGTTTAGTTTAGATATATATACAAGTTAGGGGTCTTTGTGTTTCATCTCTTTATCTTAAAGCTAAACCTAAATTGTTTTTTGTGTGTGTTTGCTTAAAACCGATCGACTACCACTCTTGGGAGTCGATTCATCATCTTTCCCAACTCAAAGTTATTTGTTTAATTAAAACTAGCATTCATTTAATTCGGTATATTACGTGTGTACAAGAAAGTGATACTAACACATTATTGTTAGTATTATTAGATTGAATTACAAAATCGGTAAGGGGTAATTCACATAATCATACAAACCCTAATTAGGGTTCATCCAATTGCTAGTTTTGTGGATTTGATTCTTGTTCGGCTAGAATCAAGAAAGCTACGCATATTCTTGTTTATGTTAAATTAATTATTCGTTAATATTTTTTATACGCTTCCGCATGTATACTTTGATGTTTTGTGTTTTATTTATTGAATGTCATGATATTTAATTCCAACAGTGGCATCACGAGTCATTGGTTTTAATGAGTAATTAATTACTAAAAGCGTGAAAAAAGAATAATTGTATGTTGTTTGATATGATTAATAGGGTTTGGTTTAATTTTTTGCATGGGTCTATTTTTTTTATTAATACGGGGCGTACCCCATTTTTTTTGTAGTCGATTCATTAAAACAAAATTAGGGTTTTAAATTGTTTGTTAACCTTATCGAAACCTAGAATTAATATATGTGTTACGTGATTAATTCATGAATAATATGTTATGTGACATGGAATAATATGCGATCTTATGACTAATTGAATAATTGTTATGATATATCCATGATGATACATGCATGTTTGTCATGGATAGTTGCTTGAATTGTTTAATTGTTAAGATATTTTATCACATGTTTATTTATGATAAATTTTAAATTGGGGAAGACTCCAATTATATATATTAATGAATCAATTATGTGCAATTTGGTATATTTTAATTAAGGGTTTACGCAATCGATTCGTCGATGTATGTGGCTCACTTTCAATTGAGAAAGTGAAAGCCCTAGTTAATATATACATTAATTAACCTAGAAATTGATTATTAATAGGGTTTTATCGAATAAGTTGCATGCGGCTACTTGTTTACACGTATTAAATTGTTTATTATCTGCGCATTGTTTTTTAGTTGATTATTTTTATTTGTTTACTTGTTTGTTTATTATGTTAGACAGTTTTAAGCAAATGGTAATTTTGAATTGAAAAATAATACGGACTAAACAATGGTGAAATTTGATTTGTTTTTGAAAAGTTAAGTTTTCAATAGTTTAATTGATTGATGATTTTGGTACAAAAAGTGAGAACGGCTCACTCAATATGACGGACTGTGTGGGAAGTACTAGGAGGGGAGCGCATTAAATTGTGACCCTAAAGAGGGAGGTTATTGCTTCAGCGCTGACCAAACTCTCCGCTTGCTTGCGAGTCAAGTTGGAGTTACCAAGTAGGCTATGCGTACAAAATCATCTTAAGGGTGAATTAGCTTTAATTCCATGCGCCACTTCGGTGGTAATTACCCGAAACACTAAGTGTTTACACTTATGCAAAAGTACGGTATAATGGACGATAATTAAAGGTAAATTCCTTGATTGGCGAAACCAATACCTCAATCAAAACTTTGATTATTTGATCTTTATGAATTGGTAATAAAAAGTTTTTTTATTAAATTTATGCTACAAGATGAATGCATGACATCTTTGTACATATTTGATTTGACCATATAAAATCAAAACTAGTATCCTTTATAAATTAAGTTACATGCCATCTAATTAAAGGGACACTTGAAGTTGCAATTTACGTCATGTCAGAACTTGGCGAGATTGTGATGGAAAGGTAAATCTTTATGTAAAGTCAGACCTTACATGAACATATTTGCAGTTCTTTAAGTTAGACACTTAAATTGAGTAGGAAGTGAGACCTGGACTCAAGGCATAAGATGGGATGAAACATGTTTATATTTGCAATAGCGTTGGAAAATATAAATATCATAATGATCTAGGAATTGGAAATTGTTTGCCAATTATTGTTCGACATATTACCTTATTATATGCTTTCGTTACTAGAAGATCAACTGATGTAATGAACCTATGATAATTTGGATCCTAGTTTTCGAGACAATTATATGGTTATATGTTTATATTACTGTCACACCCTTGCCAGAGGCGGAAACACGAGGTGTAACGGAAGGGAACATAAGCACAAGATAATAGAACATACCAACGTTAATATTTAAAAGAAAGAGTACACCATTACAATACCAGTTTAGCCGTCATCGGCAAATATATTACAAAGTTTAGATTCCAAAATATTTCGTTCTATTACATAACGATTTGTAGTGACAAGTGAAAACTTCATTATGCAAGACCTGATAGAAAAAGCTTACTAACGATCACCGGAAATGCATGAGAGAAAACGGGTCAACTATGAAAATAGTTGGTGAGTAAACACGTTTCGTAAAATAAGAAAAACTCATAAGAAATATTCAAAGCTTTCGGTCATCGAAAATAATCCACAAAGCAAAGGCATTGTAAATCCACTCAGCTCCAAGTTCCGCCCATACAAAACTTGCAACCTGTGTGTTCACAACCCATTGCACAAAATATAGCGTCTAGTTTATGCTCATGCACACGTTGCCAAATGAGGTCACAAAGCAAAGACATTGTAAATCCACTCAGTTCCAAGTTCCGCCCATACAAAACTTGCAACCTGTGTGTTCACAACCCATTGCCAAAAGTAGTATGTATAATGGTCAAGTATAAGCGGTCATAATAGTTCACAATATAGTACCACTAATATAATAATTCAGGGATGCTCCAAACATGGGAGACTTTGCAGTGATGCTCCGAACAAGGGAGACTTTGTAGTGATGCTCCGAACAAGGGAGACTTTGTAGTGATGCTCCTGATAAAGCCAAATTAATGTTGGGTGCCACTACCCAAAGTTATACTGGGTGCCTCTTCCCAAAGATATATTGGGTGCCTCTTCCCAAAGATATACTGGGTGCCTCTTCCCAAAGATATACTGGGTGCCTCTTCCCAAAGATACGCTCCGAACACGGGAGACTTTATAGTGATGCTCCGAACATAGGAGACTTTATAGTGATGCTCTGAACATAGGAGACTTTATAGTGATGCTCCGAACATAGGAGACTTTATAGTGATGCTTCGAACATGGGAGACTTTGGGACAAGGTCATAACATGTATGGTTCAATAAGTTCAAATAAGGCATTATTTCATAATTAAGTTCAAGGATTTGTTTCAAGTTCACAAGTTCTAGTCAAACTAGTTAATAAAAGTAGTAAACAATTTAGCTCAAGAACGGTTCATGCATTTCGCCCAAAATATAGTAAAAACGGTAAAAGGGGGTGTGATTACTCACTTGATGAATCGGTATGATGACAAGAGTGAGTACACCGAGGTATAGAGAAACTTTAATCTTGACCTATGATGAATGTTATGATACGTAATGAGTTATGATGTAATGATATGCATGCACTTCATATGTTATTTATACCATTTGTGAGTTTTGAAAATAATACTTATCGTCGAAAAATACTCTTTTGACGCCTTGACCATTCTAACATTACTTTACAAGTATTTACGTCAAAATGTCATCCTACGATAGTTTCTTAATGATTTATTGTGAAATTTTCACTTTTCGTCGTAAAACAATGTCGTCGGAAATTTCATGAAAGTGATAAAAATGGCTTCGAAAAGCTAGTCGTAAAATGGTGTACGTCGAACGTTAGGAAACGAACTCGACGGTTTTGGAAAGCTTGTATCAAAATCTAGAAGTTTCAGTACATGAGTTTTCGTCATAGAGGTCTCAAATATAAAGATAATAGAGGTTAAGGATGGTGATTTTGTCTAAAATGTTGTGTAAAAAGTGAGTTTCGGCAAAGTTTAAGCGACCGTAATTAATTTATTACAACTCCGCTATACAAATGGTTGGTCGTTTTAGAAAATATGCTTGGTGATCTCGTTTTTATTAGAAGACATTTCGTTACAAAAAGTTCTACATCCTAGTTAAAAACAGCCTTCAACATGGTCGTTTTAGTTACCGTAACACTTGTCTCGTAAAAATAATATAGTTTTTCTGAAAATAATAGTTACGGCAATTTTATGAAAACGTGTATATCTTAGTCGTTTCAAATCCGTTTTCTACGTATTATACGTCCTTAGCTTCGTATCAAAGTATACTAATATATTTTTGATAAGTCGAAATAATTTATAAAGCTTAAGACTCGTTTTTGACTCGTACAAAACAAAAACATGTTGCTGAAATTTTCAGAAAATATATATTTAAATCGTCAAACTTGAAAATAACATAACTTCTTCGTTATAACTCCGTTTTAATCCGTTCAAGCGGCCACGGATTCGTTTTAAAGTATCTTTTCTAAATATAAAGGCCAAAAATTCGTGCCTACTGTCGGATTTTCCAGAAAATCAAAACAAGATCAGACCACTATATATACTTGTCGAAAATAGTTTTTCTCGTACTAAACCTATTCCAATCCCTTCAAATCAACTCCAAAGCTATTCTAATCCTACCATACACCTTCTTAGGGTGTCATGGGTTCCTAGACATCATCAAGACCAATATATACCAAGGGAATAATTATAGGATGACTTTATATGTATAAAACTCTAAAAATCAAGTAAAAATGGTATAAATACACATAAGTCTTGCATGTTTTTGCTCAAAAATGATGAGATGAGTATGAAATGAATATGTAAGATGAAAATAAACATGAGATGCTTACTAGTGATATGATGAGGTGATTAGAACAAAGGATTAAACCTAAACACCCTAGGTTTTTATTTCAAAACCTAAACAAGAGTGTAATCTAGATTGTTAATACTTGAGCTTTGGAAAAACTTGATGATCCCTTATAACACCTTGTGAAGGCCGGTTTGGAGGAGAGAAACAAGAGAGAAAACACCTTAACCAACTATGAGTAAATGAGATGAATCAATGAGTGAATGAAGTTAGGATAGTGTGTATATCTATACAATTGAAAATTTTGTACCACTCTTAAATGCATCACCCCCCTCATGACCGGATTTTGGGGGATAATGTTTCTCCAAATATTTTTTTTTCTCTCTTATGTATTGTGTAAAGTTGTTAAAAGTATAAGCAAAATGTATAGTTAGGTAATATTGTTGTAACTTGTACAAAATGGTGAAATTTGAGTAGTATGGACTAAAATAAGTTTTAAGGGATCAAAGTAAAATATATTGAGATCATAAGAATTGTAAAAATACATTTCTTGTAAAATTTGAGTGATAAAATAATTATCGTGCAGTTTTTAAGAAAAGCGTCGTAATAATATAAACTTAACGATTTATATACAAAATAATTTATAACACTAGGTAAACTCAAAATATTGTTTTTATAAACTAAATGTAAGTATAAAAATATGTCGGGATCATTTTTGGAAGTATTGGATTAAATGTTCAAAATAATAACTTACGCGATAGCGTTTATTTAATATGAAATTATACGTTTAACGTGAAATGAAAATTCATGCATGAACTAATATGATGAATATTGAGTTTAAGAAATGACCGGAATTTGAGAATTGTGACATTCTTCCCATGTCAGCGGAATCACGTCCTCGTGATTCGATTAACGATACTATGGTCTGAACCTCGACAAGAGTTCTAAAAGTTCATGCTCGTACGAATAGTCTAAATGATCATGTCAATGCCCATGCGTCCGGGTTCCCCATTCAACTAAGATGCGTGCCCGTGATTAGATTTGATAGGGTAACCTTACCCAATATCGAACGTAGCTCTCAAAAGACCTTTAGGTAGTCGATTCTAATTTAATCTCACAACTCATCAAACAAGAACTGTCATGAGATTAAACTAAACCAACTTGAGTAAACTTGTCTCTTAGCTTGATTTTCGCAACTCATCAAACAAGAACTGTCACTAGATCAAGCTAGGAAACAAGTTGTTAGAAAGATAGGATTCAACATCCTTGAATGAAGTCTTTTGAAAGATTCGTTCGATCTTGGATTTGCTTACACAATTCAAATCAAATCAACAAAATATATATAACAACTAAGGTCGATATCAATAGGTCTCAAATTAATCAATGTCGTGAACGTGGTAAAGATTGGAAGGAAGTTATGCACTCAAAATTATGTCAAATGCAAATAAGGTAGTTGTTTAAAGGAATGTACCCGTTACGCGTTGCGGGCTTCCTCAGTATCCAGATAGAATGCTCGACCACGTGCGGGGGGAACTTCAATGTTCTGATCTTGTGGGCCTTCTATTGCCAATGCCAGGTTTGGACGATTACCTCCTGAGCGTGTGTTTCTTGCAGCCATGATCTTTCAGTGGACCAAAACATCGGTTTGAGTAAACGACATTCGAACGAAGTCAGATGAGGTGCAGAACGGTGGTAATGTGTTATAGTAATCGAAATATGACAGGAACAGAGACATGCTATGTCTAACAAGTCAAAAGATGGAAAAGAGAAGATATGAACAAGGTACGGTAATGTAGACGTGAACGTAAAAACATGCTATGCATACCCACCCGACCAATGCAACTTCAGGTGACCGGACTCAAAAGACTCGACTAAACATGATTTAAAACTACCACTCTTATCATTGTATGGTTCTTCATAAATTAGACATAGTTGATCAGGCTATGTATAATTTATGATTAACGATGCAACGATAGGACTAGATGACTCGAATGATGTTCAATGTTTAAATAATTTTTTTTTTTTCGGTTATAGGCATGATTTTTATTTTTGAACAATCGGCATTCTCTATAACCTTTGGCTCTGATACCAATCTGTCACACCCGCTGAGGCGGAAACACGATGTGTAACGGAAGGGAACATAAGCACAAGATAATAGAACATACCAACGTTAATATTTAAAAGAAAGAGTACACCATTACAATACCAGTTTAGCCGTCATCGGCAAATATATTACAAAGTTTAGATTCCAAAATATTTCGTTCTATTACATAACGATTTGTAGTGACAAGTGAAAACTTCATTATGCAAGACCGATAGAAAAGCTTACTAACGATCACTGAAATGCATGAGAGAAAAACGGGTCAACTATGAAAATAGTTGGTGAGTAAACACGTTTCAGTAAAATAAGAAAAAAAAAACTCATAAGAAATATTCAAAGCTTTCGGTCATCGAAAATAATCCACAAAGCAAAGGCATTGTAAATCCACTCAGCTCCAAGTTCCGCCCATACAAAACTTGCAACCTGTGTGTTCACAACCCATTGCACAAAATATAGCGTCTAGTTTATGCTCATGCACACGTTGCCAAATGAGGTCACAAAGCAAAGGCATTGTAAATCCACTCAGTTCCAAGTTCCGCCCATACAAAACTTGCAACCTGTGTGTTCACAACCCATTGCCAAAAGTAGTATGTATAATGGTCAAGTATAAGCGGTCATAATAGTTCACAATATAGTACCACTAATATAATAATTCAGGGATGCTCCAAACATGGGAGACTTTGCAGTGATGCTCCGAACAAGGGAGACTTTGTAGTGATGCTCCGAACAAGGGAGACTTTGTAGTGATGCTCCTGATAAAGCCAAATTATGTTGGGTGCCACTACCCAAAGTTATACTGGGTGCCTCTTCCCAAAGATATACTGGGTGCCTCTTCCCAAAGATATACTGGGTGCCTCTTCCCAAAGATACGCTCCGAACACGGGAGACTTTATAGTGATGCTCCGAACATAGGAGACTTTATAGTGATGCTCCGAACATAGGAGACTTTATAGTGATGCTCCGAACATAGGAGACTTTATAGTGATGCTCCGAACATGGGAGACTTTGGGACAAGGTCATAACATGTACGGTTCAATAAGTTCAAATAAGGCATTATTTCATAATTAAGTTCAAGGATTTGTTTCAAGTTCACAAGTTCTAGTCAAACTAGTTAATAAAAGTAGTAAACAATTTAGCTCAAGAACGGTTCATGCATTTCGCCCCAAAATATAGTAAAACGGTAAAAAGGGGTGTGATTACTCACTTGATGAATCGGTATGATGACAAGAGTGAGTACACCGAGGTATAGAGAAACTTTAATCTTGACCTATGATGAATGTTATGATACGTAATGAGTTATGATGTAATGATATGCATGCACTTCGTATGTTATTTATACCATTTGTGAGTTTTGAAAATAATACTTATCGTCGAAAAATACTCTTTTGACGCCTTGACCATTCTAACATTACTTTACAAGTATTTACGTCAAAATGTCATCCTACGATAGTTTCTTAATGATTTATTGTGAAATTTTCACTTTTCGTAGAAAACAATGTCGTCGAAAATTTCATGAAAGTGATAAAATGGCTTCGAAAAGCTAGTCGTAAAATGGTGTACGTCGAGCGTTAGGAAACGAACTCGACGGTTTTGGAAAGCTTGTATCAAAATATAGAAGTTTCAGTACAGGAGTTTTCGTCATAGAGGTCTCGAATATAAAGATAATGGAGGTTAAAGATGGTGATTTTGTCTAAAATGTTGTGTAAAAAGTGAGTTTCGGCAAAGTTTAAGCGACCGTAATTAATTTATTACAACTCCGCTATACAAATGGTTGGTCGTTTTAGAAAATATGCTTGGTGATCTCGATTTTATTAGAAGACATTTCGTTACAAAAGTTCTACATCCTAGTTAAAAATAGCCTTCAACATGGTCGTTTTAGTTACCGTAACACTTGTCTCGTAAAAATAATATAGTTTTTCTAAAAATAATAGTTACGGCAATTTTATGAAAACGTGTACATCTTAGTCGTTTCAAATCCGTTTTCTACGTATTATACGTCCTTAGCTTCGTATCAAAGTATACTAATATATTTTTGATAAGTCGAAATAATTTATAAAGCTTAAGACTCGTTTTGACTCGTACAAAACAAAAACATGTTGCTGAAATTTTCAGAAAATATATATTTCGTCGTCAAACTTGAAAAATTCATAACTTCTTCGTTATAACTCCGTTTTAATCCGTTCAAGCGGCCACGGATTCGTTTTAAAGTATATTTTCTAAATATCAAGGCCAAAAATTCGTGCCTACTGTCGGATTTTCCAGAAAATCAAAACAAGATCAGACCACTATATATACTTGTCGAAAATAGTTTTTTTCTCGTACTAAACCTATTCCAATCCCTTCAAATCAACTCCAAAGCTATTCTAATCCTACCATACACCTTCTTAGGGTGTCATGGGTTCCTAGACATCATCAAGACCAATATATACCAAGGGAATAATTATAGGATGACTTTATATGTATAAAACTCTAAAAATCAAGTAAAAATGGTATAAATACACATAAGTCTTGCATGTTTTTGCTCAAAAATGATGAGATGAGTATGAAATGAATATGTAAGATGAAAATAAACATGAGATGCTTACTATTGATATGATGAGGTGATTAGAACAAAGGATTAAACCTAAACACCCTAGGTTTTTATTTCAAAACCTAAACAAGAGTGTAATCTAGATTGTTAATACTTGAGCTTTGGAAAAACTTGATGATCCCTTATAACACCTTGTGAAGGCCGGTTTGGAGGAGAGAAACAAGAGAGAAAACACCTTAACCAACTATGAGTAAATGAGATGAATTAATAAATGAATGAAGTTAAGATAGTGTGTATATCTATACAATTGAAAATTTTGTACCACTCTTAAATGCATCACCCCCCTCATGACCGGATTTTGGGGGATAATGTTTCTCCAAATATATATATATATTTTTTTTCTCTTATGTATTGTGTAAAGTTGTTAAAAGTATAAGCAAAATGTATAGTTAGGTAAAATTGTTGTAACTTGTACAAAATGGTGAAATTTGAGTAGTATGGACTAAAATAAGTTTTAAGGGATCAAAGTAAAGTATATTGAGATCATAAGAATTGTAAAAATACATTTCTTGTAAAATTTGAGTGATAAAATAATTATCGTGCAGTTTTTAAGAAAAGCGTCGTAATAATATAAACTTAACGATTTATATACAAAATAATTTATAACACTAGGTAAACTCAAAATATTGTTTTTATAAACTAAATGTAAGTATAAAAATATGTCGGGATCATTTTTGGAAGTATTGGATTAAATGTTCAAAATAATAACTTACGCGATAGCGTTTATTTAATATGAAATTATACGTTTAACGTGAAATGAAAATTCATGCATGAACTAATATGATGAATATTGAGTTTAAGAAATGACCGGAAATTGAGAATTGTGACAATTACCTTGGGTATATTTTATTTTCTTGAAAAGTTGTATTATCGAAAATACTAATACTTGAACTTTTTCTGTAGAAATGGCTCAAAACAACGATAACACTAACATTGCACTAAGTTCTGCGTTCAAAAGCTTTTTTGATCAAGAAAAGTTGGTAGCTCTAAAATTTCAATGATTGGAACGCTCTTTGAGAATTGTCGTAGAGTTGCCGATAGGTTGAATTATCTACACGCCTTGCCCTGTTGAACCGGCCTGCCGCACCTCAAGCGGAAAAGGATGCTTGAAAAATTGAGTATAAGCGTCATAACGATGTGGCTTGCCTAATGTTGGGAACGATGGAACACTGCTCTCCAAGCGGTTCGAAAACTAATTCCCATCTACCATGCTCGATGAACTTGAACTATGTTAGAAACCGGTTGTCGAAATTTATGATTTGATCGATACATTACACAACTGCAAGCAGGGAGAGGGTAAACCCGTAAGTGCTCATGTATTGGAGATGAAAGGATACATGGACCAATTAAGGGCACTTGGAAAAAATTATGAAGATGACATTGCTGTGAACTTGATCAACAGATCCCTTAACAAGGATTTCAATGGTTTTGTTTGGAACTTCAATATGCACTGCGTGGGGAAGACAGTTACTGACCTACACGCATTGCTAATTGACTATAAAAAGGGTTACCTCAGAAGGCTCCTACTCCCCATATACTTGCTATTCAGGGTGGAAGGATAAATAAGCCAAAACCGCAGCGTGCGAACAACAAGAAGGTGAAGGGCAAATGGAAAGTTGATAAAGGTAAAAAGGTTATGGCCTATCAACCAGAACCCAAGAAGTACCCTACTCCTAAGAAGGAAAATCCTAAAAAGGATCAAGCATGCCACCACTGCAAGGTCGTTGGGCATTGGAAGAGAAACTGTGCTCTCTATCTTGATGAATTGCGGGCAAATAAGATGAAGTATGACGGGTCCTCGGGCGCCGGTTCTTCCGGTAACTTATTTGTAATTGAATTATTTACTCTAAATCATAAAAATTCCTGGGTATATGATAGTGGATGTGGTATTCACATTTGTAATACACTGCAGGAGTTTAGAGTGGAGAGGAAGCTAGCCTATGGGGAGCAATATCTGCACGTGGGCAATAGGGCACATGCAGCTGTTGAAGCCATAGGAACGTTTAGTTTAGTATTGCCTTCGGGCTTAGCACTGTTATTGAACAATTGTCATTACGCACCTTCTATAATTAGAGGTGTTGTTTCCTTTTCAGTTTTGTTGGATGATGGTTTTACTCATACTATTTCACATAATGGAATTTCTATTTCTTTAAATGGTGTATTTTATTTTAATGCGAAAACTGTGAATGGTGTGTTTGAAATTGATGTGATTGGAAATGAATCTAACAAATATAATTATTCGATGTTTAGCATCAATAAGAAAATAAATTTGGACTTGAATTCTTCTTATCTTTGGCATTGTAGACTTGCTCATATAGGCAAGGCTCGCATGCAAAAGCTGCAACAAGAAGGGCTTTTGCAAAATACCAATGATGAATCATTTGATAAATGTAAGTCATGCATATCTGGGAAGATGACGAAGAAACCTTTCTATAGCAATATGGAGAGGGCTTCTGATCTATTTCGTCTTATTCATACTGATGTGTGTGGACCACTTAGACATGTGTCAAAGAGAGGTGCTAGGTACTTCTTAACCTTCTTGATGATTTCAGCCATTATAGTTATGTTTATTTACTTAAGCATAAACATGAGGTGTTTGAAACATTTAAGGTTTTCAAAGTAGAGAAACGCAATTGGGAAAGAAGATTAAAGCTCTTCGATCCGATAGAGGGGGCAAGTATCTAAGCCAAGAGTTTAAAGATTACTTAGCTGAGAATGGACTTGTCCAGAATCTCACTTCTCCATATACTCCACAACAAAATGGTGTATCGGAGAGAAGAAATCGTACATTGTTGGACATGATACGATCTATATTTAATCTTACTACTCTACCTTTATCCTTTTGGGATTATGCTTTAGAATCACTTTGTTCGCATTTTAAATATGGTTCCCACAAAGAAGGTTGATAAGACACCATTTGAAATATGGCATGGTAAAGCTCCTAACCTGTCTTATTTAAAGGTCTGGGGTTGCGAGGCATATGTTAGACATGACTCAGTAGATAAACTCCAACAAAGATCTGTAAAGTATATCTTCGTAGGATACCCTAAGGAAACTATGGGTTACTATTTCTACTATCCAACTGAAAATAAAGTAATTGTTGCTAGGTATGGAGATTTTCTTGAAAATGATCCCGTATCTCAAGAATTTAGTAGAAGAGTTTATGATCTGAAAGATGATCAAGAAGATGCATTACCTTCTGAAAACACTAACGTACTTCCGGTAGAACGATGGTGCGGGTCCTCCACCAGAAGTTGAAGTGATTCCCGTTCGTAGATGTGTAAGGTCTACGTGTGCACCTGAACGTCTATGTCTTAACGTAGAGGTTGAGGAAACTATGTTAAGAGATCTTGGAGAGCCTACTAGTTATAAAGCTGCCATGACAAGTCCTGAAAAGGAAAAATGGCAGGTTGCAATGAATGGGGAAATGCAATCCGTGAGAGATAATGAAGTCTGGGAAGAGGTCGACTTACCTCCAAACGCCAAGGTGGTTGGAAGTAAGTGGCTCTATAAAATAAAGACTGACAAAGATGGCAATATACACATCTATAAAGCTCGTCTAGTTGCGCAGGGTTTTACTCAAACTTATGGCATAGATTACGAGGAGACCTTTTCTCCTGTAGCGGACATTAGAGCTATTAGAATTCTCATAGCTATAGCAGCATACTATAACTATGAGATATGGTAGATGGATGTCAAAACCGCCTTCTTGAATGGTCGCTTAGATGAAGACATCTATATGAAGCAACCTGAGGGGTTCGTGAATCCACAATTTCCAAACCGTGTATGCAAACTTCAAAGGTCTATTTATGGATTGAAGAAAGCATCGAGGCAATGGAATAAGAGATTTGATGAAAAAATCAAAAGGTATGGATTTATTCAAAATCTTTATGAGCCATGTGTATATCAAAAAGTTAGTGGGAGTGATGTAATTTTCCTTATCCTTTATGTCGATGACATATTAATTATGGGAAAAGACATTTCAAGTTTGCAAAATGTTAAGGCATATCTTGGGAAGTGTTTTTCCATGAAGGATTTAGGAGAAGCTGCATACATTCTGGGAATCAAGATCTACCGAGATAGGTCAAAGCGGTTAATTGGTTTAAGTCAAAGCGCTTACATTGATAAAATATTGAAGAAATTCAATATCCAAAATTCCAAGAAAGGATATTTGCCGATGGAAGTAAAGCATGGCTTATGTAGTGATATGTGTGCTTCAACACCTGCTGAAGTGGCACACATGTAGAAAGTTCCTTATGCTTCGGCAGTAGGATCTATTATGTATGCTGTGAGATGCACAAGGCCGGATGTGGCGTTCGCAAACATGACCAATCGATATCAACGAATCTGGGTGAACTTCAGGGCTGTTAAACATATTCAAAAGTATCTTAGGAATACGAAAGATATGTTTTTAGTGTATGGTGGAAATCCGGACACGAGCTTGGTGTTACAGTTCTTGTGATGCGTCTGGCGGTGTGATAAAGATGATCTAAGTCTCAGACGGGTTATGTCTTTGTCATTAATGGAGGCAGATTGACTAGAAGAGCAAGAAGCGATACGATTGCGATGTATCGCGAAGCGAATACATAAACTGCTTGAAAGCTGCAATGGAGGCTATTTGGATTAGGAAATTCATTTCAGGGCTTGGTGTTATGCCTTCAATTGAATCACCTATTGATATGTATTGTGACAATTCTGCTGCAATCATATTTGCCAATGAACCTGGAGTCATGAAGGGCACTAGACATTTTCAACGAAAATATCACTATGTTCGGGAACAAGTCCGTGAAGGTGAAATAAATCTATTGAAAGTTCACACAGATGATAACTTAGCTGATCCTTTCACTAAGGCTTTGGCTAGAGACAAGCTTATTGGACTTCGTTTAGCTAATAGTTTCATGCAGAACTGTGATTAGTATTTGGATAAAGGATATTGTAAAACATTTATTATTTTGATGAAATAAAGTTTGGATTATGTTTATTTTCATTTATAATATTGTTGTCCTATATTTGCATGTTTAATCCGTGAGTAACTAAGTTATTCTAAATGTCTGTTGTCGATTAATGATATGGGAGTATCATTAAACTAAAACAAATCTAAGAGATGTGATAGAATATACTTGAAAGTATATTGATGAGAATGCATACTAATTTCAGATGATATTCAATGAATTGAATATAGGACTTATCCCAACTACATAATTTACTTTGTGGATATTGTTATAAGTAAATTATGAATAGTTATCCTCAGACTTGAGATACGAGATAAGTGTCATGAATGTAGTGCATTTCGTGGAGCAACTTAATGCTATAATGGCTGGTAGTTATAAGGGTTGTTTCGAAGCTGTTCCAAAGTTTGTGGGTTATTCTTGTAGTCAAGATAGAATTTGTTCCTTCAAATTTATTTGGAGTTTAAGACTGCTGGGCCCCTCGTAGGGTTGACAAGATATTTGTGCGGCCGCACCCAAATTCTCCCCTAAATATGTTTAGAAGATTTGGTAATCATGGTCAATCACTTATAATGAGAAACAGAATAGTTGAATAAAGAATGACTTAATTATATATCTTTATTTAACGTGGTATTAGAAACAAAAGGATAATAATAATGAGAAATCATTAAAAGGTTTTTCAGGAGCCTTACTCGAGTTGTACTAGGGGCATCGAAGTGTTGCTAGACGCTAACCGATGTGATCACTCTATTAAGATATATCCAAGTGGGAGTTGTTGGTTTTATGGATATAAATTAGTAGACGTGAGTTAGGATCGAACTCGAGACCACGGAATTGCACACTTTGCGTATGAGAATTAAAGTTAATAATTAAATGTAATAGTTATATTTATTTATTAATTAAACGAAATAACTATAACGGACGTTAAGTAATTAGTTGTAATGGACTAACAGTCGTTAAATGTAATTGGAAAGGACTAGATTGCAAGTATTGGGAAGGTTCCGGAATCCCCTTGTTGGATAACACCACCGATCGGCCAAGGGAAGGAAACCCAACCCAACTCAAACTCAAACTTGTTCACCAAGTTTAGTTTAGTATATATATATATATATATACAAGGCTAGGGGTCTTGTGTTTTGCATCTCTTGTACTCATTAAGCTAAATCTAAATTGTTTTTGTGTGTGTTTGCTTAAAACCAATCGACTACCACTCTTGGGAGTCGATTCATCATCTTTTCCAACTCAAAGTTATTTGTTTAATTAAAACTAGCATTTTTTTAATTCGGTATAATACGTGTGTACAAGAAAGTGGTACTAACACATTATTGTTAGTATTATTAGATTGAATTACAAAATCGGTAAGAGGTAATTCACATAATCCTACAAACCCTAATTACGGTTCATCCAATTGCTAGTTTTGTGGATTTTATTCTTGTTCGGCTAGAATCAAGAAAGCTACGCATATTCTTGTTTATGTTAATTAATTATTCGTTAATCTTTCCTATTGTGACAACCCGTACTTTCAGGTCATTTCTCGACACGATTCATGTCTCATTATTTCAACATTTATAGTAAACTTGGTTTACTTGTTTCAAATTCGCGTAACCTTGGAGGTTTAGCGGCGGATTCATGATCATAACATCACGTACATTTCATATGGACTACGATTAGTCTACATTTCATGGACATCATGTGCATCTCATTAATTCACTCGCGACATTTCATTTCACCTTCAACGCGTAATTTTTATGTTTAATAATTTTTATCGCGTGAGTTTTATTTTAACATTTAATCCGTTACTTTCAAAAATGATCCCGAGGTATTTTTAAACTTACATTTAGTTCATAAAAACTATATTTTTAGTTTTCCTAGTGTTTCAAATTTAATTGGTACTTCAATCATTAAAGTTTAATTAGTACGTCGTTTTTCTTAAAAAAAAAAAATTGTACGATAATTATTTTATCACCCAAATTTCACAAGGAAAGTATTTTTATAATTTTTATTATCTCATTACAATCTATTTTGAACTATTAAAAACTCACTTGTACCAAAATTTCCATTTATCCTACAAGTTACAAATTTATACAAATCTCTTACACTTTCTTTGCAACTTATACAAAATTATATACAAGTTACATTTGAAAGAAAAAAAAAATATAATACATGAGACACAATCCCCCCCATAACCGGCCTATGGGGGGAGATGTATCTTGAATTTGGTACTAAAGATCTTACTTGTATAAATGTACACACAATCTCACATTTACACTCATTTTTCAACCACAATAATTCACATAGATTGAAAAACTTTTCTTCTCTCTTCTTTGTGTTCTAAAACCGGTTCTACATCAAAGAGATCAAGGGATCAAAGATTTTTGCATAATCAAGTGTGTTTACAATCTAGATATATCCTTTACATGGTTTTGAAATAAAAACCAAGGGTATTTAAGTTAATCCTTTGTTACCTACACCTCTTCACTTGCACTAGTAAGCATATTCTCATCATTTTTATGTTTCCTCTTCATTTTCATATGTTTCTTTTCATTTTTGGAGCTTATATGCATGTTATGTAATTTATACCATTTATTTCATGATTTTAAAGTTATATATATATACATATAGTCATCCTATAATTATTCCCAAGTTATTCTTTGGTCTTGATGGTGATTAGGAACCCATGACACCCTAAGAAGGTGTATGGTAGGATTAGATTAGTTTTGGAGTTGATTTGAAGGGATTAGAATAGGTTTTGTCCGAGAAAAACTATTTTAAGTAAACTATGTTTTGTGTTCTGTCCTTAAAACGAATTTCTGGAAAAACCTACTGTTGGTACGACATTTTGGCCTTGATAATTAGAAAATATACTTTAAAACGAATCCGTGGCCACTTGAACGGATAAAAACGGACTTATAACGAAGAAGTTATGGATTTTACAAGTTTGACGACGAAATATATTATTTTCTGAAATTTCAGCATACTATATTTATTTTGTCCGAGTCAAAAGCGAGCCTTAAGCTTCACAAATTATTTCGACTTGTCAAAAATATATTAGTTTACTTTAATATGAAGCTAAGGGCGTATAAAACGTAGAAAACGGATTTGAAACGACAAAGATATGCACTTTTTCATAAACTTGCCGTAACTAATTTTCTGCACACAATTAGCCAAAAACCACCATCTTTAACCCTTATTATCTTTATGTTCGAGACCTTTTGGACAAAAACTCCTGAACTGAAACTTTTAGATATCGATACAAACTTTCCAAAACCGTCGAGTTCGTTCTCTAACGATCGACGTACACCGTTTTACGGCTAGTTTTCCAAAGCCATTTTTGTTATTTTCATAAAAATTCCGACGACATTGTTTTGCGACGAAAAGTGGAAATTTCTCTAAAAACCATTATAAAACCATTGTAGGATGACATTTTGACATAAAAACATGTAAAGTCATTTTTAAAGGGTCAAGACGTCAAAAGAGTATTTTTCGACGACGAGTAATATTTTCAAAACCCGCAAATGGTATAAATAACATACTAAGTGCATGCATAGCATTACATTGCAACTCATGACATATCATATCATTCGTAATAGGTCCCGGTTAACGCATCACATTAAACCTCGGTGTACTCACTTTTGCCGTTATTCCAGTTTATCCAAGTGAGTTCCATAGCCCCACTTTTCTTGTTTTACTTGCTTTCATAACTGTTTTGGGGGAGATACATGCTCAAACTGTTTTCATTTACTTTCACAAGTACTTTAACTTATATGAATTACCGTGAGTTTCATAGCCCCTACTTTTGCTTACTTTCTTAACTGTTTTGGGGGAGATACATGCTTCATTTTAAATTGAACATAAATGCTTTGAACTGTATGCTATATCCGATGATTTATTGTCACTAAGTAATTGCCATATTCGAGGTCCCTACATCATGAACCATTAGTCACTTGCGGGTGAGCGCGAGTATAGTGAATAGGCCTATTGGAATTAACACTCCCGCTCCTATTGACCCATTTAGGAAATCGGCACTATATTTGAACCGTAAGGTAATTTGGCAAGTTACCTATTAGGGCGGCGATGAAGCGATGATTACCAATTTTTATTGGTGCGATGTTTACGCTTTGGTGTCATGAACTTAGTGAAATAAATACGATGTTGTTTTTAACGATGAGTGTGAAACCATTTAATTCACACTACGATGATTGTGTTCAAACGAATTACATAAACTTTATACATATTCGAAGTGGGTTGTGAACACACAGGTTGCAAGTTTTGTATGGGCGGGACTTGGAACCGAGTGGATTTACAATGCCTTTGCTGCATAAACGATTTTGATACATTGAGCCATGCACTATTTTGTGAATTCATTTGACATCATGCACTTGATCATAAACTCTACATATTCGGTGTGGGTTGTGAACACAAAGGTTGCAAGTTTTGTATGGGCGGGACTTGGAACTGAGTGGATTTACAATGCCTTTGCTACGCAAACGATTTCGAAAGACTTTATATTTCAACTCAAACTCTATGAACTCACTCAACCTTTGTGTTGACACTTTTAGCATGTTTTATCTCAGGTATCTAAGGCATTCACTTCATGGCATGCATCTGGACACATCATGGAGTCGCGATGACGACGCGTCTCACTTGGGTTTTACGCACTTTAAAACATCGTTTGGATTGTATCGAACTTATTTCCGCACAAGTTGATTTTCATTTGGGACCTACTTTGTAAACTCTGATTGTTTTATTAAATCAAACGATGTATTTTCCAAACGACACTTTAGGTCGTTCAATATAACTGTGATTGTGATGCTATGACAGTCAATCCCGGAATTCCATTCATGCAAAACAGGTAATTAGGGGGTGTGACAGATTGGCATCAGAGCTTCGGTTATAGAGAACTAGGTTGCATCATTGACCCTAGACTATAACTACATCATCATAGCATCTCATCATTTCATCATAAGTGCGGGTTCACTTCACATGCGGTCATTACGTACATTTTTCGAGTTATTCACTTTCATTTCACATCGATTGTTACATGGATGCCCTTAAATGCCCATCCCATTATCTTTTCCCCATACTCTAACGTGGAGAATTCCTTGTCATTCCCTATCACAAATTTTTTTTATATATCAGCTGATTCATTATCGATAACGACGAATGCTGAGATGAACCTTTAAATAGGGCAAAGTCACTCTCACACCTTTGTTTCATCACTAACATGTCGAGTTACACGTTATTCACACTAAGCCACTAAACCATCATACATTGAAGCACTTACAACACCTCATAACCCATCTTTTCGGAACCCGTCGATCATTTTGAAACATAACCTCAAACTTATCGTTTCTTATCACATTTCTTTGGAGCGTTTATTATTAACATCGGATTTTTGCTACGTCTCACATTTCCTCTTGTTTTGAAGAAGATATGGCAGAAAGAAAGCTACAGTTGAAATGACTCAAGCAGCAATTCAAAAGTTGGTGAATGATAGCATTGCTAATGCTTTAAGAGTTGAACGGGAAACAGTGGCTGCTGCTGAAGCCGCTAGACTAGCTGCTGCTACTGGAAATGCCGGAGGATCCGGAGTTAAGAAATGTTCGTACAAGGACTTCAAAAGTGGTGAGCCCACGAAGTTTAGAGGTACCGAGGGAGCTACAGCAATGGTTCGATGGTTCGAAAAATTAGAGTCAGTGTTTTTGCTTTGCAACTGTCCGGAGGATAGTAAGGTTAAATTTGCTACGAGCACATTACTCGATGGAGCATTATCGTGGTGGAATTCTTATGCTCAACCGATTGGAATAGAGAATGCTTTCAAGCTTACTTGGGAGCAATTTAAGGGTTTGGTGACTAAGAAGTTTTGTCCTCGTGCGGAAATCAAAAAGTTGGAGACGGAGTTCTACGAACTAGTAACGATTGGGTACGATATTGACACATACATTCGAAGATTTCAGGAATTGGCCGCGTTATGCCCGTCGATGGTACCGGATAACGAGAAGTTGCTAGAGGCTTTTATCGGGGGACTTCCCGAAGTTATTCAAGGAAATGTGACTTCGTTTGATCCACAAACAATGGAGGAAGCTATTAGAGTGACTCAGAAGTTGATGGCACAAGTGGTGAAGAGGGGCAAGTACACCAACATCAACCGAAACAACAACAACCCCAACAATCGTACCAACTACAACGATGATAACCAAATCAACAACAACAAAAGGAAATGGGAAAACGACCAAGGAGATGGTAACAACAACAACCAAAACCGCAACACCAACCGTCATCAACAACAAAATAGAAGGCAAGAAGCGGGAATGGTTTATGTCGCTGCACCAATGAGAGGTAGAGGGTATCTTTGGAACACACCCACTATGTAATCGATGTAATTTTCATCACTCGGGTCCTTGCCACTTAAGTGCCACAAATGCAAAACAGGGACATTTAGCCGAGGATTGTAAAGGTAAAGCCTGATCACATGCTTCGGATGTGGGGAACAAGGACACTATCGGAACCAATGTCCTCAAAACCAAGGTCAACCAGTTGAAGGTGCTCATGGGAATGTATATATGTTGGAAGGAGGAGGAGGAGCTCGTCAAGGTATCAACGACGCGGAAGGCTGAAGAAGTTCGGAAACTAACAGTCTTAATTCTCCTTATGTACTATGTCGTACCAAGTTTATGTCTAATCATCGTATCGAAACGTTATAACTTAAAGATGTACTACTTTTGCTAAACTACTCGTTGTAAAATATTCTCATCTATCGTACTTTATTTTCTTTCCGATTGGTTATCATTTACGAGGATTTTAATTCTTTTTACTTTAACTATCATTTTAACGACACTTCTCCATGTCTTCTCTCCTCGATGTTCATCACAATTTTTACCTCAGTTGACTCAACACCAAACATCATATGAGTCGATTAGTCCAAGCATTGCATAGTTACTCCTAAATTATACATAGCCTGATCACCTATGTCTAATTCAGGAAGAATCATGCAATGAAGGGAGTAGTAGTCTCATATGAGTAAGCAATTCCGTAATCGAGCCAAATTTTCAAAAGATTTTCTTCAAACCACTTGTTTCGAGTTTGATCCGCGTGACAGTTCTTGTTTGATGAGTTGCAAAGATCGAGCTAGAAACAAGTTGTTACCTAAACCGATTTAGCCTAATCTCATGACAGTTCTTGTTTGATGAGTTGTGAGATTAAGTAAAAATCGGTTACCAAAAAGTCTTTTGAGGGTTTTGCTCGGGAATGGGAAAGTTTGCCACACCAAACCCTAAACCCGAGAGACCAACACGAACTGAATTCAGGGACTGAATTCCTTTTTGGATGGGCGAATGTGACAACCCGTACTTTCAGGTCATTTCTCGACACGATTCATGTCTCATTATTTCAACATTTATAGTAAACTTGGTTTACTTGTTTCAAATTCGCGTAACCTTGGAGGTTTAGCGGCGAATTCATGATCATAACATCACGTACATTTCATATGGACTACGATTAGTCTACATTTCATGGACATCATGTGCATCTCATTAATTCACTCGCGACATTTCATTTCACCTTCAACGCGTAATTTTTATGTTTAATAATTTTTATCGCGTGAGTTTTATTTTAACATTTAATCCGTTACTTTCAAAAATGATCCCGAGGTATTTTTAAACTTACATTTAGTTCATAAAAACTATATTTTTAGTTTTCCTAGTGTTTCAAATTTAATTGGTACTTCAATCATTAAAGTTTAATTAGTACGTCGTTTTTCTTAAAAAAAAAATTGTACGATAATTATTTTATCACCCAAATTTCACAAGGAAAGTATTTTTATAATTTTTATTATCTCATTACAATCTATTTTGAACTATTAAAAACTCACTTGTACCAAAATTTCCATTTATCCTACAAGTTACAAATTTATACAAATCTCTTACACTTTCTTTGCAACTTATACAAAATTATATACAAGTTACATTTGAAAGAAAAAAAAAATATAATACATGAGACACAATCCCCCCCATAACCGGCCTATGGGGGGAGATGTATCTTGAATTTGGTACTAAAGATCTTACTTGTATAAATGTACACACAATCTCACATTTACACTCATTTTTCAACCACAATAATTCACATAGATTGAAAAACTTTTCTTCTCTCTTCTTTGTGTTCTAAAACCGGTTCTACATCAAAGAGATCAAGGGATCAAAGATTTTTGCATAATCAAGTGTGTTTACAATCTAGATATATCCTTTACATGGTTTTGAAATAAAAACCAAGGGTATTTAAGTTAATCCTTTGTTACCTACACCTCTTCACTTGCACTAGTAAGCATATTCTCATCATTTTTATGTTTCCTCTTCATTTTCATATGTTTCTTTTCATTTTTGGAGCTTATATGCATGTTATGTAATTTATACCATTTATTTCATGATTTTAAAGTTATATATATATACATATAGTCATCCTATAATTATTCCCAAGTTATTCTTTGGTCTTGATGGTGATTAGGAACCCATGACACCCTAAGAAGGTGTATGGTAGGATTAGATTAGTTTTGGAGTTGATTTGAAGGGATTAGAATAGGTTTTGTCGGAGAAAAACTATTTTCGTAAACTATGTTTTGTGTTCTGTCCTTAAAACGAATTTCTGGAAAAACCTACTGTTGGTACGACATTTTGGCCTTGATAATTAGAAAATATACTTTAAAACGAATCCGTGGCCACTTGAACGGATAAAAACGGACTTATAACGAAGAAGTTATGGATTTTACAAGTTTGACGACGAAATATATTATTTTCGAAATTTCAGCATACTATATTTATTTTGTCCGAGTCAAAAGCGAGCCTTAAGCTTCACAAATTATTTCGACTTGTCAAAAATATATTAGTTTACTTTAATATGAAGCTAAGGGCGTATAAAACGTAGAAAACGGATTTGAAACGACAAAGATATGCACTTTTTCATAAACTTGCCGTAACTAATTTTCTGCACACAATTAGCCAAAAACCACCATCTTTAACCCTTATTATCTTTATGTTCGAGACCTTTTGGACAAAAACTCCTGAACTGAAACTTTTAGATATCGATACAAACTTTCCAAAACCGTCGAGTTCGTTCTCTAACGATCGACGTACACCGTTTTACGGCTAGTTTTCCAAAGCCATTTTTGTTATTTTCATAAAAATTCCGACGACATTGTTTTGCGACGAAAAGTGGAAATTTCTCTAAAAACCATTATAAAACCATTGTAGGATGACATTTTGACATAAAAACATGTAAAGTCATTTTTAAAGGGTCAAGACGTCAAAAGAGTATTTTTCGACGACGAGTAATATTTTCAAAACCCGCAAATGGTATAAATAACATACTAAGTGCATGCATAGCATTACATTGCAACTCATGACATATCATATCATTCGTAATAGGTCCCGGTTAACGCATCACATTAAACCTCGGTGTACTCACTTTTGCCGTTATTCCAGTTTATCCAAGTGAGTTCCATAGCCCCACTTTTCTTGTTTTACTTGCTTTCATAACTGTTTTGGGGGAGATACATGCTCAAACTGTTTTCATTTACTTTCACAAGTACTTTAACTTATATGAATTACCGTGAGTTTCATAGCCCCTACTTTTGCTTACTTTCTTAACTGTTTTGGGGGAGATACATGCTTCATTTTAAATTGAACATAAATGCTTTGAACTGTATGCTATATCCGATGATTTATTGTCACTAAGTAATTGCCATATTCGAGGTCCCTACATCATGAACCATTAGTCACTTGCGGGTGGCTGAGTATAGTGAATAGGCCTATTGGAATTAACACTCCGCTCCTATTGACCCATTTAGGAAATCGGCGCACTATATTGAACCAGAAGGTAATTTGGCAAGTTACCTATTAGGGCTGCGATGAAACGATGATTACCAATTTTTATTGGTGCGATGTTTACGCTTTGGTGTCATGAACTTAGTGAAATAAATACGATGTTGTTTTTAGCGATGAGTGTGAAACCATTTAATTCACACTCGATGATTGTGTTCAAGCGAATTACATAAACTTTATACATATTAGGTGGGTTGTGAACACAAAGGTTGCAAGTTTTGTATGGGCGGGACTTGGAACTGAGTGGATTTACAATGCTTTTCTTTGCATAAGCGATTTTGATACATTGAGCCATGCACTATTTTGTGAATTCATTTGACATCATGCACTTGATCATAAACTCTACATATTCAGGCAGTGGGTTGTGAACACACAGGTTGCAAGTTTTGTATGGGGGACTTGGGCGAGTGGATTTACAATGCCTTTGCTACGCATAAGCGATTTCGAAAGACTTTACATTTCAACTCAAACTCTATGAACTCACTCAACCTTTGTGTTGACACTTTTAGCATGTTTTATCTCGGGTATCTAAGGCATTCACTTCATGGCATGCATCTGGACACATCATGGAGTCGCGATGACGACGCGTCTCACTTGGGTTTTACGCACTTTAAAACATCGTTTGGATTGTATCGAACTTATTTCCGCACAAGTTGATTTTCATTTGGGACCTACTTTGTAAACTCTGATTGTTTTATTAAATCAAACGATGTATTTTCCAAACGACACTTTAGGTCGTTCAATATAACTGTGATTGTGATGCTATGACAGTCAATCCCCAGGAATTCCATTCCGCTGCAAAACAGGTAATTTGGGGGTGTGACACCTATACACTTTCGCATGTATACTTTGATGTTTTGTGTTTTATTTATTGAATGTCATGATATTTAATTCCAACATTAGACACCCAAAACTATGCAAGAATCTGAAGCTCATAATACACACTTCATTATGAATTTCAGGGTTCTAAAAGGCGTATTATGGCGGCTTCAAGGCGCGAGCCGTGACCTCCACGTTACGAAATAGACCAATGCGTCGTTTCTATACGTGACATGAGATGAGGCGTGTAATGGCACGCTAAAGCGCGAGGCGTGACGCTTTTTTTAATTCAACTTCGATGAAAAATGTCTTTCTAAAAGAAATGAACAAGATTACATGCAATAATAGTTTCTTGACTTTATTTCTTACATATAGCACTTTTTATAAACTCGATATATATAAAATATAATATAATTATATACATCTATTGAATATTTTCATATTTTGTACCGCATTAAGTCGTGCCTTAAAAAACGTCGTAGCTTCGCCATAACTTCTAAAGTGTGAGGCTTCGCCATAGCGCCACGCCATGGCTTAGCTATTTATAACCTTGATTCTGATATATCATTTTGCTTCTATTACACCACAATATGCGTAGCGTCGATCAACACAGTGCTTGCCAAGTTACTTTTTGCTCTTTTCGATATAATTATAACCCCTCAAAAAAAAAAAAAAAAAAAAAAAGACATTAAAATAAAAACCATGGTTGTCAGGATCCTGATCTTAGAATCTTATGATTTTACAATCTTGCAAAGGAAAAATAATCCGGATCTTACATAGGATCTTTGAAAGTTTAAGATCTTATAGGATTCCGATCTTGACCATAAGATCTTAAGATCTAATCCGATCCAATCTTACTTTTCTCGAACCAAAAACTAAAAAACTACAAATTTATGGATTGTGTTTTGCATAATTCAAAAAACAACATGTTAATCTTTTTAAACATTATATAATCATAATTTAAAACAAAATTTCTATGAAATGTTTATATAATGTTGTTTTTATGATATATAATAATTTATAAATTTGTATTGTATTACAAAGACTATTAACAAAATGACATTATGGTAGGATCTTAAGATCCCGATCCGATCTTACGGTAACACCCCCAAAATCAATCTAGCAGCGGAAGTCGACTGAAGGTGTTACTTCATAGTTCAAAGTTCCAGTCATAGAAAACAACCTTTGATCACCTGAAATGCATGAGAAAAACGGGTCAACTATGAAAATAGTTGGTGAGTACACACGTTTTAAATAATATAAAAGTCTTTTTAAAGGAAGAGTTCAGATATATTTTCACAATAAAGTTAAGTCCAAAGTTTTTGAGAGAGGTCCAAAGGCAAAGGCTCTGTCAAAACATCCAGTTGCAAATCCCGCCCATACAAGACTTGCAATCTATGTTTTCACAAACCATTGCGTAACAGATAGCATAATTTATGGTCAAGCACAAGTGGTCATATCAAATAATAACGCCTCATATATAATAAAGTTATGCGGCAATGCCCCAAAAATAAATAATATGCATTCCATAGACAGGGGAAAGAGAGGTTGGCCGACCTCTAATAGCGCTATCCATATTACCTACTTGCCCCACAAAGGAGGCCGCACGAATGGTACATATAAATTGGAGTCTTGCGGGCAAACCTATCGGGGACTTACAATGCGAATGCACTGTTTGTACTGACAGTCCATCATAACAACTATTATATATTATCACATACTGACTGCTCCGAACATGGGAGACTCGGCCTTTGCTCCGAACAGGGAAGACTTTAGGATGCTCCAAACACGGGAGACTTTAGGTCAAGGTCTGCTCCGAACAAGGGAGACTTTAGGCTGCTCCGAACAAGGGAGACTTTACGTTGCTCCGAACATGGGAGACTTTAGGCTGCTCCGAACATGGGAGACTTTACACTGCTCCTAACATGGGAGACTTTAGGTCAAGGACGTACGGTCCATTAGGTTCAAACAAGTCATATGAGTTCAAAATATGTCAAAAGGGTTCAAATAGTTCATAATATAGTGCAAACAATGTAGTTTAAATTTAGGTTCATGCATCCCACCCCAAAATGATTAAAATAATTAAAAATGGGTTTGTGAATACTTACTGTAGTGATTAGCAGCGGATTACAATGATATAACGTAGATCAAGAAGTCGCGAGCTTCTAACGACGACCTAAAAATTAAATAGTCGCCTCTTAGATATATAACGAGAAAGTACAAAATAACTTTTATAAAAATATTTATATAATTTAGACATTGTACACATCTTATAAGTTTATAAAATGTTAAAGTTTAGTCTTTATTAAGTTTAAAAATATTAACAAGCCCAATATTATAAGTAATACAATGTTCAAGTTTTTGTGTCATTTTTATTAGTTCTTATGTTCTACCCCGTAAATAATTATGTCCGTGTCTATTAGTCCATATAGAGGTAATCACGTTTATTTTTTCGGTAGTAGATCAAATAATATTAATCGTCTAAGTTGAATTTTTACTATAAAAGCTATGCAAATTAAAATATTTAAGAAGGCTGCGTAGGCAGTTAAACATGATGAAATATCATGTGAAAACACAAGCATAAAAAAATGGCTATTATATATGTCTCAAGATTCATTTGCTAGATATATACAATACCATTTAAAATAAAAATGCAAGGAAACAAGCAGATATAATAATTATATATAAACTACGGTTGATGATGAAAATATAGATAAATGATAGGAAATAATATAACCTTTGGAAATTAGAAGAGGAGTTGCTATGGCAGCGTGAAAAGCGTTGTTTGAAGACTTATCGAATATAGAAACGAAAATATACATAGAGATTCCAAAACAAAAGCAAAGTGATGATGTGATATTAACTATATAGACATGTGTTATGTTTAGTAAACGTGGCACCATGAGATGAAATGAAAATTTCATATTTATCTTATATAAATATAGTTTATATAATGATAATTTAGAGTTTAGAGAGTATATTTTGATCCTGGTAATTGCAAACGTTAAGTCTTTAAGTCACGAAACTTAAAATCGGACAACGTAAAAATATAATACCTATAAAAATGTTAAAACTTATAAATATACTCGAACTAAGTATGTTAGATGTGTGATAAGTTTAGCGGAGTGCGTATACGTTGTTAAATCTAATAACGTTGGTTCAAATACGCGTAATATGTAAAAAGTACAAAATTTACGTAAAAATGATAAATCGCAATAGTTCATATAAAATATGACTATTAGAAAAATAAAATGTATAGAACACCTAGACTCATCATAGTCTTGTGTTGCTTACGAGTAAAGCTCACGTGATTAAACTTACGTAATTATTTATAAAAGTAATTTTACTTAAAATTTAAATAATAATAAGTCAAATTATAGTCTGAAATGTACGAGTGGCTACAGTCTCCACCCGTCAAAGGAATTCAGTCCCTGAATCCAATTTGATCATTCTGCAAATGTACGTTCTCATGGTTAGATATGATGGGCAAACTTTCCCATTCTCGAGCATAGCCCTCAAAAGACCTTTGGCTAGTTAATTCTAACATAATCCCACAATTCTTCAAACAAGTACTGTTATGAGATTACGTTGAATAGGTTGAGTAACAACTTGATTCTAGTTTAATTTTCGTAACTCATCAAACAAAAACTTTCACTAAATCAAGGTAGAAAACAAGTTGTCAGAAAGAAAGAATTAATATCTTTGATGAAGGTCTTTTGAAAGATTAGCTCGATTTAGGAATTACTTAAACCAATCAAATCAACGAATAGCGATGGCTTAGAATAGCGAGAAGGCTAGGAATACAACTAAGGCTTATGACGTTAGGTCTCACATTAATCAATGTCATGCAATCGATAAGGAACGAAAATAAATTCTACCCAAGAATATCTGTCACGCCCCACCGAGAGAGAAACGCAAGGTGCAACACAATCAATAATCATCGTAAAAGATATGCAGAATAATACCATAATTAACATTAAGGGAAAAAAGTACAATATTACAATATTGTTTTAGCCGACATCGGCAACTTGAAACATAAATTTTGTTTTCGAAAGATAACGTCAAACACAACGCATGAAGACTTCGTTATGCAAAATTCTTCACGTAATGCACCTACTGGTGGTCACTCGGCACGATGTTTAGGTCTTAGCGGGCTTCCTCAGTACCCAAATAGAATGCTCGACCCAGAGCCGGACTGACTTGGACTCCATGGTTTGGGTTATTTCCATCAACTGCTAAGGCTAGATTTTGGTTATCCTGCACGGGCCTTTGTGCCCTATTCAACCTAGGACACGTATTCCAGAGGTGATCTGGACTCCCACACTCATAACATGTTAGCCTTCGTCCTTGGTTTCCATTTTGGTTTGGGCAATTACGAATAAGATGGCCCGTCTGTCTGCAGTTTCTGCACCTTGGGCAGTCTCCTGAGTGGTGGAGCTTACATCGAGTACACTTAGGATGTCGGCCTGCATATTCCCTGCGCTCCTGAGTTATTGCTGCATAGTTTCTAATTACGCGATGCCTCTTATCCTGCTGGTCTTGGTCTCGACTCCCATGCTGGTCCTCTTGTCTCTTTCGTCCACTATCATTTCCCTTGGTTAGTCCGCCAGATCTAATCACGTCATTTGTCAAGCGGTATGCTAGGCCTACAGCGGCTTGCAGAGTGGTTGGGTTAGATGAGGTGACATCCCTCCTGGTCTGTAGGATCAAACCCCAAATTAATCGGTAAATCAGCTTCTCCACAATAGAGACCATGTGAGGAACCATTCTGGCCAAATCATGAAATCGGACCATGTACTTGTCAACTTCCACCCCTATCATTAAATGGTTCGAAAATTCTGCTTCTAGCTTCTACACTTCATCTTTTCTGCAATATTCATCAGATAGTAACTTCCTGAATCCTTCCCAAGATAACCCATTTGCAGCTTCTCTTCCTCTGGTCTGTAACTGATTGTTCCACCAAGTCAATGTTCTGGAGTAGACCTGCAGAGAACTCGACCTTATTTTCTTCAGCACACTTAGTGATGCTAAGTTTCGACTCAACATTCTCGAACCATGATATCAGACCAACATCACCCTCGGTGCCATGAAAATCCTTTGGCTTGCATGCCATAAAGGTCTTGTAGCTGCATCCATGACCAGTGTTTGAAGTACCTTCTCCGACGTTGGTTCGTCTAGCATCAAGGTGCGTCATAATCTGGGAGAGTAGGTCCGCTATTCCAGCAACATTATTGTTTGGATTGGCATTATTGTTTGGGTCGACGTTGTCGTTGACTCCTGAGCGTGTGTTTCTTGCAACCATGATTCTAAAATAGACCAAAAACATTTTGTTTAGAATAGGTTCTGACCGAATCAATAACCTTCAAAAGGCATATATATTACACGATCCAGAGATATGAACGGGAAACGACAGTACACTAGAATAACGCTCAGAGCACATGGATCATCACAAACAACGTCATGAACAATTTAACCAATGTTATCGATAAAGCCGGATATCACGTCATCCTGAATTATAGTATGTAGATTCCAATGGTCGTAAGGAATGGAAAGACGATGCCTAGTAAGTCGTTCCGAGGGGTTTAGAGGTTTCGACCCTCGGGATATGTGGCAAGTACATGCCTTCATAAGAAGGTGGATATAAAACGATAGTCGGTGAAGATTTGGCAGGACTATAGAATGTAAGTACGTAATTGGAACGGAAGATATAATAAGACTTATCGTACCAAAAATAGGACAATGCATGTCGTGACAAAAGTAATTAGTAATTATTAAGCCTAATCAATACATAGTGTAACAAAACGAGACAAGTATGACAGGAATAAAGCATGCTTAATGCTAAAGATAGATGTCTAACTACATGGTTCAATGCACAATTATGAATGCAAATATGCAATGTACGCACACACGACCGATGTAATTTCAGGTGACTGCCTATTTTAAGACTCGACCAGACATGATCCGAGACTACTACTCCCATCATTGCATGATTCTTCCTGAATTAGACATAGGTGATCAGGCTATGTATAATTGAGGAGTAACAATGCAATGCTCGGAGTAGTCAACTCATATAATGTTCGGTGTTTAAGAAAACTTTATTCTGGTTATAGTTGCAGATTTTATTTTAAAAAAAATCGGCATTCTCTATAACCTTTTGCTCTGATACCAATCTGTAACACCCCCAAAATCAGTCTAGCAGCGAAAATTGACTAAAGGTGTTACTTCATAGTTCAAAGTTCCAGTCATAGAAAACAAACTTTGATCACCTGAAATGCATGAGAAAAACTGGTCAACTATGAAAATAGTTGGTGAGTACACACTTTTTAAATAATATGAAAGTCTTTTTAGAGGAAGAGTTCATATATATTTTCACAATAAAGTTAAGTCCAAAGTTTTTAGAAGGTCCAAAGGCAAAGGCTCTGTCAAAACATCCAGTTGCAAATCCCGCCCATACAAGACTTGCAACCTATGTTTTGACAAATCATTGCGTAACAGATAGCACAATTTATGGTCAAGCACACGTGGTCATATCAAATAATAACGCCTCATATATAATAAAGTTATGCGGAAAAGCCCCAAAAATAAATAATATGCATTCCGTAGACAGGGGAAAGAGAGGTTGGCCGACCTCTATTAGCACTATCCATATTACTTACTGCCCCACACAAGGAGGCCGCACGAATGGTAAGTATAAATTAGAGTGCGAACGGCAAACCAATCAGGGACTTACAATGTGAATGCACTGTTTGTACGGACAGTCCATCATAACAACTATTATATATTATCACATAGTGACTGCTCCGAACATGGGGGACTCGGCACTGCTCCGAACAGGGAAGACTTTAGGATGCTCCAAACACGAGAGACTTTAGGTCAAGGTCTGCTCTGAACAAGGGAGTCTTTAGGCTGCTCCGAACATGGGAGACTTTACGCTGCTCCGAACATGGGAGACTTTAGGTTAAGGTCTGCTCCGAACAAGGGAGACTTTAGGTTGCTCCGAACATGGGAGACTTTACACTGCTCCGAACATGGGAGACTTTAGGTCAAGGACGTATGGTCCATTAGGTTCAAACAAGTCATACGAGTTCAAAATATGTCAAAAGGGTTCAAATAGTTCATAATATAGTGCAAACAATATAGCTTAAATTTAGGTTCATGCATCCCACCCCAAAATGATTAAAATAATAAAAAATGGGTTTGTGAATACTCACTGTTGTGATTAGCAACGGATTACAATGATATAACGTAGATCAAGAAGTCTCGAGCTTCTAACGACGACCTAAAAATTAAATAGTCGTCTCTTAGATATATAACGAGAAAGTACAAAAAAACTTTTATAAAAATATTTATATAATTTAGACATTGTACACATCTTATAAGTTTATAAAATGTTAAAGTTTAGTCTTTGCTAAGTTTAAAAATATTAACAAGCCCAATATTGTAACATATTGGATTTTACATACACATCAAATCATGTTTATATGGGGCGTACACTTAAGGTTTTAGAGAGAGAAAGTTTAGAGGTTTAGGGAACTTAAAGAGAGAAAGAAAAATCTTATTATGAGCTCCAACCCTCTACCTTGGGAGGTAGAGGGTATTTATAGTATCTTACACAAAACGCCTCCTACGGGCTGTGGATCAGGCATACAGTGGGTAAAGACCCGTCCGTCCTCCACGGTGTTACTTAACTAAGTACTAACTAACATTAAATAACTACGACTATGAGCTTTCTAATGATTACATATACTTGAGGTGACCGACACTTTAACGACTGAATTTTCTAAATCCTAACAATCTCCCCCTAAGGGAGGTCACCTCAAATTACACAGAATACAAACATATATTACATTAAGATTATTCTTGGATTCTTGTTTAAGTTCATTGCTCTGTAGCCCGTAGTCTTTGATTCTTCATGTTTTGCATGTTTGGATAATCCAAGTGGAGGTCTTTAACTGATCCACATGATGATGAGTTTTGAGCCAACTTTGAGATCATCAGCTTCCGTAAATCTCTGACTCTTCCTTTGTAGTGTTGACTTTATGTGATGTTGTGACATTGGACAGACATGCTCACATTCTGGATCATGATTTCTTTTCATCAGAGTAGCGGAAGCTTTAGTTAATTCATGATATTCGTAGCAGCATAGCAGAAGCATGGAGTGAGAATATCAGAGTCGTTGATGCATTTATCATGATTTCTTTAGAGATGAATGTGTTGTATGAGCATGCGGCTATGGATTGACCTCTCAATTCCGATCACAACTGCAGACGTTGGGTGTACCTGCATACAACAGTTAGCAATAAAGCGCACGAAAAGTGTCTTTGATCACTTTCATTGAATTGAGGTACACGGCCCACGGTTCCTCGTTGATCAGTACAAGTACTGCCTGTGATCAGGTATAATCCCGAAGAATCTCCTTGACAGGGTTTCGCAGCTGCTCTAGCCGTTCTCAAACCGGAACGTCTCAAAGAAGACAACATGGAGTGAGTGAACTAGTGAATTGGGATTCACTGATTGATGAAAAGAGATTTGAAAAACAATCGTGTACTGCTCAATATAAAGTGTTTTTGCAATACTACGAAGGTTTTAAGGAAAATCAATTATCAATCATAAACACCTTTTATTTTGAAATATTAATACACAGTCGATGTGCTAGAGAAAAGGATTTTAAGCATAACGACCGGGTTTTCAAAGGTATCCGTCAATCCATAACCTGAACCAGGATTGATTCATAATTTTGAATCGCCCCATTGTTTCTGTTCAGTTGTCACATGGTTGATCTATTGGATAGATCTCACATGCCACCTACTAAGAGCTTGTTTGATGTTGGCTCTAGAAGGCTTTCCATCTTCATTGTGAATATGTTTGCATATCACTCAGATGTTCTGGCAATACCACAAGGATAATGCGTAGGACTCTTAAAATATATTATCTCTTTCCACATTGTGTGAAACAGAGAGTCTTCATTGACAGTGTCCTAATGATATTTATTGATGATCTCGTGGCTCTAGACTCAATAGTGCACATTTGGTTCCTATGCCGGAGACTAGGGAGAGGGTCTCCTTCTTCAATATCAACAATCTCTAAGAGAAAGTCGATAGATAATGTAGGTTCCCCGTGAGAATGAAACAAGTCCTTTTAAGAGGAACTTGAGTAGCTTGGGAAGTTGTGGTGCAGTGCGTCACTGGGTCCATGACGTCTTGTCTTCAATACTGGTGTTACCTTAGTAACCACTAGTAGCATATGTATTGAACCCGGTTTCTGCCCTATGGTTGAATTAATGGAGGGCTATTTATTTTCACCCTTTTCACATTCATTTCTTTTTCATTCTTCAACCCCTTCAGTGCTTACCGAGACTTCATAACTAGAACCTTTTTGGGTTTATTCCAGTTCTAGCTCTGTCTCAGTCCTCACTCTTCCCATTTCTCACTTTTCTCCCTTTTTTTCATCATACTTAAGGACTCTACACTATCTAGTGGATTGTCCCTGGGTAGATCCCTTCGGCTCTGGCGGGATTGTGGGAACGAATACCTAACCTAACCATCCTTATATCTCCATACATAAAGTAAATTTGGTCGGTCTTTTGGTATTGTTCTTACGCCATTTGGAACCAATTGAAAACTATTTGAAAATCAATCCATGTACTTGTGATATATTATCAAAGCATTTTGTACCTGAATTGTTTTTGATATTCCAGAAAAATCTCCCCCTCAACATGTGCATCGTATATTTGAAATCGTTTTGGCACATGGAGGCAAGAGGAATAATTCACTTCTTTGATTAACATTTTCTAAAAATATCTACATCACTTTCCCGATCAAAATTAGTATTTTTCATACTTAGTTAAAGATATATTTGGGAAGGATGTGGTTTTCAAAAAGTTGCTCCCCCTCAATATGTGCATCGAGATTCGAAAGTGTTTTGCACATATTAGGGAAAGCCTGCACTTTGAGACAAATCAATCACGTTTCAATCCTTTTTGGTTTGATATAGATGCTCCCCCTTAACATGTGCATGGAAATTTTGAAATCGTTTGGCACATATAGGGGGGAGAGCTTGTTAATCACTTACACAACCGTTTATCGAGTTATCAGTTTAAATCCAATTTAAATCACAATATTCTCCCCCGATCACAAATTTCAAATCCATTGAGATTTGTGATCTCTATTGATTTAAATTAATTTTGAGAACTTTGGAGGAGAATTGTGACTTGCTTTTGAAAAATATTTTAACTGATAAGAATCAGATTTTGAGACTTTAAATTCCAATGTTTAAGCATGCTTAAGTATCTTATGAAAACATAACATTAGCCAAGGTCTGAACCAATTGTATAAGACATTGCAATTGTTTGACAAATAACCTTTTTGATTTAATTGAAATCATTCTCCCCCTCAATCAATGACATAAGTTGTTGATTGAGAGACAGAGATTTTGACAAATGTCAAGTCCAGATTATTTTCAAAAATTGAGTCCGAGTTATTTTTCAAAGCTATTTAGTTTTCATTAGATAACAAATATTTTTCAGAAGAATTTATAGAAGGAAAAATATTTGTGAAGGAAACATTTGTCTTTTTTGTGACAAATATTTGTTTTTAGAATCAGAGCATGAGATTTGAAAAATAAGATAAAGCATGGCTTTGTTCTTTCCTTTAAAAATGGGGTATAGTCTGAAATGACTATAAACCTTTTTTTTAATGTACATTCGAACTTCATCTAAAGACCCGTGTCACTCTTTGAATGACAACACAAAGACCGTAGATGAAATTGAATAATAGAAAAGATGGATTTTTTTTCAAAGATTTTCTGATTTTTATGGATTTTTTTGAAATTTTATATTTTTCTATTTTCTTTTTGTGGTTTTTATAATTTTGTATTTTGATTTTTGAATAAATAATTACAAGAGATGGATGAAGAATAGCTTTTACTACTCGTCTTCCTCTTGAAGACGTTTGAGTGTTTCCGGTTGTAAACTCTTTAGACCAAGTCGTGGAAGGATAAACTCAAAACGTTCTCTAGGAAGAGCTTTGGTGAAGATGTCTGCTAACTGATATTCAGTCCTCACAAAATATAGTTCCACCACACCGTTCTCCACTTGCTCCCAGATGAAATGATATTGAATGTCAATATGCTTTGCTCTTGAATGTTGAACATTGTTGCATGAGAGAGCAATGGCACTCTTGTTATCACAATACAGAGGGATTTTGTTAAATTCAAAGCCATAGTCAGATAATTGGGATCTCATCCATAGGATTTGAGCACAACAAGATGACATGGCTATGTATTCTGTAGAGGATATAGAAGTACTCATTTGTTTCTTTGAAGACCAGCTCACAAGCTTATCACCCAAAAACTGAGCATCTCCAGATGTACTTCGACGTGTATCTTGACACCCTGCATGGTCGCATCTGCATAGGTGTTAGTGACATACCGGTGTCCTTCGGGTACCAAAGTCCCATATTGATGGTTCCTTGAGATACCGAAAGACCCGTTTAACCGCTTCAAGGTGCTTTTTGGTAGGCTTAGCCTGGTATCTAGCACACATGCATACAACGAACAGAATGTCTGGTCTACTGGCAGTAAGGTACATTAGGGACCCAATCATGCTACGATATTTAGTTTGGTCAACCATGATCCCTGAGAGGTCCTCGTCCAGTTTAGTACGCTCCACCATGGGAGTGTCAACAGGGTCACAAGAATCAAATCCAAATTTCTTTAAAATTTCATTAGCATATTTAGATTGATTGACAAAAATGCCTCTGGGACTTTGTGAAATTTGTAATCCCAAGAAAAATGACATTTGTCCCATCATTGACATTTGAAATTTGGAGCCCATCTCCTTAGAAAAACGGTCACATTCATTGGGGTCACGAGGCAAAAATAATATCATCAACATAGATTTGAACGTGAATTAAGTGTTTGCCCGACTTTCACGGTGAACAATGTCGATCAACTGCTCCTTTGATGAATCCATTAGATAGAAGAAACTTTGATAGTGTATCGTACCATGCCCTTGGAGCTTGCTTCAAACCGTAAAGGGCCTTCTTCAAGCGATAGCATGAGTAGGATGCTCTGGATTCACAAAACCTTCGGTTGGTGACGATATCGACTTCTTTAAGATCTCCGTTAAGAAAATCGTCTTTACATCCATCTGATAGACTACCATGTTCTTACTTGCAGCGTTAGCCAGGAAGATTCTGATTGCCTCGATATGTGCAACTGGAGCAAATGATTCTTCAAAGTCAATACCCTCCTCTTGACGGTATCCTTTTGCAACCAATCGAGCCTTGTTCTTTAACACATCACCATGCTTATCAAGTTTTACTTTGAAGATCCACTTTAGAGCAATGATCATAGCACAGTCAGGAGCAGGTACTAATTCCCATACATCTAGTCGATCGAACTCATGAATTTCTTATTGCATGGCATTGAACCAGCTGTCTTCATTCATGGCAGTTTTAACGTCTTTTGGTTCGACCTTGGATAATACGGAGTTGAAGAAGCACCATAAGGCATCAGTTGCAAGTTGTTTACGAGTGGATACTGGACGAGAAGGGTTTCCAATGATGTTGTCCAATGGATGGTCATGTGTCCATTTTCTAAGGTGTTCGGGTGGTTGTTGTTGAGGAACCGAAGTAGCGAGTTTGGATCTCCCTGATGAAGATGGTTCTGAAGTTGGTTCAGGAGCAAATATGTTCTCAAATGGAGCATCTTCGGGAGTAGCAAAGGGGTTATCTCCATCATAGGTGCGAAACATTTCCATGTTGTACACTTGATGATTGAGGATTTGATGATGAGGATGAGTGATCTGCAGTAGGCGCTTCTTGACTCAATGACATAGAAACTAAGGGTTATCTACCGACCGGGTTAGGACCTCTGTTGATGGATTAGAATGATCATTAGCAATAGGCTCATAGTGTTCATCAAACATTGGATCAAACAATTTCTTCAAATCATCTTCCGAAGGGGGTACATATGGAGTTGCTGGTGAGGGATTTTGTACAAAAGAAGAACTAAAGGGACTACTTAATGAAGGTTGTGATGCGGGTCCAGAACTTGATTGTCCTAGAGCCATTTGCCCAGACAGCTCATCGAACGTGACGTGAATAGTTTCCATGATATCTCGAGTTCTTTTGCTGTAGATTCGGTAACCCTTCTTGTTTGATGCATAACCCACAAACACTCCAATGTCCGCCTTAGCTCTTAATTTACCTAAATCTTGACCGTCATTCGTTGGATAGCACAAAGCACCAAATACACGAAGGTAGGAGAGATCAGGTTTTCGTTTATGGACAAGTTCATATGGAGTTTTTCCATGAGTGGTGTGTATGAGGGAATGATTTTGGGTGTAGCAAGCAGTGGCAATAGCTTCAGTCCAAAGAAACATTGGAACCTTTGAGTAAATTAGCATAGTTCTTGTAGCTTCAACAAGGGTCCGATTTCGTCTTTCAACTACACCGTTCTGTTGAGGCGTGCGTGGAACACTTCTTTGATGACTGATTCCAATGCTTTCATAAAATTGACTTAGATCGTTATTAACAAACTCAGTGCCATTGTTGCGTTCGAATAATTCTAACAGTCTTGTTAAGTCGAACCTGCGGTACTGTTTGATAAGTTTGATGATAACATCTGGAGTTTCATCCTTTGTCCTCAAAAACTTAACCCAAGTGAATCGAGAGTAGTCATCAACAACGACTAATACATATTTCTTCCCATTTATCGTTTGCACTCTCATAGGTCTGCACAAATCCATATGAAGAGTATGAAGAACTTCCATAACTGAGTTTGTGGGTTTGGGTTTGTGGGCATATTTTCTGCTTTTACCCAATTGGCATGCTGAACAAAGATGATATTTTTCATACTTTAATCTGGGTAAGCCTCTTACAAGGTCCTTTCTGGAAAGATCATTAATAGTGCCGAAGTTCAGGTTATTGAGACGACGGTGCCATAACCATGACTTTGTTTTTGAAGCCTTTGACAACAAGCAGATTGGAGAAGACTTCATCATGTCTTCGATAGAGATGGTGTATAGGTTTGAACCACGTGTTCCTCTTAAAAGTTCCACACCATCAAGTTCTCTAACGAAACAAGTATGTTTTCTAAAAGCTACCTCTAGATCGGAATCACAGAATTGACCAACAGAAAATAGGTTATGACCAAGACCTTCAACATAATATACCCTGGAGATTACACTATCACCAACAACATAATCTCCATAACCCATAATTGCACCAAAATGATCGTTCCCGAATCTAACAGATCCCTAATAAATTTACTCACGAAGTTCATAAGCATGCGGCGGTCTCCAGTCATATGCTTGAAATAGCGTGAGTCCAAGTACCACAGAACGATTTGAACGACCTGCAGTTGAACACAGACAAAAATGGATAACTGGATAATTGGGATCCCCATGCAAGAACCATTTGGTTAGTAACTGTGATTGGAACACCCACATCAGAAGCAGAATCAATGGAATCATTTGGGATAGATGCAGTGCTAGTGTACGCATTAGACCTATTCAAAGTATGTTCACTTCTTAAAGGAATAGTTCTACCGGTAGGCATCCATTTCCTAATGGGCATTGACTTAGATAATTTTGGGCACAACTCATTGAATTTGCGGCCAGTAGGTATCCACTGATAACCTATATTACTAAATTTTCTTCCCGTGGGTTTCCAATGTTTTCTAACCTTCTTCCACCATTGCTTTCTAGCCTTCTTAACTTGATTGTTGGCATTAACTATTTTAACTGGGTATTTAACAGTATTAATCAAATCATTCACACCACATACATGATTAGTAACAAAAACCAAGCAATCATCATTATATGTTTTGCCAAAAGTAGCAGCATTCGCATTAATTACAGCCTGCTTAGAGCTAACACTAGAATCAACACGATTCGTTTTATTCAACATAGTTTCATTCTTCCTAAGGTGTGCTTCTACTCTCTTCCACTGAACATTCCTAGCTTGCAAGGTCCTATCATTCTTTGTGTTGCCTTGAGGCTTTGACCTGCTCGCTTTGGTGCCACTTTTTACTCCTGTAGAGGGAATGGGAACATTAGTTGGTTTCGCTACTTTTTGCATTTCAGGTTTAGAAGTGCTGGGATCTGAGCTATTTGAAGGCACATTAAAGTTCACTTTCTTAATACTGGGCATAGAATGGGTTGCATACTTAGCACCAGGCATAGAACAAGGCATCACAGCTTTATCTTTCTCACATAAGGATTTAGGGCATGTTGCGCTTAAACATTCTAATAGCTCCTGAGATCGTTTGGCATATATGCAAGCATACCTAATTTCACTATCAAGTGGCTTATTTATGCGATCTTCTTCTACAATCTCACGAAGACATTCTAGACTATCCTTAAGGTGACAGAAATAGTTATGAAACACACGTTCGTTATTTCTAAGATGAGGAGGAATGTATTTAACAATCACAGTATATTTAGAGTCTGCAGATGCATTTGATGCAACATTTTCATTAAAGACAAATGGCATTTTACCTTTTACCTGACTCTTCAGATTCTCAATTTCCTTTTGTAACGAAGTTATTTTTTCATTGTTCTTGTCACGAGTGACTTTCATTGAATCGTATAACTCTTTGAAGTGTCATTTGACATTTTCATTTTCTTCTAGAAAACTCTCATTTTCTTGTTGTAATACGTTAATAATATTTTTAAGATGAAAGTTTTGAGAAAATTGAGAATCTAAAGGAGGAGGAATTTGGGAGCCAGTCACATTGTTCTTTTCACCCTTTAATTGTGAAATTTGGGTTTTCAACTTTCTGATCGTGTTACAGTGAGCTTGAATCTGTTCGTCACGTTTGTTTATTTCAAAATGTGCATCAAACTCTGGAACATCCGAGGATATCTTGATGTTTGAGGTTTTAACACTTTCTTTGAGATGTTGATATTTTAGTTGCAAATCAAAATGATCAACTTCCAGTTAAGAAAAATGTTTTACCAAATTATCGTGATCATCCTGGTCAATTTTCTCACTTAGTTTTGAGTTTTTGTTTTCAAGCTCAATGACACGATCATGGGAAACTTTCAAAGCAACAGATATTTCATGAAATTGAGAAGCAGTAATAGAATACTTAGTGTTGGGAATTCTGCTAAGTTAGAATTCTGCTGATGTTTCTGCCGAGGAGATTCTGCTGAAGTTCACTGTTCTCAATAAGAACGAATCTGAAGTTGTATAAAGTAAGTAGTTTGTTTCTCGGAAATAGTTATTCCGTGTTTTTATATATTTAGTTAGGATATGCATGAGCTTTATTAGGATGTGATAATGTATATCTTATAGAGTTTTATGATTATACGTTTCTTAGGAAACAAGTTAGGGTTCCTTGCTTATAAAAGGAACACAATAGTATGATTAATGTAACGAATTGGAAAAACAAAGTTTTAGTAATATAAAGATCCATAGAGGATCAACGTGTTCTTAGTTATTGTGTTTGTGCTTATATTTGATTTTCCGCTAAAGAATATAAGTCGTAGAGATTGTCTATTAGTTTGCTTGTGATTACATAAGTAATACTAACGATCTGCGAGTGCTCAAGATCTATCAAGGTCTAAAGTTTCAACAAGTGGTATCAGAGCCTCGAGAGAGTCTCTACGATACTAAGAACCGTCTTTCATTAACACTCATACAACCAACAAATCATTCACCATGCCTGGATCACAAGATGATATTGAAATCACCAACAATCGAGAACACCAATCTGCAACAACTAAGTCTCTAACAAAGCAACGCCAAGTTTCCTTGTCTAAAGAAGGAGGAATACGATTTATGGGCAATGAAGATGCAAAACTGGATTTCCAACATTGACTGGAGTATGTGGGAAATTGTCAAGAAGGGAAACAACTTAAAGAGAACTACCACAGATCCTGATGGAAAACTTATTCATGTTCCTCCCAAATCAAGAATTCTTGGGCATTAAGAGAGAAACCAAAGGTAAAACAATTCTTCTTCAAGCTATTCCTGAGGATCACTTGAGTGATTTTCACTTCATGAATGATGCTAAGGATATTTGGTTGGCCATCAAGTCCAAGTTTGGAGGGAATGAGGAGTCTAGGAGAATGAGAAAATCGATCTTTGCGACAACAGTTTAAAGAATTTCAAATCTCTGAAGAGGAAGGAATTCACAAAGGCTATGACAGGTTTCACAAGATATTAAGTCAGTTGAATCAGCTTAAGGCAAAGCCAGATAATGATGATTGCAATTCCAAGTTTTTGCGATCTTTACCTCAATCATGGCTACAAGTAAGCATTGCCTTTAAAACTAAAAGGTGGGCTTGATATGATTACATTTGATGAGATGTACAACAAGCTTAAATCTCTTGAGCCTGATGTACGAAGTCCCTTCCGTTCATCAACTACTGCTAGTCATACAGCATTTGTTGGAGCCTCTAATCCAAAGATGACTCATGTTCCAAGTCCTACTTACTCATCATCATCTTACTCTAACTCTCCATCTAGTTCTCAATCAACAACTAGTGGTATAATGGAAGATGTGCTTGGATCCTTCTTTGCTGATTATGATCCTCAGCAGGAACTTGCATATGAGGATTTTGATCAGGTAGATCCTCTGGAGATGGAAGAGATGAAGTTGAAGTGGCAAGTGGCTATGCTATCTATGGACATCAAGAAATTTAAACGTAAGGCTGGGAGGAAGTTTGGTTTCTGGAAGAGATCCAAAGAAGGTTTGACAAGAATAAGGTCAAGTGCTTTACATGTCATCAGATGGGTCACTTCTCCAGAGAGTGCAAGGATAGGAAGAATTTGGAGATGAGGTGAGATACACTTCCTATCGCAGAATCAAAGGGATGCTGGAACTTTGAAGCCTAGATCCTCAACTGCTATGGTCACTTTGGATGCCAATGTCGATTGGAAGTCACATGAGTCTGAGAATGATGATGGTCCTGGTGGTGATAATATTGGGTTACTAGCAAGCTGTACTTCAGAAGATAGGCATGATCAGATTGCGTTGATGGGCATCTCTCAGGTACAAAATTGTTTGTTTGGTTGTAGTGAACGTTATAATGAACTTAAGGAAGCATATGATATTTTGAAACCTAAATATAATGAATGCTATGTTGAAGTTGAAGCTTATAAACATAGTTTAAAAACATTAGAAAGACAAAAGGTTTGGTTTCAGAAGAATCAAATTGCTTATGATGAAAAGATTAGGGTGCTAGAATGTGATCTAGAATGTACAAAAAATGAATTAAAAAGGTCTGAGAAATTGAGAGCTGATGTAGTGTCTGAAAACAGTGTGTTGAAAGAAAAACTAGATGTTGAAATAGCTAGACATAAACAATGGTTAATATCTAGTGATAATCTAGCTAGAGAGATCTATGGTAGTCAATCTGAGACCTCTGCTATTGGTTTAGGTTTTAAAAAGTATATAGGATTAGAAGCTAGACATGATGGGCATAAAACTACACCCCGCAGGCTTAGTTAATTATGTTAAAGAAGGTGACCTACATCTTGTCGTGGATCTATTAGATGAATACCTATGCCAGTTGACCTTTCCATTACTGTTGACTTTGATGGATCACACCATCTTTATGGCAAAAAGTCAAAAGACTTGCCGGACCCTGATTCTTCATCTAATGATTTTGTCTCTTGCTCGACGGTGACAAATCTTCCGATCAAGGGTCTACTTCTATGCCACCGTGATTCAAGTGATAAGTCATACCTACCCAAGACCTCACCTATGCCTGCACCCAAGCCTACCTACAAGCCTTTAAGAGATGCTGCTGAAGATTCATCTTCCAAGCGGTTTCTTCCGAAGACTTGTCTTTTAAATCTTTGAATAATAATAATGTTAAAACAATTCCTTTAATGTTTTGGTTTGAATGCTTTCGCTTGTAATAGAACATCTTTTGGCTTGAATAAATCTTCTAAACAGAAGACATGTTTTGTGTGTGGAAGTAAATTTCATTTAATTAAGGATTGTGATTTTTATGAACAAAGAATGGGTGTATGTGCTGGGAAATCGAGACCAATGTGGACTAATGTTAATGCTATACCACCTTATATTCCACAAGCTACTCATAAACCTTCTCCTTGGAAGATCTGTAAGCTAGACCATATGTGCAACCAACTAGTTCATACTTTAAAAACGGTTATTGGCCTGGATATGTTAACTCAATGAATGAAGGGAAAGGTTATTGGGATATCACATGTGAAGCCCTCGAGGTTGTTCTTGGCCACAAAGGGGACCTAAATTTCAATGGAAACCCCAGAACAATGGTGGATCTTATAAATCTGCATGGCCTCAATCTAAAGATCCACAAGGCGGTTCAAGTCAGCAATGACTTGAGCCTCAATAGTGTACTAACTCTTTGTATATTTTTGTTGTTGTTGTAGGATCATCCTCTGAAGCACAAGGAAGTTGGCATTGTTGATAGTGATTGCTCTAGAAGCATGTCAGGAAACAGAGATATGATGCATGATTTTGTACCCCTTGAAGGAGGAGGCAATGTGACATTTGGTGGAAGTGATGGTAGAATCATTGGGAAAGGGACCATCAAAACACCTCAACCGATTTTGAGAATGTGTACTATGTCAAGGAACTACAACACTTCAACTTGTTCTCGGTCTCACAAATCTGTGATACAAAGAACAAAGTACTCTTCTCTGAGGATGAATGTCTTGTGCTGTCTAAAGACTTCAAACTTCCGAAGATACATCTATTTTACTGAGAGTTCCTCGTACTCACAATCTATACACATTCAACTTAAATGATGTACAACCAGAAGGTGACTTAACTTGTTTGGTGGCTAAAGCATCCTTGGATGAGTCTACAAAATGGCATAGAAGGATGGCACATGTGAATTTCAAGACCATTAACAAGCTATCTAAACTGGTCTTGTTGACGGACTTCCTTCTAAAATTTTCACCAATGAACATAACTATGTTGCCAAGCAACAAAAGGAAAGCAACACAGAGCATCATACAAAGCTATTAATGCAGTGAGCCTTATTTCTGAACCTCTTCGCTTGCTTCACATGGATCTTTTGGTCCAACTCAAGTCGAAGCATAGATTACAAGTATTTTTGTTTCCGGTTATTAATGATGACTATAGCGAGGTTTTGTTGGGTATTCTTCTTGAGGACAAAGATGAAACCTCTCCAGTTTAAAAGAGTACATTACTCTTGTTGAAACCAAATGAACAAGAAGGTTAAAGGTATCCGGTGTGATAATGGGACAGAGTTCAAAAATCTTTGTTTGATAGAACTCGTAAGTCTAAAGGAATCAAAAGGGACTATAGCACTCCAAGAACACCTCAAAAAACGGGGTGGTGAAAGAAAGAATAGGACCCGATAGAGGCAAAAGCAAGATCTATGCTTGCACTCTAAGTTACCACTATGTTTTGGATGAAGCAGTTGGCAGCTGCTTGTTATGTTCTAAACAGGCTATCTATCACTAGACCTCACTTTAAGACACCTTATGAACTTCTCTATGGGAAACTTCCTGTTATTCATTACCTTAAACCTTTTGGTTGCCAAGTGACTATTTTGAATACTAGTGATCCAATGGGTAAATTTGATGAGAAGGCTGATGAGGGTTACATTGTGGGTTATTCGGCTCATAGTAAAGCATATAGGGTATACAATTTGAATGCTAAGAAGATTGAGGAGACTTTGAACCTGAGATATCTAGAAGACAAGCCTAATGTTCAAAGACAAGGTCATGTTTGGTCATTTGACCTTGATTACTTAACTGACTGTTTGGGTTATTCTAGACATGTGGCTAACCAAAATGCAGATTCACAAGCATCTCCCACTGACAGTGCTGCTACCTTAAATGCTGATTCTTATAGTGAATTTAAGGATGATGAGCATCCTATTATTGTACCTTCTTTCTCCCCTAACAATTTTGCAGGTGACACTTCCAAATGTTCTACTGCTGAGAGTGAAGATGAGTCCAACTATGCAGAGGACCTTGCTAGGCTAAAGAAGCAGGAGTATGCAGCTAATCTAGAAGTTGAGAGGAATGCTGAGGAGATTACAAGAGAAGCAATCAGTGGAAATAACCATTCTGATGAAAGTGATCCGGTTTCTCCTATCATCACCAATTCTGCTGAAGGCTATGCTGTTTCTACTCCTGTTTCTACTAGAGTGTCAACAGACTTTGGAGATCCTTATACACGTTTTCCAAGACCCTCAGATCTTGGTAATCATCAACCCAAAGCTGGAGTCTTCACCTCACCTTCCTATGATACTGATTTTGAACCTACTGTGACTAATCTTGATACCTCCATTGATGTCAACACCACTGCTACTAAAAGGATCAACATTGCTCATCCACAGTCAAATATTATTGGTGATCCTCATGCACCAGTTAGAACTAGAGGCACTGTAACAAGTTCTAAATATGGTCAAGTGGCTTTTATCTCTTATGTCTCCAATCAACAAAGAGACAATCACACTGCACTATGATCATTGTCTGCTTGCCCTTTCTCTCTCAAGTGGAACCAACAGTGTTACTCAAGCCTTGGAAGATTCAAGTTGGCTTGAAGCAATGCAAGAAGAGATGCAACAGTTCCAAAATCAGTAGGTTTGGATATTGGTTCCACTACCTCGAAGGAAATATGCTATTGGGACAAAATGGATATTGAAAAATAAGAGAGATGTAAGGGGTGTTGTCATTAAAAACAAAGCAAGATTAGTAGCTCAGGGGTATAGACAAGAGGAGGGAATTGATTATGATGAAGTGTTTGCACCTGTTGCTAGAGTAGAGGCCATACGAATATTCTTGGCTTATGCATCTTACATGGGTTTCATGGTATATCAAATGGATGTTAAAGGTGCATTTCTGTATGGTGAAATAGAAGAGGAGGTTTATGTCACTCAACCTAAAGGATTTGAAGATCCAGATCATCCACATCATGTTTATAAAGTAGTTAAAGCTCTCTATGAACTAAATCAGGCACCAAGAGCATGGTATGCTAGGCTTTCATCATTTTTGCTGAAGCATGGCTATAGAAGAGGTGCCATTGATAAAACACTTTTCCTGAAGAAGAATTCCACATACATTATACTTGTGCAAGTTTATGTGGACGATATCATATTTGGGTCTACTAAAGAAGCTTGGTGCAGGGAGTTTGAGGAACTGATGAAGGGAGAGTTTCAGATGAGTGCTATGGGGAACTTACTTTCTTTTGGGTCTTCAAGTTCAGCAGAAACCCTGATGGTATCTTTATCATCAGGACAAATATGTGAGGGACATTTTGAAGAAGTTTGGTATGGAGAGTGTCAGAACTGCCACAACACCTTATGAAGCTCCAAAGTCAAAGACAAACAATGAACCGATCTACCGTGAATGTTCATTTATACTGATCTATGATTGGTTCATTAATGTATCTAACGTTCTAGGCCGACATCACTTTTTGTCGTGAGTGCATGCTCTAGACATCAAGTCACTCCACTTGCTTCCCATCTAAATGCAGTGAAGAAGATTTTTAAGTATTTGAAAGGTCAACCTCATTTAGGCCTTTGGTACCCAAGAGAGTCTCCCTTTAAGCCGGAAGCATATAGTGATAGTGATTATGCCTGGTGCAAATCTGGATAGGAGATCCTTATTTGGAGGTTGCCAATTCCTTGGAAAGATATTGATTTCTTGGCAGTGCAAGAAACAAACTATTATGGCTACCTCATCTACTGAAGCAGAGTATGTTGCTGCTGCAAATTGCTGTGGACAGGTTCTTTGTGTCTGTTTTGCAGTTTGCATATATAAGTTGGAGTTTATTAAGTTTGGAGATGGACATGTAAGCTTAAACGTTTGTTTCTACTGCAAGCAAAGTACTGAAGAGACTGAAGAGAGCATATTGTATCTACTGAAGACATGTTCTGAAGTTAAATATGCTCATTCATTCAAGTTACAGCTTACATTGCATACAATCAACTTCAAAAGGAAATACAAGATTCATAACTATACATGATCTACTAAACCTATTCTAACTTCTATCATCGACTAGCTCACATCATCTACTTCAGCTGTTGGATATGCATGATGATATGCATGACCAGTACGATGAGCTAAGGATCAAAATGGGAAGGATGGATTAAGGAAACCGAAGATGATGAAGATGAATACAGCAGATGGATATGTGATATGACTTTGTCCTTTGTGCTTCATCTGCTGGTTTCACTAAAAATCAATCAATCCATCTTCCTTTTACCCTTCCCCTTTATGATATGAGATGAAGCACCAGACCATGGCGCATGAAGAGCGAACACCACCTGTTTAGGTGGAGGTGCTGGAAGTTGGGAGTAAGAAGTTATCTCAAGAGTGGGTTCCTCGAGTCATCGAAGACTTCACTTGGATCCACCACACTATCATCTTCTCGAAGAAGGGAGAAAGGGTGATTTTCTTGGTCGTGATGGTTGTGGAGGAATATAAAGTCGCCAAAGGTTAGTATCATCACTTGATGATGATGATGATGGTGAAGAGGTTGGATCAATTATCTCAGGTTTGGTATTCATGGTTGATTGTGGTTTGTGATGAAATTAAGGTTTTGTGATGAGAATTGGGGATAAATGATGTATGTGAAGTGTGCATTGGGATCATTATATAGACGGATTCAAGGTTTAATGTAATTTAATGTGAGTTTGGTGTACAAGAACGCTCTAGATATTTCTGAGGATAATCTTTTATCTTGAGTTGTTTCTACTTGAAGTGTATTACTTACAGATTGACTTGTTTCTGAAGGGTTACCTCGTGGTTAAAGTTAAAATACACGTAAGATATGGTCAACGTAAGTTCCGATATTTTTGACTATATTTTGGGTAACTTCTACCAACCCATTACACGCATATCTTTGCTTCAAATTAAACGATTCCCTCTTCACTTAAGTTCACAACACTTTCATTTACAAGAATCACAACCCTAACTCATAATTTCACTCATGGCGCTTCAATTGAAAAGGGATCATAACAAAGTTGCGTTTCTGGGAGAAGCAAAAGGTGATGATCTGTATAAGCCAATGGTGGAATTCTTGTAGAGATCAAAGATTCATTATGCTTTAACGCATTCTCCGTAAGTGGTTTATGAATCATTGGTTACACAATTTTGGGCAACCACGAAAAGAGGAGTGATCTGAGAGATTGTAGCGATGGTTGATGGAACAGAGTATGTTGTGACAGAGGAGTTGATTCAAGAAAAAGCTTCGTTTGGACGATGAGAATGGGGTTTATCATTCTAATGCGGTGGATATTCTTGCTGGGTTAAGAGCTTTTGGATATCAGGTGTACAAGGACCCATATGTGGTTAAAAACATGTATGTCCAATATGGAGGTTTTGGTTCACACATTGCTTGGTATAAGCAATAAATCGGAGGATGGGACCAATTTTCTATGCAACCGGGATGTGGTATTGTTTGTCTTTCTCGGGTTTGACTTATAATTTTCTAAGTTTATTTTGATAATATGGTTGAAAATATATAGGAAAAAGCATAAGTTTTGATGTACCCTAGGTTTCTTCAGATGATTTTAGACATTACCACATAAGCCCAAGCTTTTTGTCCCATAGGAGTTTTAACTTCTAAACTATTTGCTTCAATGAGAACTAAGTATGAGGGGTCACATCATCCTTTGCTAGCAGCCTATGTTGTCTCAAGGCAATGAGGTCAGCGATGAGGGAATGTTGTTGGTTCTCCACCTTCTACTACAGTTGCTTTAATGATGGGAATCCATCATTACAATGGATGAAGGCCCTTCTAATGTCAGCTGAAGCACCTCTTGTTTCTCCCTCGACCAACCTTCACCCACACCTTCACCTAGACCTAGTTCTAGTCCACCACCTACCACAGTTCCTCATGATGAGGTTGAGATTGAGACTAATAGGCTGACCACTCCTAGTCCTGTTAGAGATTCAGTTGATGATAGTGTTCCATTCTTTGAGCATGTTGATATTTCTTCTGAAAGGCCCAATGATGCTTCCATTACCACAAAGCAATCTGGGGGTGGAGCCGAGGACCCTATTACACTTATATCTTTTTATGCTTTAGTGAACATGTAAAATGGGATTCTTGATCTCAAGAAGGAACTTGCTGAGACTAAATCTAATCTTGGTGGTGAGATTGTAGAATTGAAAAGGAAGGTTCAGGAATTGGAAGTACAATTGGGTCATAGTCGAAAAATGAGATTGGATGTTTCTTCTGATGAGGAAGTGGACGCCAGTTTAAGTCACTGATATGTTGGCTAATGTGGCTCAACAATCTAAGGCTTCTACTCCAATGGTTGCTACATGCATGCAAAGAGGAGCCAATTTTGTTTACTAGAAGGAGGAGAAAGCAATCTTTGAGCACGGATACATTGCAAAGTGAGGATATTTCAACTACTGAAGAACATGTTGTTCTTGATACTCTCTATGATGGATGTTGTCGTTGAAGTTGGTCAAACTTCATCCTGCAAAAGCACCACCGCTATAAATTCGCCAGATACTTCGAAGTTTTCCTTGCTAGAAGGAATTTTAATTTGAATCCGTAAGTGATGTATTTTCAACACCTGCTGGAAGATTTATCTCAACATGTTTTTCCGATGCACATCCGATGAATCTTGAAGTTCCTTTAATGATACTCCTTCAGTGATGTTGTTTTTGAATCTGTGATAAAGAGAAAGGAGTAATGGTTGACGAAGCTTGGTCCGATCCGGTTAGTGAACGAAAGGTTAGCACAAGACAGATCTACGTTGTTGAATGTGAAAATTTGAAGAAAAGTCCATTTGAATTGGCTAAACAGATTGAAGCTGAGTCTATTTCTAAATTGCCTCCTGAGAGACGAAAAGAATTGGATGCAATGGCTACTCAGATTCCTGATGCACACTGGGATGCTTATACTCAGCAAGTTATTTCTAATCCTACACTGGCTCAGAGTATCTTGGGTGTAGATTTTGATAGTGAGAATTTTGTGGCACAAATGGTGGCTCGTGGACAACAAAGAATGTTAGGAATTAGAAATTCCCGGTATTAAAGAGTCGGTCATCTCAAGTATATGTAATCGTTAGAATGCTCGTAGTCATAGTTATATTTAGTTAAGTAGTATTTTGTTTTGTAACACCGTGGAGGACGGACGGGTCTTTACCCACTGTATGCCTGATCCACAGCTCGTTGTGTGGCGATTTATGTAAGACTATAAATACTCTCTACCTCCCAAGGTAGAGAGTTGGAGCTCATAATAATAGTTTTTCTTTCTCTCACTAAGTTCCCTAAACCTCTAACTTTCTCTCTCTAGAACTCACCATTATACGCCCACTTTGTGTTATGGTTTGATGTATATGTGAAATCCAATATCCAACAATTGGTATCAAGAGCCATGGTTAGATCATATCTTGCACATCTTTGGATTTCTAGTGGTTTTAGGTGGTTTTTGAGTTTGAAAAAGTTTAGTGGTTTGTGCATCATTTGGTTGATTTCTTGTGTTAAAGCTTGATTTTGTTAGTACTTTTATGTTTAGAATCATCACAAGTGTTTAGGTTTTCATTTGGTAAGCTTGAATCATCTTGGTTGGGTTGTTTTGGATTGAAAAGTGATGTTTATGTGGTTTTTCTTGCTAGCGACTTGATATACCGAATCTCTTTTCTTCGTATTTACTTGCTTACAATTTTGTAGCTGAAGTTACACTTTTAGAGCTAGCGACTAGACCTAGCGATTAACAGACAAGTAGTGGACTCTCCACTACGGGTAGTTAACTTGGTGGTAGCTTACTTTGTCTCAGAAGTAGTTGCTCTTTAGCGATTCTTGAAGTTTTAGCTTAATTGTTTAATTGCCAAAATTTTGCTAGCTTAATTGAGGGTTAGGAGTTACTACTTAGCTTAATTTGCTTTGTCTAGCTTACTTGGGACTTTAGCTTAATTTGGGGTGTAGCTAATTAGGTGTTAGCTTAACTTGGTGCATTATCTTCTAGCGACTTGGGTGATTGTTTACGGTTTTCTCTGGATTTAGTAAAATCCCGTGAAAGAATCTATTTCCCGGTTTAATCATAGAGTTATAAAATCGCGTATAATCTGTTAACATGTCTACCAACGTTCCTACTATCATCTCCACTATTGCCGAGGATGTTCAAGCAACCGTTCAGATACTCGCCCACCCATGCTTGATAGAACTGACTACGATTCTTGGGCTCAACGAATCGATTGTAACGCCTTGAAAGGAAAATGGGGTCAACATTCTCAAATCCATTGATGAAGGACCATATCGAGTTGAGACGACTAGAGATGTACTTGATACACTGAAGATGGAACTCGATCTACGGAATGGACGCACCAAAGATGTATGATGAGCTTGATGATAAGGAGAAAAGAGATTCGATGTGATATCGGCTTCTAACATTGTACTTCAAGGTCTTCCTAAAGACATCTACAAGCTGATCAATCACAACACCGAGGCAAAGGCAGAATGGGATAATGTCAAGATGCTTCTCTCAAGTTCAGAATTAACTATGGAAGACAGAGAATCACAACTCTATGATGAATTTGAACACTTCAAGATGAAACCGGATGAGAGTGTCTATGAGTACTATGTGAGATTTCATAAGTTGGTGAATGACATGAGGAACATCGGAATGACTATGCCTAACATTCAGCTGAACTCAAAGTTTGTGAACAACATGAATCCCGAATGGCACAAGTTTGTCACCGTTGTGAAGCTCACTAAAGGATTGAAGAATACAACTCTATGGTGAGAGACATGCTATGTTTGAAAATTGGTTCTTAATCATTCAAAACCAACCGTGGAGAGACAAGCTCGCCTAATGACTCAACGCCTTCTATTCAAACATCGTAATCACAACCAAAGCCTCACAAGTCATACCCATGGGAAATGGTAATCACAAACTAATTCCCGATCCCATGTTCAAACAAGTCGATGCCGATGCACACGTAATTTCATTAATCAACTAGCTCTTCAGATCAGTCAAAACATGAATTCTCTCCCACAAACCAATAACAACCTCGATCAAAGATCTAACCCACACAATCAAGCTACTGTAAAGATGGGAGGATCGGTGCAACCAGTCAGAAAGACAAGATGATCAGGGGAGGTGGAGCCGGTAGAAGTTATGTTGTTAATCAGAATCGAGGAAGGAATGGTAATCAAGGTCAAGCTAAGCCGATCAAATGTTATAATTGTGGTGGTGGTGGGACACATTGCAAGGAATCGCACATCTCCAAAGCGCCCACGAATGCCGATTACTTCAGAGATAAGATGCTGCTTGTGCAAGCTCAAGATAATGGTGCTACTTTGGATGAAGAGGAATTGTTGTTTCTATCTGAGGGCAATGCCAAGACCTATGATGCAGATGTGGATGAGCAACCTATTCAGGAGATAGGTCACAATCATCAGAATGCCTTTCAAGTCGCCGACAGATGCATACGATTCTCGATGTGGATGATGGACCTATCAACACACAATCTTTATGGCTGGAATTTCTCCAATGGTTTCTCCCAAGGTCTCCTCTTCACCACAAGCTGGCCCATCCAAAGACAAACTCATCTCAGAGGTACTAAAACTATACGATGATGCTGATGTGCAAAAGATGCATGACAAAGTACTATCAATGAAACTTTTGTATCAAATATTGAAAATATGGGTAATATCAATGTTGTCCCATATGATCAATATGTGAAACAAAGTGAAAGTGAAGTTGTACCAAGTGATGCATCTCCCGCAGTCAACAATGACTATATTTTTGATGAATACACCGCCGTGTCTCCATGATTCTGTAATATCTGAATTAAATGCCTATAAAGAACGTGTTGATATTTATGAACAACGTGCTAAATTTGAGTTGACCACTGTGAGCGGAAATGGATGACCAAGTGCGTACAATTATTAGAAAAAGTAATTTTCGAGATGAAGTATTAAAACAAGAGTTAAATTCCTTGCAAGAAAAACTTTCTAAAAGTGCTAAGCAAAAACAAGAACTTCAAGAAAATGCTTAAGCAAGAATTTAATGCAAAGGAATCAAAACTCTTGAAAGATTTTTCTAATCAGAAAACTTTGAAAAACAAACTTGAAAACAAGTTGTACATACAAGGGAACACCATTCATCTGCCACATGATCACTAAACATAGAGTCTTAAGCGATAAGCATAGCATTCCCCTTGTTGAGGAACCAATCCAGAGGTCATTAAAAGGGCTAGAAATGCTCATAAGGTTCTTTATGATGGCAATGAAATCCTTAAACCTAGACGAAACCTAGTTTGCTTGAGTGCACCGAGGAAGATAAGAAATCAGATGAAGTCACTAGGTAAAAGATGAACAAGAAATTAGATGATCCTAAATGTAGAGAGAAGAAAATAAAGATCACACCCCATGATTACAGAAGAAAAACTGGATTTCCTTGAACATGTTTAAGCCTCAGACATTGTTGACTCGAACAAGTTTTCGAAAATGGATTTAGATAAGCGTAAAGTGAAAATATTGTTGAAACAAACCCTCCTCTTTGGAAAATGCCTAGAGAACCGTGTATCCTCCCAATAAACCAATGCATCTTGTTCCTAGAACAATTGCCACTAAAAGCAAGACCTTAATTAGCCAATATGTTATATATCAACTATTTGTTGATTTTGAGAAAACTTGCAAGAAAAGGATCACACCCACCGGTATTACGGAAGGAGAAAGGGGTTTTGAGCAAATGAAAGAATGTTATTTAACCGAGGTCATGCCTTTCTTTAAACTTCTAAAAGATCACTTTGAGAGTCTTAAAAGGATAGAAACCGATATTAAGGGAATGGAAAAGGAATTTGATGCAATGATAGTTGAAGTTAGTGACTATGAGCGAGCACTAAAATATAATGAGATTGAGAGGAAGAACTTGCATACACTAAATGAGAACCTGATTAATGTATTGCTCAAGACGTGTTTTTCACTGCTACAAATTGTTCCATTAATGCTTCCAAATTTCATGAATTATCGGTTGCACCGAAAGTCTCCCATGATCGTGTCATTGAGCTTGAAAAACTAATTCTGAACTAAACGAGAAAATTGAACTGGATGATCACGACAATTTGGTTAAACATTTTTCTAAACTAGAAGTTGAGCATTTTAATTTACAACTAAAATATCAACATCTTAAAGAAAATGTCAAAACTTCAAATATCAAGACATCCTCAGATGCTCCAGAGTTTGATGCAGCTTTTCAAATTAACAAACGTGATGAACATTCAAGCTCACAGCAACACGATCGAAAAGTTGAAAGCCCAAATCTCTCAATTAAAGGGTCAAACGAACAATATGACAGCTCCCAAATGCCTCCTTTTAGATTCTCGAATTCTCAAACTTTTAATCTTCAAAACTTAGTTGATGCCTTACAAAAGGAAAACAAGAGTTTTCTAGAAGAAAATGAAAAAGTTAAAATAAAGAGTTATATGATTCAATAAAAGTCACCCGTGACCAAAACAACGAAAAATAACGTCTTTACAAAAGGAAATTGAGAATCTGAAGTCGTGGAAATGGGAAACTCGCCACTTGTTTTCAATAAGAATGTTGTCTCAAAGTCACCCTTAGATCAAGAAATACACTGTGACAGCTTAAATATATTCCTCCTCATCTTAGGAATAATGAACATGCTTTTCATGAATACAGTGCTCACCTTAAGGATAGTCTAGAATGTCTCCGTGAGATTGTCGAAGAGGATTTCATTAACAAACCTCTTGATAGTGAAATTAGGTTTGCTTGCCTGTGCCAAACGATCTCAATAGTTGCTAGAATGTGTAATTGCAACATGTCCCAAATCCTTAACCTTAGGTGCAAAAGGCAAAGCTGTGATGCCTTGTTCTATGCCTAGTGCCAAGCAGAAACCGCTCTATGCCCAGTCTTAAGAAAGGAAACACTAATGTGCCTTCAAGTAGTTCAGATTCCTGATATGTTAGTGCTAAGAAAGTGAACGCCAGCAAGAAAAGCTCAAATCACGCCTTAAGAAAGTATACACTAATGTGCCTTCTAGTACTTCGATCCTTGCACATCAAGTTCAGAATGCAAAAATTAGATCAACCAACTAATGTTCCATTCCTCTACAGAGTAATCAAGTGACATTAAAGCAAAGGTGTCAAAGTCTCAAGGTAATACAAGGAATGATAGGACCTTGCAAGCTAAGAATGTGCATTGGAAGAGAGTAGAAGACCAATCTAGGAACTTTAAGCTTGAGTTGAATAAAACGAATCGTGTTGATTCTAGTATTAGCCTTAGCGCATCGTAATTAATTCAATTCGATACTATTTGCAAACCTTGTAATGATGTCCGCTTGAATTCTGTTGCTAATCATGAATGTGGTGTGAATGCTTTGTCTAATGCTATCAAATGCCCAGCTAAAATTGTTAATGCTAATAATCGTGCAAATAAGGCAAAAAGGCAAAAACGAAAGATTGTTAGAAAACAAGTGGAAACCCACAGAAAGAACTTTTATAAAGATAGGTTATTATTGGATACCTTTTGGCCATAAGAATAATCTTGCTTCTCAAACTACTAAGATTATGCCCACTAGAAAATGGATGCCTCATAGAACTATTCCCTTAAGAAGTGAACATACTTTGAATAGGTCAAATACAGACACCAAAATTGCATCTATTCCCAATGATTCCATTGCTTCTACTCGATATGGATGTTTCGTTTCATGTGGGTGTTCCAAACATTGTTACTAACCAAATGAAACCCATTCTTGCATGGGGATCCCAATTATCCAGTTATCCATTCTTGTCAGGTTCAACTGCGATCATTCAAATCGCTGGTACCGGACTCGTGTCGTTCCAAGCATATGACCGAGACCGTCGCTCATGAACTTCGTGAGCAAATTCATCGACAGTTAGATTCGTAATGATCATTTCGGTGTAATTATGGGTTATGGTGATTATGTTGTTGGTGATAGTGTTATCTCTAGAGTATACTATGTGGAAGGTCTTGGTCATAATCGCTCTCCGTTGGTCAATTTCGTGACTGATCTAGAAGTAGACTTCAGAAAACATACTTGTTTTGTTAGAGAACTTGATGGTAAGGAACTTTAAGAGGAACTCGTGGTTCAAATCTTTACACCATCTCTATAGAAGATATGATGAAGTCTTCTCCAATTTGCTTGTTGTCAAAGGCTTCAAAAACAAAGTCATGGTTATGGCATCGACGTCTCAATCACTTGAACTTCGCACCATCAATGATCTCCAGTAAAGGACTTAGTTGTAGGTTTACCTCGACTAAAGTATGAAAAGATCATCTTTGTTCAAGATGTCAATTGGGAAAAGCAAGAAGTATGCCCATAAACCCAAACCTACTAACTCTCGTCACGAAGTTCTTCATACAATTCATATGGATTTATGTGGACCAATGAGAGCGCATAATATCTTTGGGAAGAAATATGTGTTAGTTATAGTTGATGATTACTCTAGATTCACCTGGGTCAAGTTCTTAAGGACAAAGGATGAAACTCCGAATATCATCATCAAACTCATCAAACAACTGGGTTCGACTTAACAAAACCGTCAATTATCCGACGCACAATGGAACTGAAGTTTGTTAACAAAAAAACTTAGTGAATTTTATGAAAGCATTGGAATCAGCCATCAAAGAAGTGTTCCACGAACTCCTCAACGTAATTGTAGTTGAAAGGCTAAATCAACTCTTGTAGAAGCCGCTAGAACAATGCCGATTTACTCAAAGTTCCAATGTTTCTCCGGGTCGGCTATTGCCACCGCATGCTACACAAAATCGCTCGATTCACACTGCTCATGGAAAGACACCATATGAACTTGTCCACAACAGAAAACCTAATCTCTTTCCTTCGTGTGTTTGGAGCATTGTGCTATCCAACTAATGAGGGTCAAGACTTAGGCAAACTTAGAGCTAAAGGAGACATTGGAGTATTTGTAGGGTATGCACCAAACAAAAGGGATACCGAATCTACAACAAAAGAACCCGAAACATCATGGAAACAATTCACGCTACGCTTGATGAGCCGACGGTCAAACGCTCCCTAACAATTCAGCCTGACCAAGACTTCAAATCACCCATTGGTTCATCCCTTGTTCCAAACTCTTCTCAAGAAACTCCATATGTACCTCCATCTCAAGATGATTTAAAGAAATTGTTTGATCCTATGTTTGATGAACTTTATGATCCAAGTACTAATGAGGTGTTGATCCCTACAACAGGTCGCCTCATATTCCGTGAATGAAGTCAATCCCTCGCCTCAATATCTTTAAGTCAAGGAAGCCTTCCGATCCTTCCGCCTCATCAACAAATCATCATTCTTCAAATGTACATCATGGAACTGTTTCTAGCATCAATGATGAAGTTAATCCCTTTGCTAATCCCGAAGATGCTCCATTTGAAAACATATTTGCTCCTGAATCTTCATCGAACCATCTTCTTCGTGAGACATCGACTCGCTACTTCAGCCCCTCAACAACTACCGCATGAACACCTCATAAAATGGACTCACGATCATCCATTAGACAACATCATTGGAAATCCCTCTCGCCCAGATCCACACGAAACAACTTGCAACCGATGCCTTATGGTGCTTCTTCAAGACTCTCTCTAAGATCGAACCAAAAGATGTTAAAACCGCCATGAATGAAGATAGCCGGTTCAATGCTATGCAAGATGAAATTCATGAGTTCGATCGACTAGATGTATGGGAATTAGTACCGCTCCAGATTGTGCTATGATTATTGCTCTAAAATGGATCTTCAAAGTGAAACTTGATGAGCATGGTGATGTTGTAAAGAACAAGGCTCGATTAGTTGCTAAAGGATACCGTCAAGAGGAGGGTATAGACTTTGAAGAATCTTTTGCTCCCGTGGCTCGAATCGAGGCAATTAGAATCTTTTTGGCTAATGCCGCAAGTAAGAACATGGTAGTCTATCAAATGGACGTAAAGACGCATTCTGAACGGAGATCTTAAAGAAGTCGCCACGCCACCAACCCGGGATTTGTAAATCAAGAGCATCCTACTCACGTTTATCGCTTGAAGAAGGCCCTTTATGGTTTAAAGCAAGCTCCAAGGGCATGGTATGATACTTTGTCAAAGTTTCTTCTATCAACCGGATTTAGCAGGAGCAGCTTGATCCAACATTGTTCACCGTGAAGTCGTGCAAACATTTAATTCATGTTCAAATTTATGTTGATGATATTATTTTTGCCCCTCGACCCAATGGAATGTGATCATTTTTCTAATGAAATGAGTTCAAAATTTCAAATGTCAATGATGGGACAAATGTCATTTTCTTGGGATTACAAATTTCACAAAGTCCCAGAGGCATTTTCATAAATCAATCTAAATATGCAATTGAGATCTTAAAGAAATTTGGATTTGATTCAAGTGACCGCTTGACACTCCCATGAATGATCGAACCAAACTAGATGAGGACCACTCAGGGATCATGATTGACCAAACAAAATATCGTAGTATGATGGATCCCGATGTACCTCACGCCTAGTAGACCGCATATCTTGTTCGCCTGCTTGCATGTGTGCTAGATACCGTGCTAAGCCTACTAAATAGCACCTTGAAGCGGTTAAACGGGTCTTTCGGTATCTCCAAGGAACCATCAATATGGGACTTGGTACCGGCGACACCGGATGTCACTAACGTACCTATGCATGCCGATCATGCAGATGTCAAGATACTCGCCGGCACGCCCTGAGGTGCTCGTTTTGGGTGATAAGCATGTAAGCTGGTCTTCAAAGAAGCAAATGAGTACTTCTATTTCCTCTACAGAGGCTGAATACATAGCCATGTCATCTTGTTGTGCTCAAGTCTTATGGATGAGATCTCAATTATTTGACTATGGCTTTGAATTCAACAAAATCCTCTCAGACTGTGATAATAAAAGTGCTATTGCTCTCTCAAGCAACAACGTACAACACTCAAGAGCAAAGCATATCGACATTCGACATCATTTCATCAGGGAACAAGTGGAAAAGGTGTGGTGGAACTCTATTTTGTGAGATCGAATATCGCTAGCGACATCTTCACCAAAGCTCTTCCAAGAGAACGTTTTGAGTTTATTCTTCCACGCCTTGGCTTGAAAAGTCTTCAACCGTAAACACTCAAACGCCTTCAGGAGGAAGACGAGGAGTAAAGGTCTATCTTCATCTATCTCTTGTATATATCTATTCAAAAATCAAAATACAAAATTATAAAACCTTCAAAATCCATAAAAATCTCGAAAAAAATTAAAAATCTTCAAAAATATTGTCATTTTGTCATGCTTCTCGTTCGATAATATCTACGGTCTTTGTGCTGTCATTCAAAGAATGACACGGACTTTAGATGTTGTTCGAATTCTTAAAAAAAAAAAAAAAAAAAAAATCAAAAAATAAAAATATTTTGGGAGAAAGAGAAACAATGGTTTATTGTCATTTTCGTGCAAGAACCGCTTTTCAAAGAAAGAACAGAGCCATACTTTATCATGTTTTCAAAATTCCATGCTCGATTCTTAAACATTTATCTCAATAAAACTAACTGCTTTGAAAAATAACTCAGCCTCTATTTTTGATAATCATCTGACTTATTTGTCAAAATATCAATCTCTCAATCAACAACCTATGTCATTGATTGAGGGGAGAATGATTTCAATTAAATTAAAAGGTTATTTGGCATTCAATTGTTTTCAAAAGATATTCAGCATGTTTTATCAATGGAGTTTAAAGTCTTAAAATCCGATCATTATCAGCTAAAACGCTTTCATAATCAAGTCACAATTCTCCTTAAAAGCTTTCAAAATCAATTTAAATCTATAAGAGATCACAAATCTCAAATGATTTGATAATTGTGATCGGGGAGAATGTGTGATTTAAATTGGATTTAAACCGATAATTCGGTAAATGGTTTTATAAGGATGTACAAGCTCCCTTCCCATGTGACAAACGATTTCAAATTTTCCATGCACATGTTGAGGGGAGCATCTATCTTAAACCTATGATTTGAAACGTGATAACTTATCTCATGTGTGTTCCCTCTAGTATGTGCAAAACTCTTTTCAAATCTCGAGGCACATATTGGGGGGGAGCAAAATCATGAAAACCTCATCCTTCCCCAAAATGCTTTATCTACTTGATTCAATTAGGGAAGTGATGTTGATATTTTTTAGAAAATGGTAATCAAAGAAGTTAATTTTTCCTCTTGCCTCCGTGTGCAAAACTATTTCAAATACTTGATTCACATGTTGAGGGGGAGTTCTTCTTCAAAAAATATCAAAACAATTGTGTACAAAATGCTTTGAAAATATATCATAAGTATCTGGATTGATTTTCAAATGGTTTTCAATTGGTTCCTATGGCGGATGAACAATACCAAAAAGACCGACCAACTTTACATTATGTATGGTGATATAAGGACGATAAGGTTAGGTATGTGTTCCCATGATCCGCCAGAACCGGAGGGATCTACCTGTGGACTATCCACTAGTTTGTGTAGAGTTCTTAGGTATGATGATAAAAGGAGAAAAATGAGATATGGGAAGAGTGCGGACTAAGACCGAGCTAGTATCGAATAAACCCAACAAGGTTCTATGAAGTCTCGTAAGCACCGGGGTTGAAGAATTAATAAGAATTGAATGAGAAAAGGGTGAAAACAAATAGCCCTCCATTTATTCAACCTTAGGCGTAAACCGGTTCAATTCATATGCTACTGATGGTAACATCGGTATTGAAGACAAGACGTCATGGACCCAAAGGACGACTGCACTTCAACTTTCCGAACCACTCAAGTTCCTCTTAAAAGGACTTGTTTCATTCTCACGGAACCCACATTATCTATCAACTTTCTCTTAGAGATTGTTGATATTGAAGGAGGAGACCTCTCCCTAGTCTCCGATATAGGATCCAAATATGCACAAATTGAGTCTAGAGCCACGAGATCATCAATAAATCTCATTAGGACACTTTCAATGAAGACTCTCTGTTTCACACAATGTGGAAAGAGAGATTATATCTTGAGTCCTACGCATTATCCTTGTGGTATTGCCGTAACATCCGAAAGTGATGTGTTACATATTCACTGTGAAGATGGAAAGCCTTCTGGAGCCAACATCTAACAAGCTCCCGGTAGGTGGCATGTGAGATCTATTATATAGATCAACCATGTGACAACTGAACAGAAACAATGGGGGGATTCAATCTTTTGAATCAATCCTGGTTCAGGTTATGGATTGACGGATACCTTTGAAAACCGGTCTTTGTGCTTTAAAACTCTTTTCATTAGCACGCCGACCGTGTACTAATTTTTCAAATCAAAAGGTGTTTTATGATTGATAATTGATTTTCATTAAAACCTTCGTATATTGCAAAACAATTTCAATTGAGCAATACACGATTGTTTTTCAAATCTCTTTTCATCAATCATGGACGAATTACCGTTCACTCACTGTTGTCTTTGAGACGTTCGTTTGAGAACAATTAGAGCAAATGTAAACCTCACAAGGAAATTCTTCGAATTATACCGATCACAGCAAGCATTTGTATCGATCAACGGGAACCGTGGGCCGTGTACCTCAATTCATCGAAAGTGATCAAAGACACTTTCGCGCTTTATTGCTAACTGCTTATGCGTACACCCGACGCTTGCGTAATGATCGTAATGAAGCGGTCAATTCATACCCGCATGCTCACCTAACACATTCATCTCAAAAGAAATCATGATTAGTGCATCAATGACTCGATATTTTCACCCATGCTTCGCTACGCCGCCAATATCATGAATCAACGAATGCTTCCGCTACTCTGATGAGAAGATATCATGATCCGGAATGTGAGCATGTCGGTCCTAAAGTCACAACATCACATAATACCAACACCACAATGGATGTATCAGAGATTTCTATTAGCGATGATGATCTCAAAAGTGGCTCAACATTATTATCACGTGATCAAGAAAAGACCTCCACTTGGATTAACCAAACATGCAATGAGTGGAATCAATGACTACGAAGCCGAGCAAAGTACTACATCTAGAATGCAAGATCAATTGTTAATGTAATATCTGATTGTATTCAATGTCATTTTAGTATATGTTTGAGGTGACCTCCCTTAGGGGAGATTGTTAGGAATTAGAAATTCCGTGTATTAAAGAGTCCACACCTCAAGTATATGTAATCTAGAAAGCTCGAGTCATAGTTATATTCAGTTAAGTAGTATTTAGTTTAGTAACACCGTGGAGGACGGACGGGTCTTTACCCACTGTATGCCCGATCCACGACTCGTTGTGTGGCTTTTTATTGTAAGACTATAAATACTCTCTACCTCCCAAGGTAGAGAGTTGGAGCTCATAATAATATTTTTCTTTCTCTCACTAAGTTCCCTAAACCTCTAACTTTCTCTCTCTAGAACTCACCATTATACTAACTTTGTGTTATGGTTTGATGTGTATGTGAAATCCAATATCCAAC
>OU343220.1:221067521-221437974 GCA_910596185.1 Chrysanthemum makinoi
ATTAATTTTCGTGATTTAACATTTTAACCACATCATTTCACGATCAAATTCTTTGAATTCGTGATCTAATATCTTCAATTCTATAGAAAGCTTTTTTCATTTTTTTCTCAAGTTTTTATTTCAAATTAAGATCAATAAACATAAATTTATCATTAATTCTTCATCTTTCAATGTTCTTTCAAGTTTTCTCTCTAAAATTTTTTATTAGAATTTCTAGAAAGTGTTTAATAAAATGTCTCAATGAAATTTTGCTAGTTTTAGACTTTGAAAGTGTTAATCACGTAAAACAATGTTTTATTAATTCTTTTAAAAACCAATATTTTGATACGGTAAACTTTAACTTTAATTTTAATATGAAGAATATCACTGTGTCCATCAATTATATTTCGTTGTTTACTTTCCCTCCTTTCTATAGGATTACAACTCTTATCTATGATATCTTGTATAGAAACAACACACATGTTTTGGACCTTTCTAGGAGTGTGAAATTTCTTCTAATACACACAACCAAGGAATGGATGGATGAGAACGTTTGTAAATCTTCCTAAACCAAATAACCTTCTATCATCAGTGTTAAGTGCGGAATTTTTAGAAACCCTAACTTTTAGAAGTTGAATAGAAAGTAAGGGTTAACAGGCAAATACGTAACTAAACTTTAAAAAAAAAAAAAATAAATAAATAAATAAAAAAAAAAACGTTTATTTTGTTCATTTGGGTTACTGAACATATAATAATAGACATTTAGATTGTTATTCTATAATTTTAGTGTTCATATGAGTGACTTTAACGCATACTTTTGGATAATTTAAGTAACATAGATGTTGTGTTTTATCAGTTTAGTGATGTGTACGAATATTTTTATAAGTTTAGTGAGCGAATTGACATGTTTCATAAGTTCTGTAACCCAAATGAATAAAATGAAAGCTCATTACCTTAAGCCCACTTTTATGAAATTTTTAGTGGCTTATTTGTACATTAACCTGGAAAGTAATTAGAGTTTCACAACCGGAGTTCTCTTATAGCGTGACGTGATGATAGCGTGACCTCGATCGAATGACCGATGTCGTTGAGCAAAACCTAGCCGGCATGAAGTGCTTAAGACCTTACTTAGAGTGTAAAAGCTCAAATAATAATTTCTAACGTTGAATGCTTCTTTTTTAATACCTAGGCCGGTGTCATTGAGCAGATGCTCAACCTAGCATGAAGTGCTGAAGACATTACTTAGGTGGTGTTTGTTTTTTCAAAAATGCCTCTGAATAACATCTTAATCTAAGGGTGCGTTTGGTATCCTACTATGGGAATGAGACTATGACTATGAAAGTGATTAAATGTGTTTGTTTAAGATGAAAGGGCCCACCACTATGGTAATGAATGATAGATATATTCTATACTCCATATACATCACAAGAGCTAGGAATGAATATTTCATAGGTGAGGGACCCACCACTACTATCAAACTCATACCCATTATCATTCATGACATCATACCAAACGCACCCTAAACTCATTCAGATGCGGTCAGACATTTAGATCATTAAGACTGTTTGTTTTTTCTTGTCATTCAGAGGTGGTAAGAGGCAATCCTTGTTCGAGCGTTGTTTTCCGACCATATTAAGAAGTATAGAGCATAAACCTCTTATGAACTAGATGGGTGTCTTAACACCTCTTAATGTCTCTTTTTTTATTCTTATTTTTTTATTTAATTTTATTATTATTATTATTATTATTATTATTATTATTATTGATTTTTTTTCTTTCATTTCATTCATTTGTTTTTGTTTTTTTTTTTGTTTTTTTTTTTTTTTTTTTTTGTCTTGTTTCACTTTTAGTTTTCGTATTAAAAATATTAAATAGAATCACTGCATATGTTATGTTAGATAAAGAATGTATAAGATGATATATGACAATTCAAATATTTTTTTTAAGTTGAAGGGTTCGATTTCGTGCTCATACATCTCAACTCTAACGCGATCCATATAGTTAATCATTTTAAAAAGTTCAATTTAAATTCTAACACGTATATTTTTGTCAAATAAACATGAAATTGCATGTTTTATTTAAAATATTTTTAACTTTAAATTGATTATATTATAAAATTTGGTTTCTTATATTTAATAGAATTAATTTATTGTACGAATGGAATGGTTTTATATTTAATTGTAAAAACTACTAATATTTTAACACTTTCAGATATTTTTAGAAAAACAAACAATTTTACTTGAGTCAGGTTCAGAGTTTTCAACCACTTATTCAGATTAAGATGGGAATCAGATTCAGACTTTTCTACTGCATATTCAGATTCAGATGTGCGAATCAGATTTAGATTCAGAGCCTCTTCGCTTCGCTGACCTATCGCGTGGTAAAGAGAAGAAAGTACGAAAGAATAGTAAACGGAGCACACCGCAGAAAGATTCTAAATATGAGAAATCCCCGTTTTTTTAAACAACACCTGTAAAAGCTCAAACAGTAACTTTTAAGTTTGATTTTTTTTTTTTTTTTTTTTCAATGTATCATTATTATCAGGATAAGCATAGTCGATCAATTTGCAACCACCACATTGAAACACACTTTAGTTGAGTTGTTGAGGTTAGCCGAATCCCCCGAGGGAAAGACGCTCTCTTGGACGATAACAAGGTGTACTCTCATACATGGATTGTTAATAGAAATGGATCTCTTAAACCCAAGTGGTTCGATTGGATTTGTAACTCACAATCAGAGACGGACCCAGGATTTTTAAAAGGGTGTTGCACAAAAGAAATGTCGGGCTAACTAAAGTTACACCATAAGAAACGAAAGTAGCGAAAAAAATTTTGGGGGTTGCACATACCACAAAAACGGCAGTTTTGAAATATTTTTGTCCTTCGTAACCAAAAATCGGATGTAGCCCGTGCCACACCCGGCATACATGTAGGTCCGTCCTTGCTCACAATCATCTTGTAATTTCACGTTGCATTTTTTCCTTCTAGCTTGCCGTTAAAAAGAAAAGTAAAATTCAAAATAGTGAACGATGCAACATAGCAATTATATATGGGGATTGTGTATCGCAAGGTATGGTCATATCTGTTATCACAACACACATGTGACGTTTAGATAGATTAATCAAACCTCCATTAATGGGTGTTAGTTACGTACAGGCATCCTTAGATTCATCTTGTAATAGAAAATTTAGTAAATATCTTAAGCTTTCTGAACTTGATCATATTCATGTGTCCAAATTGTTACTGTATAGTCAGGGTATCGAATCATAAGATTAATAGCACAAAGTCTTCTTGTTCCTAATGTAGAATTACCTGTTAATATTTTGTTTATATGGATCAATTTTGCAGGACCAAATCAACACCTCCTTAATTATCTCTGCAGATTACCTTAAATCGGATGTAAATAATTATGTTGTACCATTATGTTACAGTAAGATAATTACGCTGTCATTCTATGGACTTAAACCTTTTATTAGAAGACTTGTGATGGTTTGATTAGATAAACTACACCATTTGAACTAAGTCAAAGAAAGGTGGCCTTGCGCCACAAGAGATGTGACACAATCATCAAACATCTCTTGAATAGACTTGAACGTCAACCCTAAGCTCTTTATCTTGGTCGTGTTGAACTCATAATAGGGTTTTTCATGCTGCTCAAACCTGCAAAATAGCCTTCATTCAGTCTCGAATCATGAAGATAAACTCGACATTCACTTGAAACTTTAAGGTAGAGGTGGCAAGAGTGGCCGGTTAAAACAAGTCTGCTTTAGTAGGTCAAAAAGGGCTAGCCGGGTTGGTTAATTATGATTACAAAAACAAGAAAATGCAATACCAATAATCTAAACCACTGATCAACACCCTTAAGTAATCTAAACCGTGGAATAACACACTGAATTAGTAAGCTTAATGTGTGCAGCTGTTAACGTGTTAGACCTTCTAGTTATTTATATTATACGAGTCCGCTGTTATTTATATTATACGAGTCCGCTTTACCCAAAAAAATATATTATACGAGTCCGCTGCCCCCTTTTTAAGACTGAAGAAAAACCCAATGTAAATCTACTCATTCATAAGCGAATGAGTCGAGATTTATACCTTCTACTTGGAGTAAATTTAGTACCTCTCTGGTATAGGTAATGTAGGATAACGTGCTGATAGAATTGACACGAGTTCATCATTATGAACGACAGTTGAGCTGCATAGATATCGTCCTTGAGCTTCTTCACATTCATAGACTTGAATATGGCATAGAGCAACATCATTTATATGTATATATCCCATCCTTCCATGCCTTTCAAACCTCCCTGTTTCACCTGTTTGGTTCAAAAGATCCAAAAATATGTGTATTTATTTATACATGGTTTTTATCATACGGAAATAATAACATGGCTTTATAAATTTTACCTTGAAGCAAGCCCAAGATATCCGAAGCTGTTGAACATAAAGTAGGAGGTAGGCTCGGTCCAACAACAAATCCGGGAAGAACCGTCACTAGATTAATCTGGTTCTCGTTACAGAAGTCCCATGCCGCTTTTTCTGCCAAGGTTTTCGAAAGTGCATACCATCCATTGAGTTTTTCACAAAGTTCAGCCGAGCTCCAAGACGACTCATCCATAGGTGTATTGGGATCTAAATTTGGTCTTACCCTGACTGCGGAAGAGGATGAGGTGAGAACCACTCGTTTCAATGACGGGTTCTTTTTACATGAACGTAAGACATTAAGTGTTCCGTCAACAGCTGGCTTTAACATTTCCTGAAAAACCCGTGCATATTTTAAGAAAGATATATATGGCTTTATAGATTATTACAGTTTGAACATACAAACATACCTGAGTAGGTTGTCCAAGAACCGGGGAAGCCATGTGAAAGACACCCTCACATCCCATGATTGCATTATCAAAGCTTCCATCTTCTGTTAATTCAGCTTTTACTAAACGGAGCCTCTCCTTTGCCCCTTGTAGGTTCCATAAGTGAGCTACTTTCGTGTCATTTCCTACCAAATTTAAACCACAAAATAGGATCAGTCAAGTAGCATGTTCCGTATGCATAAAGTGAAGCTGAGAACACACATACCAGGGTCTCTAACAGTGCCGACGACATGATAGCCGGATAACAGGAGTCGCTTGATAAGCCAAGAAGCTAGAAAACCTGATGCACCTGTTACACACACATTGCCTTGAGCCATTTCCTTTTTAGAGGCTTATTAATGTGATTTTGTTAGATAAATACGTACATGTGTCCCAAGGTGTGTTGTTACTTATATATAACTAAGATAGATAAGTTAAGTTAGGCCACATAAAGTAGCGGATCTAAAATTTTGAATTAGAGCCGGTATACACTTCTTGTTAAACTTTAAGAAGTTTAAAAAAAAAATAAAGAATTGCATATATACCCATTAAGGTGCTGTTTGGTTTGAGGCTTTTGTCTTCGGGGGAATACTTTCAAACAAAAATAAATTGTTTGGTTAAGGATTATTTTATTTTATTATTATTATTATTATTATTTTTTTTTAAATCAAACTATGATACAACGCCCATAGAACCATACCTCATCATGTTGGAGGTTTTTGTCAGTCATTCATGAGGGGCCCATTATAACTTTTTATTTCTACCACACATTTTTAATAGTAACACATTATTTCTCTTTTAGGCATGTGGGAGTGGTTGCCTAATACCCTAATATTCTGGGGGTGCCACCTCACCTCTATCCAATAAAAACCTTCCAACTCAAAACTACCTCAATACTACCCTAACACTACCCTAACTAGTGGGAGTGGTACCCTAGTACCCGAATTCCATTTTTTTTAAATACATAAAATCACATACAATATTTATAATAAAAACATACCATTTCATTAAAAATAACTTTTAATAAATGAATGCTAGTAAATGCTAGTTACCTAAAAATTCAAGGACTAAAGTGAAAAATACCAAACTGTAAAGTGTAAAATACCTAAAAATTCAAGGACTAAATCGTAACATGGTCTTCTTCTTCATTGGCCTTCTTCTTTCTTCATCCAGTACTTGTAGCTGAAAGAATACAAATAACAAACACCCCAAACGGTCACTTTTTTCAAATGTATGCATGCTACCCGCTCGAAACCAAACAAAAAAAAAGACAAAAGAAAAAAAAAATACAAACACAACACGGGTTCACCATCGGGCTTGGAACTCGATTTTGCTACTCGATCAAGGTACCCGATTTGCTCGGGGCGGTATACCCGCTCGGGTTCACCAACTCGATGGACTACCCGAGCTCCACTCCGTCCTCCCTTAATAATGTTTGTTCATATTTTATATAATATTTAGGTGGGTCTTTTCATTGTGATATATATTATTATTAATAGTTAATTACATAAATCGTCCTTGTAGTTTGGTAAAAGTTACGGATCTTGTTGCTGTGTTTTTTTTAGCGGGTTTCATCCTCGTGTAGTTTAAATCTTACGGATCTTGTCCCCATGTCTGACCCGATCTCAAAAAAGGACCTCCCTTGCAAATACTCCCTAACGTGAGGGCTAACATTGTATTTTGGTTTTAACGATCGTTATACAAACTACAGGGACGATTTATGTAATTTACTCTTTAAAAAAAAAAAAAATTTCTTTTTAATTTTATTATTCAAATTTTTTTTAATTTTATTACGATTAAATTTTTTAATAAAAAAAGACTTTTTTTTTTTTAAATTTAATTTTAATTTTATTATAATAAAGTAAAAAAAAAATTAATTTTATTATAATAAATTAAAAAACTATTTTTATTTTTTTTTTATTTTAAAAAAAAATCAAAAAAATTATAATAAAACTAAAAAAAATTAATTTTAATTTTATTATAATATATATTTTTTTAAACATGTTTTTCTTTTTAAAAATTAATTTTATTAAAAAATTAAAAAACTTTTTTAATTTTATTATAAAACGGAAGAAGGCGTATAAAAAACGTTTTTATACGGTTTTGTCCGTTTTATACGTTTCATTTGTTTTTATACGGTTTCGTTCGTTTTTGTATGAAAACAACGTACAAAAATGTATGAAAACAACGTATAAAAATGTATGAAAACGTAAAAAAACGAAAGAAACCGTATAAAACGGATGAAAACGTACAACAACGTTGTTTTTGTACGTATGAACGTTGTTGTACGTTTTCGTACGTTTTCATACATTCTCATACAAAAACGAACGAAACCGTATAAAAACAAATGAACGTAAAACGGACAAAACCGTATAAAAAGTTTTTATACGCTTCATCCGTTTATAATAAAATTAAAAAAGTTTTTTGTCTTTTAATTTTATTTTAATTTTTAAATAAAATTAATTTTTAAAAGAAAAACAGTTTTTTTAAATATTATAATAAAATTAAAATTAATTTTTTTTAGTTTTATTATAATTATTTTTTAATTTTTTTTAAATTAAAAAAAATTAAAAATAGTTTTTTAATTTATTATAATAAAATTAAAATTTGTTTTTTTTTAATATTTATTATAATAAAATTAAAATTAAATTTAAAAAAAAAAGTTTTTTTTTATTAAAAAATTTAATCGTAATAAAATTAAAAAATTTTGAATAATAAAATTAAAAAGATAAAACTTTTTTTTTAAAGAGTAACTTTTAGCAAACCACAAGGACGATTTATGTAATTTACTCTTTAAAAAAAAAAGTTTTTTCTTTTTAATTTCATTCCTATTCTGATATTTACTTATAAACTAAACAAATTTTACATTATCGTTCATTTTCTCTTTCTTACTTTTATTCCAAATCTAAACCAACACCAAATCCTATTCCAAACCCATTTACATACCAAACGGGCCCTAAAGCTTAAAATTTTGCATATTTTCTCATAATACAAGTTTTTAATGCATGATGTACAATGCAACTTAAGCATTTTTGAGTATATATAAAAATATGCAAATCTTAGTGAGTATATATGCAATTGCCCCTTAAAAAATTATACAATTTGTATGTCCGCCACTGTCATATGCACATGCATACTTTCTACCCGATGCCCTTAGGTATGTGCGTCACTGCGTCATTATCTTGTGAGGTTGGTTTGTTTTTTTGCCAATGTTAGAAAAAGTCCCACGTATTTCACTTAAAATGTGGAAAAACTACTATAGAAACAACCCGAGTTCGGTTACTACCCTAGACTCGGTCGACTCATTGATTAATTTCAAATATACAACACATTTTGATGTGAAGAGTTGTAATCTGTATAGTTTATTGTGCATTGCTTGTACCTATGTATTGTGTATATAATTATACTAGCAGGGTACTTGCGCCTTGTGGCGACGGATATCTTGTGATTAAATTCTTTTGATGAACAATATATGTTTACCGTGACAACATTTTGCTATTACATGTTTCTTTTTTTTCTTTTTTTTATATCATCTTAAGATATGAATTTACAAATACACATCTTTGAAAGTCTATATATTCAGAACTTGTTGCCTTAGAAGCTTGGAGTTTTAATTTGGTTATATTCAGAACTTGTTGCCTTAAAATACATTTGTGTAAGCAATTCCGTAATCGAGCCAAATTTTCAAAAGACCTCCTTCAAACCAATTTGGCCTAATCTCATGACAGTTCTCGTTTGATGAGTTGTGAGATTAAGTAAAAATTGGTTACCTAAAAGTTTTTTGAGGGTTTTGCTCGAGAATGGGAAAGTTTACCACATCAAACCCTAAACCGGAGAGACCAACACGAACTAAATTCAGGGACTGAATTCCTTTTTTGGGTGGGCGAATGTGACAACTCGTAATTTCAGGTCATTTTACAAACTTTGAAATTTTTACTATTCATCTTGGGAATTTACTATTCATCTGTTACTATTCATCATTTTACTATTTATCGTTTTTGAAGTCGATTTGATATTCACGAAACACTATTCATTCCCGGAGAAAAATCACTATTCATCGTTTTCCGTAAACTAGGTTTACGAGTACCAAATACGCGTAACCTTGATGGTTTAGCTGCGTATTCATGAAAAATCATTGAGGACATTTCATATAGACTAGATTTAGTCTACATATCATTAGAACATATCATTCATACTAGGTTGCAGTTAGAGATTGCACCTCATTTCAGTGTATCCACTTTTGTCATCATAATCATTGCATCAGGTGAGTTTCGTAGCCCCTACTTTTATATGTTTTGAACTATTTTGGGGGAGATACATGCTTAACTATTTTTCACAAGTACTTTAGATTTTTAAGGATAACTTCTATCATGATCACCATTGTTTCAAAACCGGATGTTGTACTATATCAATTGTTCTTGTTTGCGTGCTATAGTTCTACGTCGAATTATGTGCTATATCAGTTGACTACTGATACATTGAGTCATGTACTATTGATTAAGTGCTATGGTTCTACGCCGAAGTTAGGTACTATTGTGAATTCATTTGACATCATGTGCTTGAACATAAACTATACACATTTTGGCAGTGGGTTGTAAACACACAAGTTGCAAGTTTTGTATGGGCGGAACTTTGAACTGAGTGGATTTGCAATGCCTTTGCTGCATGAACATTCTTTAAAAGTTTTCTTCATGGCAACACAAACTCTATGAACTCACTCAACCTTTGTGTTGACACTTTTAGCATGTTTTATCTCAGGTATCTAAGGCATATACTTCATGGCATGCATAAGGACTTATCATAGAGTCGCGGTGATGACGCGTCTCACATGGATTTTATGCACTTTAAAATCATCGTTTGGATTGTACAAACTTATTTCCATACATATTGACTATCATTTGGGACCTATACTTTGTAAACTCTTATTGTTTTATTAAATCAAACGATGTATTTTCCAAACGACACTTTAGGTCGTTCAATATAACTGTGATTGTGATGCTATGACAGTCAACCCCCAGGAATTCCATTCCGCTGCAAAAAAGGTAATTTGGGGGTGTGACAATAAAACACACCTCAAAGACACTTTGTTGAACCTACAAACACTCACACTTTTCAACTCACACAAAACTCATCTCACTCTCACATACTCGTCCACTGTGGAAGCTAGGAAAGGAAAGTCGCAAGGGTCTAAGACCTTTTTTTGGGGTATAAGGAACGAGGGGTATCACTTGAGTCGTGTTCATTCTCTTCGAGTTCATCACCACCCTTTGGGTGTTGTAAGTCCTTCTTGACTCACTTTCATTCCATTTTCTCGTTCCAGCTTTGTTGGAATTGCTCATAACACTTAAATGGAACGACCTTTACGGGATTACATTATCTATCTTGTTTAGCCAAAACACATGGACTACTTATGTCATATTGTAATAGTTGTAATGTGTTAGGCTATAAATACCCTCCTAGACTTCACTAGGAGGGTGAGACTCTTTGTGTAACTTCACCTTTCCTTATTAATAAAACACATAGTATTTCCCTTCTCTCTCTACTTTCTCTCTCTAACATGAAGATGATGTTCTTTCATCTTCCCCGACCTCCCGAATCACCAAATCAACCGTTAACACGATCCAATAAGTGGTATCAAGAGCAAGGTCGGTTTTATCATTGGTTGATTTATGGTGTTTTCTTGTCAAAATCTTGTCTTGTAAATCTGTTTTACTCTTAACCTTTCACATATCCTTTTGGGTTTCATAGTTTTTTATTTACAAGTTTCTTATTGTATCCTTTATGGTCAAATATGTCCACTGGTTTTCTGTCAATCTTTGTCCAAATAGTATCATAAACTCATTATCTTTGTGACTGGTTTGTACCATATTGTGAAATACGTGGTTTACATGGTCATCAACTGTTCTATATTGGTCAAGCATTCGTGGTCAGAATGGGTCATTAAGATGTGTTTTTTATGTCATTTTTTTGGGTTTATGAAGCTGGTCGGAATCTTTTGATCAGAAAAAGTCATCGGAAAAAGTCAACTTGGTCAAAACCCTGTTTTTACGCCTAAGAACACATCTCCAGATCTGTTTACGAGTAACTTGGAAAGTTACTCGTAAGAAACTATGTTCTGAATAAACTTACGCGTAAGCTTTACTAATAAGCTTACGAGTAAGGTTGTTTCGACTAAGCCCTTACGTCTAAGACCCTTCTTACGAATAAGATCTTGGTTACTAGTAAGTCTTTCTTACGCGTAGAGTTTACGAACAAGAAAAGTTTACGCCTAAGACTTTAAGACTTCTTATGCGTAAAGATTTACGAACAAGAAACGTTTACGACTAAGACAGAAATAGGAGATGTAGATGAAGACTATGACCTGACCCAAACCATATACCAAACTCATTCTCTTGACCTCAGTTTGTTACCAACCATCATAAGTCAAATCTCACGTTCTCAGATCCAATATCACAATCAACCTCACTTTTCGAATAAGAAACTTTATCAAAATAAAGAAGAGAGTGATACTTAACCAATAACAGCATCAACTCTATTGTACAACCTCGACCTCTAATTACACCCGACGTTTTTTCAAGTCTCTACCCATTTCTGAATCACACTAGACACGACTACAATGAAAGACATTCAAGATCTCAATATTGTTCATCACTCATAACAATCTGTTAAAGATTTTCGGATGAATCCAAACTCTCATAGATCTTATAGAAGCTTTGCTTCTTTTCAATATCCGAAATATAAAGAAAGTTTTATAACAAATTTGTTATAAACTTAATTTGATTCGTTCATGGAGTCACAAACAAAACGATGATATCTACCTTTGATTTGTTACGGATCGTGAAGCCGTATGTTTGAATCGTGTGTGTTTGCCTTCAATAGATGATGGAAATGAAATGGAATTTTATTGTTGATTATTGTCTGCGTTGAGTGTGATGATGGAAGATAGGGGCAGACAGATTTGAGATTTAGGGTTGAGAGATGTAGCATCTGTGTTAAGATGTGATAACATGAAGATTAGGGTTAAAACGTTCTCTAACACTACGTTTTATACCTGTTTCATTAGGGTTTGTATTGGATGTGGACTGGGCATTGATGGACTGGATGGGTGTATGAGTATTTCATTTTGGGCCCAGGTTTAATGTATCATGGACTTGACTATATTTATCATTCATGGACTGGGCCTAGGTGGTCTTTATCCGGAAAAAAAGATTATTATTTCAATATATTGAGCCTATAAGTGAACATTCAAATGTATTTTTAATACATTGAGTCAATTGTTGGTATAATATTTTTTGGAGAAAAGGTGTGGCATTTTGGATTCATAAATTTTCACGGGGATATATTTTTGATAAGATCGGGAAACCATCATCAAAGTTCATTTAAACCATTAACAAAGGCTAGATTTGGGAATTTAACCGTAAGATGTGACTATGGCGGGAATTCTTTATTATTTATTTGAGGTTGAAGTGGGATATCACGGATGCGTGTACTTAGTATCTGAAGATATCGGGGTTGGTTGGATGCATGATTCTTCGAGATCCTTGTTCGAGCTTTAACCGTTACGAATGACAAAGACTTGAGTTGTCTAGTTATACCTGATGTAAGGAGTTACGTTGTTGTGCTCACAGCGTATAACTATGACTTTTAAGGAGTTACGTTATTGTGCTCAAGTGTCACACAAAGATGTGGATAATTCGAGAGAAGTTCATATGCAATTAAGGATGGAAGGATGGGTATATGATTCTACCTTTATTGAAATCTCAGTATTGGTTCTTTGTTTGACAATAGTGCAAGTTTAAGTCACAAGTTCGGGTTATTTTAGTTCAGTCTCAAGTTCATCATATTGGGCTTTCTCCATCAGTGGTCACTACAAAAAGTCGTCAGAATGATAATGGGGTCGGTAAAGAGTTAGCTGAGAGGAGTATTAACGAGTAGAGAAGTTTTATCAAAGACTTGATTCTCACGAGATATTTATGATACGTCACACTTGTTCGATTAATTGGACATACATGGTTTCGATGTCTCCAATTCATCATCAATATACGTGGTGTATGATTCTGATTCATTGAAAACATGGGGGGGAAGAGAGTGTAGGTTGTCTCTGTTTCTTTGACTTTTTTTCGAAAACCCGTTTCCCTTCATGAATTTCTTCAACTAGGGGGAAGAAATGAGACGATCTGTGGTTCAAACGTCTCACTTTGGTGTTATCGTCTGACTTTCACAGGGTTATTGTGTGTGAAGTTACCTAAATATGATGTTATGATTCCTCACACACGGTCATTTTATCGAGTAATTGCATATTCACAAGTGATTATTATTACGATAGACCGCAACAATCAGGGGGAAGTTGCTTCATTTCATCTTTCGTGGTTTGTTTGGTGTGAAGCATCTACATACGTAAGAAGATCTTGTTGATTTCTTGCATGTTACCCCCGAACGGACTTTCCACATTGTGTACAACTGTGATTACATAACAAAACGGATTTACCTGGTGTGGTTTACTGCTCATCTACAAATTCCGCTGCGTACTAAAAACTTCAAAAGTTATACATCAAAGTTTCGAATCTGCTGAAGACGGTTGTCGGGTTTGGGGAAGCGATTCGAAACTTCGCCAAAAAGAAGTGTACGGAGAAGCTGCTAAAGACATGCAACATGAATTGGGGGAAGTTAATCCAATTTATGCATATTACATCATTTTCCTACAAGTGAAGAAAACAGTTCCCAAGTCGAGGTACAAGAAGAAGACAAAGAGCGTAAACTGTCATCATCCTCAGCATTTGAAGAGCTTATGAAGACCTTTCTTTATTTGTTTTAGTACTTGTAGGAAATGTTGTAAGTAATCCCTTATGTCGTCCCATTGGGGGAAGATTGTTGGAATTGCTCCTAACACTTAAATGGAACGACCTTTACGGGATTACATTATCTATCTTGTTTAGCCAAAACATATGGACTACTTATGTCATATTGTAATAGTTGTAATGTGTTATGCTATAAATACCCTCCTAGACTTCACTAGGAGGGTGAGACTCTTTGTGTAACTTCACCTTTCTTTATTAATAAAACACATAGTATTTCCCTTCTCTCTCTGCTTTCTCTCTCTAACATAAAAATGATGTTCTTTCATCTTCCCTGATCATACAAACTTTTATATCACACGTTAACCTTTTATCAAACCTAAGAAAACTAATTAACGATATCATAAACGTGTTATATTTAAAAACTAAACTCTCGTTACCTTTTCTTTAAAAACCATAGACGAGTATAACTTGTATTCTCGCAAATGAGACCCTATGTAACCATTATATCATGTTAAAAACAATATTAACAACTTAATAAACCCTTAAACCCCCTCCCAATGTCGCGTTATCTTCTAAAAACAAACGCACCTATATCGGGCCTTAAGGCCCAATCGTGTTAAAACCATGGCCCATTCACCTATTACTCGGCCCAATGTTAACGAAATTAAGCCCATAAGCTAATAATAAGCTAGTTATAAGCTTTCGTTAAATTTAAATAAGTTAACTAAGGCGAAACGTATTTTTGGGACTAAGTTTGCAAAAGTTATGATTTTTGGGTTAAAAATGCACATTTGGGAAAGTTAAAGGGCATGCATGAACGTTATACGTATGCATGTAAAAGTCTGGGGTAGGAATAGTAAATGTGGAAAACTAGTTTTAAAAAGGTAAAAAAAAGGTTTTGTGTCAAAAATGGAAACTTTGAAACCTTGGGGACTAAAAACGTAAAGATGACTTTTTGGGATTTATTTTATAAAAACAGTTTTCAAATGGACTAAAACTGTAATATTGCATATTTTGAGTAATAAACACATTTGGGTACAAATTGTCATTTTTCCAAAGTATAAGGGCCAAACTCGTATATTTTGTAACTGAGGGTAAAAAGTGTAAATTTGAAAAAATGTTTAGAAAACTTATAAACTTATAACGGATTCATAAAAATGAATATTTTGACGACCTAATGTTCATAACGAGAATTATTACGTCGATATCTAACTAAACTTTTATATATATATATATATATATATATATATATATATGTATATATATATATATATATGTATATATATATATATATGTATATATATATATATATATATATATATATATATATATATATATATATATATATATATATATATATATATATATATATATATATATATATATATATATATATATATACATATATATATATATATATATATATATATATATATATATATATATATATATATATATATATATATATATATATATATATATATATATATATATATATATATATATATTTATAAGTATATATAAATATATGAGTACATTATAAAATATCGACACATCTTAAAGGTGAATAAATTAAACTCTTGACAACATCGTTATTCTTTTTATAAATCGACAACGGAGAACATTTCACTTATATATAAGTGTAAACTTTTGATGAATATCAAAATAAGTCGATATAGCTCATATTTTGAATTTGAACTTTAAGCACTATCCACACAAGTGAAAACAACGCTAATATCGCTCTATTGAATTGTATATTCAATGCTCTATCATTTTGGTCGCGAATTAAACGTTTATCATTATTCCGAGACTTGCCATCTCGTTCCTAGGTTCCGGGTTGGAGCCACTGCTATATCACACTTGATCTCTTTGTGCTTATTCACTATCGCTAAGGTGAGTTCATAGCCTCGCTTTTACTTATATTTACAAACCCCACGAGGGGGATACATGCTCTAAAATAGAACACAAGGTTTTTACAACTGTTCGCTACTTGATTATTGGAATTCCCTAAGTTATTAGCCGAAAGACCCCTGCATCATTGATGAGTGTCTAAATACTCATCATTTTTGTACCATCTAGACTACAAAAATATCTGAAAACACTCAGAAATGCATCAAAATGATAAAAATATCACAAACAAGTGTTTTATGTGTTTTAAATGCAAAAATATCAAAATCAGATGAAAAACGTATCAAGTTTGCAAAATTGGCAGTTTTAGTCCCCCAAGTTTCAAAAGTTGTCAAATCTAGTCCCTGGAATCCAAAATGTGGAGTTTTATCATTCAAGGTCCCTGAAATATTCTAAGTTGTTAAAATGGTCCTTGAATGATTCTTTGGTCAAATGGCGTAAAGGTCCCTCAACTTTGCAAAAAATGGCAAAATTAGTCCTTGGATATTTTAAAATGGAAAATTATCAAATATTATCCTTGTACTATTGAAGTTTGTCAAGTTTGGTCCTTTTGATAACATTGGAAAAAGTTCAGTTTTGGTCCTTCAAGTTTGGTGGAATTGCAAATTTAGTCCTTGTGTTACTACTAAACCAAACCGGACCCTTGTACTAATATCAAACCCAATCCATAACCCACTGAGCCCAACACAAGCCCAACCCACACACCTTGGACCTTGGACCTTGAGCTCTAGACCCTTGAGCTAGTTCACAAACAATTTGAACCCTGCCATAACCCATTATGAACCCCTTCCTCGTTATTATAAAATCCGGTCAAAAAAGTCAAATACCGGATTTTCATCCCCTACCTCATTGTCCCGCCAAATCCAGATACCACCATAGTTTTCATCCCACTTGTTCCTACTCCCTTCCACCTGTCTTCCCAGTTGTATACCTACCCCCTCCACCTTCACAATCTTCCAAAGCTCATTAATGGTTAAAACCTGCTTGTAGACTTTTGGCGCCAAAAACTCCACATGGACGATTATGATGATTTTGACCAATCCAATGGTTGGAATGAAGTGGGATATGTTCAGAGATGTCGACAAGAGTGGAAAAGATCATTATAAAGAGGAGGGAAGCAATGGGAAGAAGAGAGTAGTGTAATTTAGTTTATTCAATGTCGTTTTAGCTTAAATTTAAATTCCAGTGTATTTTCTAGCTTTTGAACTTTGTATTTCAAGTTTCCTGTGTACAATAAAGCTTTTGTGATAATCAATTTCAAGTTTAAGTCCTATTTATTTATGCAAATTTTCCTTATTCAAAAATTTCATGAATGGTTGAGTGTTGTTAAGCAGTTGTTAATATGGACTCATAAGCCAACTTAAGCTCCTAGATAGCTTCTAAAAGCTATTAGATACCATAAAAATCGGGTTTAGCATCAAAAAGAAAAAATCACCAAAAATACCAAATAAATTAGTGAAAAATAAAAAATCACAAGAAATGGAGATCAAAGCTGGAGCAGGGTGAATATTGGATTGCCATGGGTTAGAGGCTTAGTGGTAAGCCTATAGGAGTGATCTTTTGTTCTTGGTTCTGAAGTTTTCATTGGATAGCCACTTGTAAGCTTAATTCTTAATTTTGGCATTTCACGTTCAAGTGCTTATTTTCGCTTATATCTTTGCTTTTATGCTTGTTTGGTGTATGATTAGTGAGATTAGTGCTTAATATAGTTTGCTTGTTCTTTAAAATTGGTAGTTGCTAAAATCTCATTTTGACAGTTATAATAGCATATAGATCATTCTTGAGTTGTATGTTGTTGTTACTGTTATTTAGTGCTTATTTAGTCTTATTACATGATATTATAAAGTCTTGAATCATTTTCATGGTCTTAATTTGTGTTTTATTTTGAAAATCTTCATATCAGTCTCATAAAGTGGTGTTTGGTTCACTGTGATAAAGGTTGTTTTAGCCATTGTTCTTGTTTAGTGCATGTCTCATTAGGTCTTAGTAGTTCAAAGAAGCAAAGAAAACCAGTTCTCATTTGTGAAAAAGTAAAAATTAGCTTTTGATCAAATCTTGTGTTAACTGTTGGATTTTCATGATCCATGATCATGATTTTGTGTTCATAAGTTGTTAATATTGCTCAAATCAGTCTTAGTTCACCTTAATACATCACAATCAGTGATTAGAATCAACTTAAAGTTCATATAAGTCAACCTTAGTGTTTTTCTTAAAAAGTCAAATTTTTCAATTTGGTCGTTTTTGAATAAAATAGATAATTTCAGTGTGTGTTTAATATTGAGATTTAGCTTATAAGCTTTTGGGATATTAAAGTTTAGCTGCTTAACTTAATTAGAAAAATATTAGTTCACTTTTAGTCAGCTTATTCATAGCTTATTTTCTAGCTTCTTTTGAGCACCACACCCGTTCAAATGATGTCACTACGCATTGAGCTAGTCACTTTCACAAGCTCACATGAGCTCTTCGTTAGCTTTAGCTTGTGAAATTTGGTTCTTTGGAAAGCTTACCTAGCCATATTGAGGACCCAAGCTCAATCTTGTACTTTGCACTTATTTACTAGCAAGTTGCTTTTAGATCTTTCCATTTCTTAGTTTTATATAAGTGCTTATTTGATTATTTTAGCTTATCAGTTTGTATCCTTGTGCTTATTAGCTTTATTTAAGTAGCTTTAGCTTATTCTCATTTTATTTCATCTTTGTTTTCAACTGTAGCTTGTTTGTGAAAAACATCAAATAAGCTCATTAAGCCTTGTTAAGCTTTTCAAAGCTTATTTTTAATTTGTAAAATTTTTGTTTTCATTAAAGTAGCTTATAATCAGTAGTATAATAGTTTTCAAATAGAAAAATCACAAGAACATCATTTTTAATATAGTGATAGCGTTTATTTAATATTAATCAGCTTTTTAAATTTTCTTTTTAGCTTATTATTAAGCAAATTATGTTTTTATAATTTTCTTAGCCTTCTGTCATCATAGTATATTTTTATAAAAAGTTTCATAATTTTATCTGTTTGTTTAGTATTTATTATAATTTTAAATAGTTAAAAGTATTAAATAATTAGTAATAAATAATTAAAAAACATAAAAAATATCTTTTAAGTTTTAAAATTAGTTTTATAATATTCTAGATTTTTCTAAGTTAAAATTTTATTTTTCCAGGTTGATTTTATATTTTCTTGTATTTAAGTGTATTTTAAATAATAATTAATTAATAATAAATAGATAAAAAGTGTAAAAATATATTTTCAATTTTAAAATAAGTTTTATAATATTTTAGATTTTTCTGAATCATAATTTTATTTTTCTAGCCTTATTTCATATTTTCTTGTATTTTAGAGTATTATTAAATAATTAAAAATAGTTTTTAATTAATAGTAATTAAATAAATAGTTATAAAAATAATTTTATTTTTCTAATAATTTTCTTTTATTTTTAGGATTTCAAAAATGTCATTTTCATATTTTTAGGTCTTTTATTTCTTTAATCTCACTTTTTATTTTGTAATGCTTTACGTAATTTAATAAACGCACGTATTTACGTTTGTTGTATCCGATTGTTGTGCTTTCCAAGTATCCAATATCATTCCAATCAATCAAGAGTGTAATAATCCATCAAAATCCTTACTGATCACTATCCTTAGTGATTATTCGACATTTGAAAGTGTTGAACACCATTCATCCTCCGTGGGACTTAACGACCAGAATCCACCGAGGAATATAGTGGATCAGAGGAATATAGTGGTCTTTTGTTCTTGGTTCTGAGTTTTCAGTTGGATAGCCACTTGTAAGCTTAATTCTTAATTTTGCATTTCACGTTCAAGTGCTTATTTCGCTTATATCTTTGCTTTATGCTTGTTTGGTGTATGATTAGTGAGATAGTGCTAATATAGTTTGCTTGTTCTTTAAAATTGGTAGTTGCTAAAATCTCATTTGTGATTATAATAGCATATAGATCATTCTTGAGTTGTATGTTGTTGTTCTTGTTATTTAGTGCTTATTTAGTCTTATTACATGATATTATAAAGTCTTGAATCATTTTCATGGTCTTAATTTGTGTTTTATTTTGAAAATCTTCATATCAGTCTCATAAAGTGGTGTTTGGTTCACTGTGATAAAGGTTGTTTTAGCCATTGTTCTTGTTTAGTGCATGTCTCATTAGGTCTTAGTAGTTCAAAGAAGCAAAGAAAACCAGTTCTCATTTGTGAAAAGTCAAAATTAGCTTTTGATCAAATCTTGTGTTAACTGTTGGATTTTCATGATCCATGATCATGATTTTGTGTTCATAAGTTGTTAATATTGCTCAAATCAGTCTTAGTTCACCTTAATACATCACAATCAGTGATTAGAATCAACTTAAAGTTCATATAAGTCAACCTTAGTGTTTTTCTTAAAAAGTCAAAATTTTCAATTTGGTCGTTTTTGAATAAAATAGATAATTTCAGTGTGTGTTTAATATTGAGATTTAGCTTATAAACTTTTGGGATATTAAAGTTTAGCTGCTTAACTTAATTAGAAAAATATTAGTTCACTTTTAGTCAGCTTATTCATAGCTTATTTTCTAGCTTCTTTTGAGCACCTTGTCTCAAAATGATGTCCTACTTGCAGTTGAGCTAGTCACTTTCACAAGCTCACACAGAGCTCTTCAGTTAGCTTTAGCTTGTGAAATTTGGTTCTTTGGAAAGCTTACCTAGCCATCTTGAGGACCCAAGCTCAATCTTGTACTTTGCTGCTTATTTACTAGGGCTGCAAGTTGCTTTTAGATCTGTCCATTTCTTAGTTTTATATAAGTGCTTATTTGATTATTTTAGCTTATCAGTTTGTATCCTTGTGCTTATTAGCTTTATTTAAGTAGCTTTAGCTTATTCTCATTTTATTTCATCTTTGTTTTCAACTATGTAGCTTGTTTGAGCTGAAAAACATCAAATAAGCTCATTAAGCCTTAATGTTAAGCTTTTCACTTGTAAACTGCTTATTTTTAATTTGTAAAATTTTTGTTTTCATTAAAGTAGCTTATAATCAGTAGTATAATAGTTTTCAAATAGAAAAATCACAAGAACATCATTTTTAATATAGTGATAGCGTTTATTTAATATTAATTAGCTTTTTAAATTTTCTTTTTAGCTTATTATTAAGAAAATTCTGTTTTTATAATTTTCTTAGCCTTCTGTCATCATAATATATTTTATAAAGTTTCATAATTTTCTCTGTTTGTTTAGTATTTATTATAATTTTAAATAGTTAAAAGTATTAAATAATTAGTAATAAATAATTAAAAAACATAAAAAATATCTTTTAAGTTTTAAAATTAGTTTTATAATATTCTAGATTTTTCTAAATTAAAATTTTATTTTTCGGGTTGATTTTATATTTTCTTGTATTTAAGTGTATTTTAAATAATAATTAATTAATAATAAATAGATAAAAAGTGTAAAAATATATTTTCAATTTTAAAATAAGTTTTATAATATTTTAGATTTTTTTGAATCATAATTTTATTTTTCTAGCCTTATTTCATATTTTCTTTTATTTTAGAGTATTATTAAATAATTAAAAATAGTTTTTAATTAATAATAATTAGATAAATAGTTATAAAAATAATTTTCATTTTCTAATAATTTTCTTTTATTTTTAGGATTTCAAAAATGTCATTTTCATATTTTTAGGTCTTTTATTTCTTTAATCTCACTTTTTATTTTGTATGCTTTCGTAATTTAATAAAACGTATTTACGCTGTTGTATCGATTGTTGTGCTTTCCAATCCAATATCATTCAATCAATCGGAGTGTAATAATCCATCAAAATCCTTACTGATCACTATTCTTAGTGATTATTCGACATCTGAAAGTGTTGAACACCATTCATCCTCCGTGGGACTTAACGACCCAGGAATCCACGGAGGAATATAGTGGTCTTTTGTTCTTGGTTCTGAGCAAGGTTGTCAGGATCGCGATCCTCGGGATCATCGATCCTACAATCCTACACATAAAAAGCGTCGAGGATCGCAACGGGATCGTAAATCGTAGGATCGTTCAGATCGTAGGATCGGATCGTGGATCGTAGGATCGTACGATCCGATCCTTAACTAAACCATTTTTGGACTTTTTCTTCTATGAAGCATTTAAGCCCCATGTTTGATTCAAAAAGCCCAATCTCAATCACTAATTCATTGTTTTTCTTTTTTTTTTGAACTTTAATTCATTGTTTTCACAAATGACCATTCGGTTTAAAGTGACAGATGCGCATTGTAGGAAATTAGTGTTAGCATTGGCTAAATTAAATACAAAATTATTACGATAATGACTAACAATATTTTCACGACAACTACATGCTATTTTTACCAACACACATATGATTTATTAATTTATATTAAGTCTCATTATGTACATTTCAAAACGGATAAACAAAAACTGGTGTATTTATTGTTCACCACGAAGTAAACTTTAAAGTATGGGCATTCTTTTTATTTTTTAACGTTATATAGTATACAAATTGACTAAGTGTAGACTTATGCCGAGATATATATATATATAGAACTACCTATACAAAAATATGCGCATTTTCATAGGATCTTAAGATCCCGATCCGATCCTACGATCACGATCTTGCAAAGCCAAAAACGATCCTAGGTAGGATCCCGATCCTGACAACCTTGGTTCTGAGTTTTCAGTTGGATAGCCACTTGTAAGCTTAATTCTTAATTTTGGCATTTCACTGTTCAAGTGCTTATTTCTGCTTATATCTTTGCTTTTAGTATGATTAGTGAGATTAGTGCTTAATATAGTTTGCTTTTTCTTTAAAATTGGTAGTTGCTAAAATCTCATTTTGACAGTTATAATAGCATATAGATCATTCTTGAGTTGTATGTTGTTGTTACTGTTATTTAGTGCTTATTTAGTCTTATTACATGATATTATAAAGTCTTGAATCATTTTCATGGTCTTAATTTGTGTTTTATTTTGAAAATCTTCATATCAGTCTCATAAAGTGGTGTTTGGTTCACTGTGATAAAGGTTGTTTTAGCCATTGTTCTTGTTTAGTGCATGTCTCATTAGGTCTTAGTAGTTCAAAGAAGCAAAGAAAACCAGTTCTCATTTGTGAAAAAGTCAAAATTAGCTTTTGATCAAATCTTGTGTTCTTGTTATTTTCATGATCCATGATCATGATTTTGTGTTCATAAGTTGTTAATATTGCTCAAATCAGTCTTAGTTCACCTTAATACATCACAATCAGTGATTAGAATCAACTTAGTGTTCATATAAGTCAACCTTAGTGTTTTTCTTAAAAAGTCAAATTTTTCAATTTAGTCAGTTTTTGAATAAAATCTATAATTTTAGTTTGTGTTTAATATTAAGATTTAGCCTATAATCTTCTGGGATATTAAAGTTTAGTAGCTTAACTTAATTAGAAAAATATTAGTTCACTTTTAGTCAGCTTATTTATAGCTTATTTTCTAGCTTCTTTGAGCACTTGCAATGATGTCCTCGCGGCAGTTGAGCTAGTCACTTTCACAAGCTCACACAGAGCTCTTCAGTTAGCTTTAGCTTGTGAAATTTGGTTCTTTGGAAAGCTTACCTAGCCATCTTGAGGACCCAAGCTCAATCTTGTATCAGCCTTATTTACTAGGTACAAGTTGCCTTTAGATCTGTCCATTTCTTAGTTTTATATAAGTGCTTATTTGATTATTTTAGCTTATCAGTTTGTATCCTTGTGCTTATTAGCTTTATTTAAGTAGCTTTAGTTTATTCTCATTTTATTTCATCTTTGTTTTCAACTGTGTAGCTTGTTTCCTGAAAAACATCAAATAAGCTCATTAAATAAGCTTTTCACTTGTAAACCGCTTATTTTTAATTTGTAAAATTTTTGTTTTCATTAAAGTAGCTTATAATCAGTAGTATAATAGTTTTCAAATAGAAAAATCACAAGAACATCATTTTTAATATAGTGATAGCGTTTATTTAATATTAATTAGCTTTTTAAATTTTCTTTTTAGCTTATTATTAAGAAAATTCTGTTTTTATAATTTTCTTAGCCTTCTGTCATCATAATATATTTTTATTAAAAGTTTCATAATTTTCTCTGTTTGTTTAGTATTTATTATAATTTTAAATAGTTAAAAGTATTAAATAATTAGTAATAAATAATTAAAAAGCATAAAAAATATCTTTTAAGTTTTAAAATTAGTTTTATAATATTCTAGATTTTTCTAAGTTAAAATTTTATTTTTCCAGGTTGATTTTATATTTTCTTGTATTTAAGTGTATTTTAAATAATAATTAATTAATAATAAATAGATAAAAAGTGTAAAAATATATTTTCAATTTTAAAATAAGTTTTATAATATTTTAGATTTTTCTGAATCATAATTTTATTTTTCTAGCCTTATTTCATATTTTCTTTTATTTTAGAGTATTATTAAATAATTAAAAATAGTTTTTAATTAATAGTAATTAGATAAATAGTTATAAAAATAATTTTATTTTTATAATAATTTTCTTTTATTTTTAGGATTTCAAAAATGTCATTTTCATATTTTTAGGTCTTTTATTTCTTTAAATTCACTTTTTATTTTTGTATTTTAATTTAATAAACGTCGTATTCACGTTTGTTGTATCGATTGTTGTGCTTTCCAATTCGTATCCAATATCATTCCAATCAATCAGAGTGTAATAATCCATCAAAATCCCACTGATCACTATCCTTAGTGATTATTCGACATCCGAAAGTGTTGAACACCATTCATCCTCCGTGACTTAACGACGGAATGAATATAGTGGATCGAGGAATATAGTGGTCTTTGTTCTTGGTTCGAAGTTTTGGTTGGATAGCCACTGTAAGCTTAATTCTTAATTTTGGCATTTCCCGTTCAAGTGCTTATTTCTGCTTATATCTTTGCTTTTATGCTTGTTTGGTGTATGATTAGTGAGATTAGTGCTTAATATAGTTTGCTTGTTCTTTAAAATTGGTAGTTGCTAAAATCTCATTTTGACAGTTATAATAGCATATAGATCATTCTTGAGTTGTATGTTGTTGTACAAGTATTTAGTGCTTATTTAGTCTTATTACATGATATTATAAAGTCTTGAATCATTTTCATGGTCTTAATTTGTGTTTTATTTTGAAAATCTTCATATCAGTCTCATAAAGTGGTGTTTGGTTCACTGTGATAAAGGTTGTTTTAGCCATTGTTCTTGTTTAGTGCATGTCTCATTAGGTCTTAATAGTTCAAAGAAGCAAAAGAAACTTCATTTAAGTAAATTAGCTTTTGATCAAATCTTGTGTTAACTGTTGGATTTTCATGATCCATGATCATGATTTTGTGTTCATAAGTTGTTAATATTGCTCAAATCAGTCTTAGTTCACCTTAATACATCACAATCAGTGATTAGAATCAACTTAAAGTTCATATAAGTCAACCTTAGTGTTTTTCTTAAAAAGTCAAATTTTTCAATTTGGTCGTTTTTGAATAAAATAGATAATTTCAGTGTGTGTTTAATATTGAGATTTAGCTTATAAGATTTTGGGATATTAAAGTTTATTGCTTAACTTAATTAGAAAAATATTAGTTCACTTTTAGTCAGCTTATTCATAGCTTCTTTTCTAGCTTCTTTGAGCACTCATGAAATGATGTCCTGCGCAGCTAGTCACTTTCACAAGCTCACACACGAGCTCTTCGGTTAGCTTTAGCTTGTGAAATTTGGTTCTTTGGAAAGCTTACCTAGCCATATTGAGGACCCAAGCTCAATCTTGTACTTTGCGACTATTTACTAGGTCGCAAGTTGCTTTAGATCTGTCCATTTCTTAGTTTTATATAAGTGCTTATTTGATTATTTTAGCTTATCGGTTTATCCTTGTGCTTATTAGCTTTATTTAAGTAGCTTTAGTTTATTCTCATTTTATTTCATCTTTGTTCAACGTAGCTTGTTTGAGAAAAACATCAAATAAGCTCATTAAGCCCATGTTAAGCTTTTCTTGTAAACTGCTTATTTTTAATTTGTAAAATTTTTGTTTTCATTAAAGTAGCTTATAATCAGTAGTATAATAGTTTTCAAATAGAAAAATCACAAGAACATCATTTTTAATATAGTGATAGCGTTTATTTAATATTAATTAGCTTTTTAAATTTTCTTTTTAGCTTATTATTAAGCAAATTATGTTTTTATAATTTTCTTAGCCTTCTGTCATCATAGTATATTTTTATAAAAAGTTTCATAATTTTATCTGTTTGTTTAGTATTTATTATAATTTTAAATAGTTAAAAGTATTAAATAATTAGTAATAAATAATTAAAAAGCATAAAAAATATCTTTTAAGTTTTAAAATTAGTTTTATAATATTCTAGATTTTTATAAGTTAAAATTTTATTTTTCCAGGTTGATTTTATATTTTCTTGTATTTAAGTGTATTTTAAATAATAATTAATTAATAATAAATAGATAAAAAGTGTAAAAAATATATTTTCAATTTTAAAATAAGTTTTATAATATTTTATATTTTTCTGAATCATAATTTTATTTTTCTAGCCTTATTTCATATTTTCTTGTATTTTAGAGTATTATTAAATAATTAAAAATAGTTTTTAATTAATAGTAATTAAATAAATAGTTATAAAAATAATTTTATTTTTCTAATAATTTTCTTTTATTTTTAGGATTTCAAAAATGTCATTTTCATATTTTTAGGTCTTTTATTTCTTTAAATTCACTTTTTATTTTGTACGTTTACGTAATTTAATAAACGCATGCGTATTTACGTTGTTGTATCGATTGTTGTGCTTTCCAATTCAGTATCCATATCATTCCAATCAATCAAGAGTGTAATAATCCATCAAAATCCCTGATCACTATCCTTAGTGATTATTCGACATCGAAAGTGTTGAACACCATTCATCCTCCTGGGACTTAACGACCCGTGAATCCACCTGAGGAATATAGTGGATCGAGGAATATAGTGGTCTTTTGTTCTTGGTTCTGAAGTTTTAGTTGGATAGCCACTTGTATGCTTAATTCTTAATTTTGGCATTTCACTGTTCAAGTGCTTATTTCTGCTTATATCTTTGCTTTTATGCTTGTTTGGTGTATGATTAGTGAGATTAGTGCTTAATATAGTTTGCTTGTTCTTTAAAATTGGTAGTTGCTAAAATCTCATTTTGACAGTTATAATAGCATATAGATCATTCTTGAGTTGTATGTTGTTGTTACTGTTATTTAGTGCTTATTTAGTCTTATTACATGATATTATAAAGTCTTGAATCATTTTCATGGTCTTAATTTGTGTTTTATTTTGAAAATCTTCATATCAGTCTCATAAAGTGGTGTTTGGTTCCGTGATAAAGGTTGTTTTAGCCATTGTTCTTGTTTAGTGCATGTCTCATTAGGTCTTAATAGTTCAAAGAAGCAAAGAGTTCTCATTTGTGAAAAAGTCAAAATTAGCTTTTGATCAAATCATGTTGGATTTTCATGATCCATGATCATGATTTTGTGTTCATAAGTTGTTAATATTGCTCAAATCAGTCTTAGTTCACCTTAATACATCACAATCAGTGATTAGAATCAACTTAAAGTTCATATAAGTCAACCTTAGTGTTTTTCTTAAAAAGTCAAAATTTTCAATTTGGTCGTTTTTGAATAAAATAGATAATTTCAGTGTGTGTTTAATATTGAGATTTAGCTTATAAACTTTTGGGATATTAAAGTTTAGCTGCTTAACTTAATTAGAAAAATATTAGTTCACTTTTAGTCAGCTTATTCATAGCTTATTTTCTAGCTTCTTTTGAGCACCTTTGTCGAAATGATGTCCCGTGTACAGTTGAGCTAGTCACTTTCACAAGCTCACACAGAGCTCTTCAGTTAGCTTTAGCTTGTGAAATTTGGTTCTTTGGAAAGCTTACCTAGCCATCTTGAGGACCCAAGCTCAATCTTGTACTTTGCAGCTTATTTACTAGGGTTGCAAGTTGCTTTTAGATCTGTCCATTTCTTAGTTTTATATAAGTGCTTATTTGATTATTTTAGCTTATCAGTTTGTATCCTTGTGCTTATTAGCTTTATTTAAGTAGCTTTAGCTTATTCTCATTTTATTTCATCTTTGTTTTCAACTATGTAGCTTGTTTGAGCTGAAAAACATCAAATAAGCTCATTAAGCCCATGTTAAGCTTTTCAAACTTGTAAACTGCTTATTTTTAATTTGTAAAATTTTTGTTTTCATTAAAGTAGCTTATAATCAGTAGTATAATAGTTTTCAAATAGAAAAATCACAAGAACATCATTTTTAATATAGTGATAGCGTTTATTTAATATTAATTAGCTTTTTAAATTTTCTTTTTAGCTTATTATTAAGAAAATTCTGTTTTTATAATTTTCTTAGCCTTCTGTCATCATAATATATTTTTATAAAAAGTTTCATAATTTTATCTGTTTGTTTAGTATTTATTATAATTTTAAATAGTTAAAAGTATTAAATAATTAGTAATAAATAATTAAAAAACATAAAAAATATCTTTTAAGTTTTAAAATTAGTTTTATAATATTCTAGATTTTTCTAAGTTAAAATTTTATTTTTCCAGGTTGATTTTATATTTTCTTGTATTTAAGTGTATTTTAAATAATAATTAATTAATAATAAATAGATAAAAAGTGTAAAAATATATTTTCAATTTTAAAATAAGTTTTATAATATTTTAGATTTTTTTGAATCATAATTTTATTTTTCTAGCCTTATTTCATATTTTCTTTTATTTTAGAGTATTATTAAATAATTAAAAATAGTTTTTAATTAATAGTAATTAGATAAATAGTTATAAAAATAATTTTATTTTTCTAATAATTTTCTTTTATTTTTTAGGATTTCAAAAATGTCATTTTCATATTTTTAGGTCTTTTATTTCTTTAAATTCACTTTTTATTTTGTACGTTTACGTAATTTAATAAACGTACGTATTTACGTTTGTTGTATCGATTGTTGTGCTTTCCAATTTTGTATCCAATATCATTCCAATCAATCAGTAGTGTAATAATCCATCAAAATCCTTACTGATCACTATTCTTAGTGATTATTCGACATCTGAAGTGTTGAACACCATTCATCCTCCGTGGGACTTAACGACCCAGGAATCCACGGAGGAATATAGTGTTCTTTTGTTCTTGGTTCTGAGCAAGGTTGTCAGGATCGCGATCCTGATCGTAGGATCGCACGATCCTACGATCCTACACATAAAAACGGTCGGGATCGCAACGGGATCGTAAATCGGTAGGATCGTTCAGATCGAGGATCGATCAGGATCGTAGGATCGCTTACGATCCGATCCTTTAAACCATTTTTTGGACTTTTTCTTCTATGTGAAGCATTTAAGCCCCATGTTTGATTCAAAAAGCCCAATCTCAATCACTAATTCATTGTTTTTCTTTTTTTTTGAACTTTAATTCATTGTTTTCACAAATGACCATTCGGTTTAAAGTGAGATCGCATTGTAGGAAATTAGTGTTAGCATTGGCTAAATTAAGTACAAAATTATTACGATAATGACTAACAATATTTTCACGACAACTACATGCTATTTTTACCAACACACATATGATTTATTAATTTATATTAAGTCTTGCATATGTATTTCAAACAGGATAAACAAAAACTGTGTATTTATTGTTCACCACCAAGTAAACTTTAAAGTATGGGCATTCTTTTTATTTTTTAACGTTATATAGTATACAAATTGACTAAGTGTAGACTTATGCCGAGATATATATATATATAGAACTACGTTCTATACAAAAATATGCATTTTCATAGGATCTTAAGATCGATCCGATCCCTACGATCACGATCTTGCAAAGCCAAAAACGATCCTAGGTAGGATCCCGATCCTGACAACCTTGGTTCTGAGTTTTCAGTTGGATAGCCACTTGTAAGCTTAATTCTTAATTTTGGCATTTCACTGTTCAAGTGCTTATTTCTGCTTATATCTTTGCTTTTATGCTTGTTTGGTGTATGATTAGTGAGATTAGTGCTTAATATAGTTTGCTTTTTCTTTAAAATTGGTAGTTGCTAAAATCTCATTTTGACAGTTATAATAGCATATAGATCATTCTTGAGTTGTAGTTATTTAGTGCTTATTTAGTCTTATTACATGATATTATAAAGTCTTGAATCATTTTCATGGTCTTAATTTGTGTTTTATTTTGAAAATCTTCATATCAGTCTCATAAAGTGGTGTTTGGTTCACTGTGATAAAGGTTGTTTTAGCCATTGTTCTTGTTTAGTGCATGTCTCATTAGGTCTTAGTAGTTCAAAGAAGCAAAGAAAACCAGTTCTCGTTTGTGAAAAGTCAAAATTAGCTTTTGATCAAATCTTGTGTTAACTGTTGGATTTTCATGATCCATGATCATGATTTTGTGTTCATAAGTTGTTAATATTGCTCAAATCAGTCTTAGTTCACCTTAATACATCACAATCAGTGATTAGAATCAACTTAAAGTTCATATAAGTCAACCTTAGTGTTTTTCTTAAAAAGTCAAATTTTTCAATTTGGTAGTTTTTGAATAAAATAGATAATTTCATTGTGTTTAATATTGAGATTTAGCTTATAAGCTTTTGGGATATTAAAGTTTAGCTGCTTAACTTAATTAGAAAAATATTAGTTCACTTTTAGTCAGCTTATTCATAGCTTATTTTCTAGCTTCTTTTGAGCACCTTGCGAAATGATGTTAAGCTAGTCACTTTCACAAGCTCACACAGGCTCTTCGTTAGCTTTAGCTTGTGAAATTTGGTTCTTTGGAAAGCTTACCTAGCCATCTTGAGGACCCAAGCTCAATCTTGTACTTTGAAGCTTATTTACTAGGGCTGCAAGTTGCCTTTAGATCTGTCCATTTCTTAGTTTTATATAAGTGCTTATTTGATTATTTTAGCTTATCAGTTTGTATCCTTGTGCTTATTAGCTTTATTTAAGTAGCTTTAGTTTATTCTCATTTTATTTCATCTTTGTTTTCAACTGTGTAGCTTGTTTGAGTTGAAAAACATCAAATAAGCTCATTAAGCCCACTGTTAAGCTTTTCAGCTTGTAAACTGCTTATTTTTAATTTGTAAAATTTTTGTTTTCATTAAAGTAGCTTATAATCAGTAGTATAATAGTTTTCAAATAGAAAAATCACAAGAACATCATTTTTAATATAGTGATAGCGTTTATTTAATATTAATTAGCTTTTTAAATTTTCTTTTTAGCTTATTATTAAGAAAATTCTGTTTTTATAATTTTCTTAGCCTTCTGTCATCATAATATATTTTTATTAAAAGTTTCATAATTTTCTCTGTTTGTTTAGTATTTATTATAATTTTAAATAGTTAAAAGTATTAAATAATTAGTAATAAATAATTAAAAAGCATAAAAAATATATTTTAAGTTTTAAAATTAGTTTTATAATATTCTAGATTTTTCTAAGTTAAAATTTTATTTTTCCAGGTTGATTTTATATTTTCTTGTATTTAAGTGTATTTTAAATAATAATTAATTAATAATAAATAGATAAAAAGTGTAAAAAATATATTTTCAATTTTAAAATAAGTTTTATAATATTTTAGATTTTTCTGAATCATAATTTTATTTTTCTAGCCTTATTTCATATTTTCTTGTATTTTAGAGTATTATTAAATAATTAAAAATAGTTTTTAATTAATAGTAATTAAATAAATAGTTATAAAAATAATTTTATTTTTCTAATAATTTTCTTTTATTTTTAGGATTTCAAAAATGTCATTTTCATATTTTTAGGTCTTTTATTTCTTTAAATTCACTTTTTATTTTGTACGTTTACGTATTTTAATAAACGTACGTATTTCGTTTGTTGTATCGATTGTTGTGCTTTCCAATTACTGTATCCAATATCATTCCAATCAATCGTAGTGTAATAATCCATCAAAATCCTTACGATCACTATCCTTAGTGATTATTCGACATCGAAAGTGTTGAACACCATTCATCCTCGTGGGACTTAACGACCCGGAATACCGAGGAATATAGTGGATCGAGGAATATAGTGGTCTTTTGTTCTTGGTTCCGAGTTTTCAGTTGGATAGCCACTTGTAAGCTTAATTCTTAATTTTGGCATTTCACTGTTCAAGTGCTTATTTCTGCTTATATCTTTGCTTTTATGCTTGTTTGGTGTATGATTAGTGAGATTAGTGCTTAATATAGTTTGCTTGTTCTTTAAAATTGGTAGTTGCTAAAATCTCATTTTGACAGTTATAATAGCATATAGATCATTCTTGAGTTGTATGTTGTTGTTACTGTTATTTAGTGCTTATTTAGTCTTATTACATGATATTATAAAGTCTTGAATCATTTTCATGGTCTTAATTTGTGTTTTATTTTGAAAATCTTCATATCAGTCTCATAAAGTGGTGTTTGGTTCACTGTGATAAAGGTTGTTTTAGCCATTGTTCTTGTTTAGTGCATGTCTCATTAGGTCTTAGTAGTTCAAAGAAGCAAAGAAAACCAGTTCTCATTTGTGAAAAAGTCAAAATTAGCTTTTGATCAAATCTTGTGTTAACTGTTGGATTTTCATGATCCATGATCATGATTTTGTGTTCATAAGTTGTTAATATTGCTCAAATCAGTCTTAGTTCACCTTAATACATCACAATCAGTGATTAGAATCAACTTAAAGTTCATATAAGTCAACCTTAGTGTTTTTCTTAAAAAGTCAAATTTTTCAATTTGGTCGTTTTTGAATAAAATAGATAATTTCAGTGTGTGTTTAATATTGAGATTTAGCTTATAAGCTTTTGGGATATTAAAGTTTAGCTGCTTAACTTAATTAGAAAAATATTAGTTCACTTTTAGTCAGCTTATTCATAGCTTATTTTCTAGCTTCTTTTGAGCACCTTGTCTGAAATGATGTCCTGTGCACAGTTGAGCTAGCCACTTTCACAAGCTCACACAGAGCTCTTCAGTTAGCTTTAGCTTGTGAAATTTGGTTCTTTGGAAAGCTTACCTAGCCATCTTGAGGACCCAAGCTCAATCTTGTACTTTGCAGCTTATTTACTAGGGCTGCAAGTTGCCTTTAGATCTGTCCATTTCTTAGTTTTATATAAGTGCTTATTTGATTATTTTAGCTTATCAGTTTGTATCCTTGTGCTTATTAGCTTTATTTAAGTAGCTTTAGTTTATTCTCATTTTATTTCATCTTTGTTTTCAACTGTGTAGCTTGTTTGAGTTGAAAAACATCAAATAAGCTCATTAAGCCCTTGTTAAGCTTTTCAGCTTGTAAACTGCTTATTTTTAATTTGTAAAATTTTTGTTTTCATTAAAGTAGCTTATAATCAGTAGTATAATAGTTTTCAAATAGAAAAATCACAAGAACATCATTTTTAATATAGTGATAGCGTTTATTTAATATTAATTAGCTTTTTAAATTTTCTTTTTAGCTTATTATTATGAAAATTCTGTTTTTATAATTTTCTTAGCCTTCTGTCATCATAATATATTTTTATTAAAAGTTTCATAATTTTCTCTGTTTGTTTAGTATTTATTATAATTTTAAATAGTTAAAAGTATTAAATAATTAGTAATAAATAATTAAAAAACATAAAAAATATCTTTTAAGTTTTAAAATTAGTTTTATAATATTCTAGATTTTTCTAAGTTAAAATTTTATTTTTCCAGGTTGATTTTATATTTTCTTGTATTTAAGTGTATTTTAAATAATAATTAATTAATAATAAATAGATAAAAAGTGTAAAAAATATATTTTCAATTTTAAAATAAGTTTTATAATATTTTAGATTTTTCTGAATCATAATTTTATTTTTCTAGCCTTATTTCATATTTTCTTGTATTTTAGAGTATTATTAAATAATTAAAAATAGTTTTTAATTAATAGTAATTAAATAAATAGTTATAAAAATAATTTTATTTTTCTAATAATTTTCTTTTATTTTTAGGATTTCAAAAATGTCATTTTCATATTTTTAGGTCTTTTATTTCTTTAAATCCACTTTTTATTTTGTACGCTTCGTAATTTAATAAACGTACGTATTTACGTTTGTTGTATCTGATTGTTGTGCTTTCCAATTCTGTATCCAATATCATTCCAATCAACCAGTAGTGTAGTAATCCATCAAAATCCTTACTGATCACTATCCTTAGTGATTATTCGACATCTGAAAGTGTTGAACACCAATTCATCCTCCGTGGGACTTAGCGACCCGTGAATCCACCGGAGGAATATAGTGGATCAGAGGAATATAGTGGTCTTTTGTTCTTGGTTCTGAGTTTTCAGTTGGATAGCCACTTGTAAGCTTAATTCTTAATTTTGGCATTTCACTGTTCAAGTGCTTATTTCTGCTTATATCTTTGCTTTTATGCTTGTTTGGTGTATGATTAGTGAGATTAGTGCTTAATATAGTTTGCTTGTTCTTTAAAATTGGTAGTTGCTAAAATCTCATTTTGACAGTTATAATAGCATATAGATCATTCTTGAGTTGTATGTTGTTGTTCTTGTTATTTAGTGCTTATTTAGTCTTATTACATGATATTATAAAGTCTTGATTCATTTTCATGGTCTTAATTTGTGTTTTATTTTGAAAATCTTCATATCAGTCTCATAAAGTGGTGTTTGGTTCACTGTGATAAAGGTTGTTTTAGCCATTGTTCTTGTTTAGTGCATGTCTCATTAGGTCTTAGTAGTTCAAAGAAGCAAAGAAAACCAGTTCTCATTTGTGAAAAAGTCAAAATTAGCTTTTGATCAAATCTTGTGTTAACTGTTGGATTTTCATGATCCATGATCATGATTTTGTGTTCATAAGTTGTTAATATTGCTCAAATCAGTCTTAGTTCACCTTAATACATCACAATCAGTGATTAGAATCAACTTAAAGTTCATATAAGTCAACCTTAGTGTTTTTCTTAAAAAGTCAAATTTTCCATTTGGTCGTTTTTGAATAAAATAGATAATTTCAGTGTGTGTTTAATATTGAGATTTAGCTTATAAGCTTTTGGGATATTAAAGTTTAGCTGCTTAACTTAATTAGAAAAATATTAGTTCACTTTTAGTCAGCTTATTCATAGCTTATTTTCTAGCTTCTTTTGAGCACCTTGTTTGAAATGATGTCATGTGCACAGTTGAGCTAGTCACTTTCACAAGCTCACACAGAGCTCTTCAGTTAGCTTTAGCTTGTGAAATTTGGTTCTTTGGAAAGCTTACCTAGCCATCTTGAGGACCCAAGCTCAATCTTGTACTTTGCAGCTTATTTACTAGGGCTGCAAGTTGCCTTTAGATCTGTCCATTTCTTAGTTTTATATAAGTGCTTATTTGATTATTTTAGCTTATCAGTTTGTATCCTTGTGCTTATTAGCTTTATTTAAGTAGCTTTAGCTTATTCTCATTTTATTTCATCTTTGTTTTCAACTGTGTAGCTTGTTTGAGTTGAAAAACATCAAATAAGCTCATTAAGCCCATGTTAAGCTTTTCACTTGTACTGCTTATTTTTAATTTGTAAAATTTTTGTTTTCATTAAAGTAGCTTATAATCAGTAGTATAATAGTTTTCAAATAGAAAAATCACAAGAACATCATTTTTAATATAGTGATAGCGTTTATTTAATATTAATTAGCTTTTTAAATTTTCTTTTTAGCTTATTATTAAGCAAATTCTGTTTTTATAATTTTCTTAGCCTTCTGTCATCATAATATATTTTTATTAAAAGTTTCATAATTTTCTCTGTTTGTTTAGTATTTATTATAATTTTAAATAGTTAAAAGTATTAAATAATTAGTAATAAATAATTAAAAAACATAAAAAATATCTTTTAAGTTTTAAAATTAGTTTTATAATATTCTAGATTTTTCTAAGTTAAAATTTTATTTTTCCAGGTTGATTTTATATTTTCTTGTATTTAAGTGTATTTTAAATAATAATTAATTAATAATAAATAGATAAAAAGTGTAAAAATATATTTTCAATTTTAAAATAAGTTTTATAATATTTTAGATTTTTCTGAATCATAATTTTATTTTTCTAGCCTTATTTCATATTTTCTTTTATTTTAGAGTATTATTAAATAATTAAAAATAGTTTTTAATTAATAGTAATTAGATAAATAGTTATAAAAATAATTTTATTTTCCTAATAATTTTCTTTTATTTTTAGGATTTCAAAAATGTCATTTTCATATTTTTAGGTCTTTTATTTCTTTAAATTCACTTTTTATTTTGTACGTTTACGTAATTTAATAAACGTACGTATTTACGTTTGTTGTATCTGATTGTTGTGCTTTCCAATTCTGTATCCAATATCATTCCAATCAATCAGTAGTGTAATAATCCATCAAAATCCTTACTGATCACTATCCTTAGTGATTATTCGACATCTGAAAGTGTTGAACACCATTCATCCTCCGTGGGACTTAACGACCCAGGAATCCACGGAGGAATATAGTGGATCAGAGGAATATAGTGGTCTTTTGTTCTTGGTTCTGAGTTTTCAGTTGGATAGCCACTTGTAAGCTTAATTCTTAATTTTGGCATTTCACTGTTCAAGTGCTTATTTCTGCTTATATCTTTGCTTTTATGCTTGTTTGGTGTATGATTAGTGAGATTAGTGCTTAATATAGTTTGCTTGTTCTTTAAAATTGGTAGTTGCTAAAATCTCATTTTGACAGTTATAATAGCATATAGATCATTCTTGAGTTGTATGTTGTTGTTACTGTTATTTAGTGCTTATTTAGTCTTATTACATGATATTATAAAGTCTTGAATCATTTTCATGGTCTTAATTTGTGTTTTATTTTGAAAATCTTCATATCAGTCTCATAAAGTGGTGTTTGGTTCTTTGTGATAAAGGTTGTTTTAGCCATTGTTCTTGTTTAGTGCATGTCTCATTAGGTCTTAGTAGTTCAAAGAAGCAAAGAAAACCGGTTCTCATTTGTGAAAAAGTCAAAATTAGCTTTTGATCAAATCTTGTGTTAACTGTTGGATTTTCATGATCCATGATCATGATTTTGTGTTCATAAGTTGTTAATATTGCTCAAATCAGTCTTAGTTCACCTTATCACATCACAATCAGTGATTAGAATCAACTTAAAGTTCATATAAGTCAACCTTAGTGTTTTTCTTAAAAAGTCAAATTTTTCAATTTGGTCGTTTTTGAATAAAATAGATAATTTCAGTGTGTGTTTAATATTGAGATTTAGCTTATAAACTTTTGGGATATTAAAGTTTAGCTGCTTAACTTAATTAGAAAAATATTAGTTCACTTTTAGTCAGCTTATTCATAGCTTATTTTCTAGCTTCTTTTGAGCACCTTGCGAAATGATGTCACACGTTGAGCTAGTCACTTTCACAAGCTCACACAGAGCTCTTCATTTAGCTTTAGCTTGTGAAATTTGGTTCTTTGGAAAGCTTACCTAGCCATCTTGAGGACCCAAGCTCAATCTTGTACTTTTGCCTTATTTACTACGCAAGTTGCTTTTAGATCTGTCCATTTCTTAGTTTTATATAAGTGCTTATTTGATTATTTTAGCTTATCAGTTTGTATCCTTGTGCTTATTAGCTTTATTTAAGTAGCTTTAGCTTATTCTCATTTTATTTCATCTTTGTTTTCAACTGTGTAGCTTGTTTGAGTTGAAAAACATCAAATAAGCTCATTAAGCCCATGTTAAGCTTTTCTTGTAAAGCTTATTTTTAATTTGTAAAATTTTTGTTTTCATTAAAGTAGCTTATAATCAGTAGTATAATAGTTTTCAAATAGAAAAATCACAAGAACATCATTTTTAATATAGTGATAGCGTTTATTTAATATTAATTAGCTTTTTAAATTTTCTTTTTAGCTTATTATAAAGAAAATTCTGTTTTTATAATTTTCTTAGCCTTCTGTAATCATAATATATTTTTATAAAAAGTTTCATAATTTTCTCTGTTTGTTTAGTATTTATTATAATTTTAAATAGTTAAAAGTATTAAATAATTAGTAATAAATAATTAAAAAACATAAAAAAAATATCTTTTAAGTTTTAAAATTAGTTTTATAATATTCTAGATTTTTCTAAGTTAAAATTTTATTTTTCCAGGTTGATTTTATATTTTCTTGTATTTAAGTGTATTTTAAATAATAATTAATTAATAATAAATAGATAAAAAGTGTAAAAAATATATTTTCAATTTTAAAATTACTTTTATCATATTTTAGATTTTTCTAAGTCTTAATTTTATTTTTCTAGCCTTATTTCATATTTTCTTGTATTTTAGAGTATTATTAAATAATTAAAATAGTTTTAATTAATAGTAATTAAATAAATAGTTATAAAAATAATTTTATTTTTCTAATAATTTTCTTTTATTTTTAGGATTTCAAAAATGTCATTTTCATATTTTTAGGTCTTTTATTTCTTTAAATTCACTTTTTATTTTGTACGTTTACGTAATTTAATAAACGTACGTATTTACGTTTGTTGTATCTGATTGTTGTGCTTTCCAATTCTGTATCCAATATCATTCCAATCAATCAGTAGTGTAGTAATCCATCAAAATCCTTACGATCACTATCCTTAGTGATTATTCGACATCTGAAAGTGTTGAACACCATTCATCCTCCGTGGGACTTAACGACCCAGGAATCCACGGAGGAATATAGTGGATCAGAGGAATATAGTGGTCTTTTGTTCTTGGTTCTGAGTTTTCAGTTGGATTGCCACTTGTAAGCTTAATTCTTAATTTTGGCATTTCACTGTTCAAGTGCTTATTTCTGCTTATATCTTTGCTTTTATGCTTGTTTGGTGTATGATTAGTGAGATTAGTGCTTAATATAGTTTGCTTGTTCTTTAAAATTGGTAGTTGCTAAAATCTCATTTTGACAGTTATAATAGCATATAGATCATTCTTGAGTTGTATGTTGTTGTTACTGTTATTTAGTGCTTATTTAGTCTTATTACATGATATTATAAAGTCTTGAATCATTTTCATGGTCTTAATTTGTGTTTTATTTTGAAAATCTTCATATCAGTCTCATAAAGTGGTGTTTGGTTCATCGTGATAAAGGTTGTTTTAGCCATTGTTCTTGTTTAGTGCATGTCTCATTAGGTCTTAGTAGTTCAAAGAAGCAAAGAAAACCAGTTCTCATTTGTGAAAAAGTCAAAATTAGCTTTTGATCAAATCTTGTGTTAACTGTTGGATTTTCATGATCCATGATCATGATTTTGTGTTCATAAGTTGTTAATATTGCTCAAATCAGTCTTAGTTCACCTTAATACATCACAATAAGTGATTAGAATCAACTTAAAGTTCATATAAGTCAACCTTAGTGTTTTTCTTAAAAAGTCAAAATTTTCAATTTGGTCGTTTTTGAATAAAATAGATAATTTCAGTGTGTGTTTAATATTGAGATTTAGCTTATAAGCTTTTGGGATATTAAAGTTTAGCTGCTTAACTTAATTAGAAAAATATTAGTTCACTTTTAGTCAGCTTATTCATAGCTTATTTTCTAGCTTCTTTTGAGCACCTTGTCTGAAATGATGTCCTGTGCACAGTTGAGCTAGTCACTTTCACAAGCTCACACAGAGCTCTTCAGTTAGCTTTAGCTTGTGAAATTTGGTTCTTTGGAAAGCTTACCTAGCCATATTGAGGACCCAAGCTCAATCTTGTACTTTGCAGCTTATTTACTAGGGCTGCAAGTTGCTTTTAGATCTGTCCATTTCTTAGTTTTATATAAGTGCTTATTTGATTATTTTAGCTTATCAGTTTGTATCCTTGTGCTTATTAGCTTTATTTAAGTAGCTTTAGCTTATTCTCATTTTATTTCATCTTTGTTTTCAACTGTGTAGCTTGTTTGAGTTGAAAAACATCAAATAAGCTCATTAAGCCCACTGTTAAGCTTTTCAGCTTGTAAACTGCTTATTTTTAATTTGTAAAATTTTTGTTTTCATTAAAGTAGCTTATAATCAGTAGTATAATAGTTTTCAAATAGAAAAATCACAAGAACATCATTTTTAATATAGTGATAGCGTTTATTTAATATTAATTAGCTTTTTAAATTTTCTTTTTAGCTTATTATTAAGAAAATTCTGTTTTTATAATTTTCTTAGCCTTCTGTCATCATAATATATTTTTATAAAAAGTTTCATAATTTTCTCTGTTTGTTTAGTATTTATTATAATTTTAAATAGTTAAAAGTATTAAATAATTAGTAATAAATAATTAAAAAACATAAAAAAATATCTTTTAAGTTTTAAAATTAGTTTTATAATATTCTAGATTTTTCTAAGTTAAAATTTTATTTTTCCAGGTTGATTTTATATTTTCTTGTATTTAAGTGTATTTTAAATAATAATTAATTAATAATAAATAGATAAAAAGTGTAAAAAATATATTTTCAATTTTAAAATAAGTTTTATAATATTTTAGATTTTTCTGAATCATAATTTTATTTTTCTAGCCTTATTTCATATTTTCTTTTATTTTAGAGTATTATTAAATAATTAAAAATAGTTTTTAATTAATAGTAATTAGATAAATAGTTATAAAAATAATTTTATTTTTCTAATAATTTTCTTTTATTTTTAGGATTTCAAAAATGTCATTTTCATATTTTTAGGTCTTTTATTTCTTTAAATTCACTTTTTATTTTGTACGTTTACGTAATTTAATAAACGTACGTATTTACGTTTGTTGTATCTGATTGTTGTGCTTTCCAATTCTGTATCCAATATCATTCCAATCAATCAGTAGTGTAATAATCCATCAAAATCCTTACTGATCACTATCCTTAGTGATTATTCGACATCTGAAAGTGTTGAACACCATTCATCCTCCGTGGGACTTAACGACCCAGGAATCCACTATATTCCTCTGATCCCAAAAACATCTGAGTCGTTATGTCTCTAACCCAGGGCAATCCAATATTCACCCTGCTCCAGCTTTGATCTCCATTTCTTGTGATTTTTTATTTTTCACTAATTTATTTGGTATTTTTGGTGATTTTTTCTTTTTGATGCTAAACTGATTTTTATGGTATCTAATAGCTTTTAGAAGCTATCTAGGAGCTTAAGTTGGCTTATGAGTCCATATTAACAACTGCTTAACAACATTCAACCATTCATGAAATTTTTGAATAAGGAAAATTTGCATAAACTGAAATAGGACTTAAACTTGAAATTGATTATCACAAAAGCTTTATTGTACACAGGAAACTTGAAATACAAAGTTCAAAAGCTAGAAAATACACTGGAATTTAAATTTAAGCTAAAACGACATTGAATAAACTAAATTACACTACTCTCTTCTTCCCATTGCTTCCCTCCTCTTTATAATGATCTTTTCCACTCTTGTCGACATCTCTGAACATATCCCACTTCATTCCAACCATTGGATTGGTCAAAATCATCATAATCGTCCATGTGGAGTTTTTGGCGCCAAAAGTCTACAAGCAGGTTTTAACCATTAATGAGCTTTGGAAGATTGTGAAGGTGGAGGGGGGTAGGTATACAACTGGGAAGACAGGTGGAAGGGAGTAGGAACAAGTGGGATGAAAACTATGGTGGTATCTGGATTTGGCAGGACAATGAGGTAGGGGATGAACAGTCCTGGTATTTGACTTTTTTGACCGGATTTTATAATAACGGGGAAGGGGTTCATAATGGGTTATGGCAGGGTTCAAATTATTTGTGAACTGGCTCAAGGGTCTAGAGCTCAAGGTCCAAGGTCCAAGGTGTGTGGGTTGGGCTTGTGTTGGGCTCAGCTGGGTTATTGGATTGGGTTTGATATTAGTACAAGGGTCCGGTTTGGTTTAGTAGTAACACAAGGACTAAATTTGCAATTCCACCAAACTTGAAGGACCAAAATTGAACTTTTTCCAATGTTATCAAAAGGACCAAACTTGACAAACTTCAATAGTACAAGGATAATATTTGATAATTTTCCATTTTAAAATATCCAAGGACTAATTTTGCCATTTTTCAAAGTTGAGGGACCTTTTCCGCCATTTGACCAAAGATTCATTCAAGGACCATTTTTAACAACTTAGAATATTTCAGGGACCTTGAATGATAAAACTCCACATTTTTGGATTCCTGGGACTAGATTTGACAACTTTTGAAACTTGGGGACTAAAAGCGCCAATTTTGCAAACTTGATAACGTTTTTCATCTGATTTTGATATTTTTGCATTTAAAACACATAAAACACTTGTTTGTGATATTTTCATCATTTTAATGCATTTTTGAGTGTTTTCGGATGTTTTTGCAGTCTAGATGGTACAAAAATGATGAGTATTTAGACACTCATCAATCCCCACACTAAGATATTGCTAGTCCCTAGCAATGTTTTGAAACTTTAATGGATTTTAAAGAACTCTTTACCAAAAGCCATCACTTCTGGAGTAGCCAATTGTTTTGGTTCAAGTAAGAACCTTGGTACAACGATAACCAAATAATTTTGAGCAAATCATAAGTCGTTAACGGATTTGATTTGTCTTTACCAGAAGCCGTTTGCTTCTGGACTAGCCAAATCTTAGATAAATTATCAGTATTATCTTTGGTGAGTCGATTACCAATTATGGTTTTTCCACTGCCTTTACCACAAGCCATAAACTTGCGGGCTAGCCAACTCTTTACTTTTTAGGATATGGTGAGCTGAACACCATACAATTTTAGGCAAATTGCAAGCCATAAACGGATTTGAGAAATCTTTACCAAGAGCCGTTTGCTCCTAGATTAGCCAATCCTTATGTGGGTTAGACATGGCGGATTGATTACCATTTGCTGAGTAAGTGAAAAACACTTACTCCAAAAAAAAATTTGGCCAAAAATGGGGGAATTGGGCGGTATAATTACATGATAAAATTCGTGAGAATTCCCCCCCCACACTTAGAAATGAATATTGCCCTCAATATTCAAAGTACTGGCGGTTATGCCGAAACAAAGAATGTAAAAGGGAAATACTACGGCCATTATTTTATTTTGGATTTTTTTTTTTGGACTTAAAAACTTATATACAATAGCGGGGGGCAACTCCCCAACACTAGGGTGGTAGAACAGAGAAAGAAGATAGAAATATGGGTAAAAACCCATATGGTGTGTGCTATCGTTTTTGATTCCCGAGTCATTAGCTTGACTCGATCCCCGCATTCATTGGTTCATGGGGAAAGTTTGTAGATCCGGGACAACCATGGGTGGAATGTCCTCTCCAAAGTAGTGCTTTAATCGATGACCATTCATTTTAAAATTAGGACCATCGGGTTGAGATAACTCAATGGTACCATAAGGATAAACCTTAGCAATAGTAAATGGACCAGACCAACGGGACTTGAGCTTTCCCGAGAATATCTTCAATATTGAATTGAAAAGAAGGACTCGATCACCAACGTGGAAAACGCGGTTCTTGATTTTAGAGTCATGAATCTTCTTTGTCTTTTGTTTGTAGATCAAAGAGTTCTCGTATGCTTGATCACGAAGTTCATTTAATTCATTCATTTAAACTTTTCTATGATCACCATGTCGAATATCGAAGTTTGCATGTTTCAAGGCCCAGTATGCCTTGTGCTCAAGCTCAATCGGAAGATGACATGCCTTTCCGTACACTAGCTTGTATGGAGTACACCCGATGGGTGTTTTATAAGCTGTACGGAAGGCCCCGAGTGCGTCATCCTTTTATCCGACCAGGATGCACGATTTTCGCCTATTGTCCTTTCAAGAATTCTTTTAATACCACGGTTGGAAACTTCCACCTGCCCACTTGTTTGGGGGTGGTATGCAGTAGAGAGACGGTGGGTTACACCATACTTTTGCATGACTTTTCAAATTGGTCATTGCAAAAATGTGTACCACGATCACTAATTATAGCTCTCGGAGTTCCAAACCTAGCAAAAAGAGATTTCAAAAATTTCACAACAACTCGGGCATCATTGGTAGGTAAGGCTTTTGCTTCAACCCATTTTGACAAATAGTCAACGACCACGAGTATGTATTTGTTTCCTCGAGATGATGGAAATGGCCCCATAAAGTCAATGCCCCGATGTCAAATATCTCACACACTTGAATGGCGTTTTGCGGCATTTCATTTCTTTGAGAGATATTTCCGTGACGTTGACAAGCGTCACATGTTTTGACAAAATCGTGGGCATCCTTATAAATTGTGGGCCAATAAAACCCGAAATCAAACACCTTCTTGGCAGTGTAGTTGGGGCTATGATGTCCCCAAGAGGTCCGAATGGCAAGCCTTGAGAATGTCATTGGCTTCCCGACCATACACACATCGCTGATGACTTGATCGCGCAAATTTTGAATAAGTAGGGTCGTCCCGAAGTAATGTTTAACATCCTTGAAGAATTTGTTCTTCTGTTGGGTCGACATCCCTTTCACTATGAAGTTACCCGCATGGTAATTTGCCAAGTCAGCAAACCATGGGGTAGTAGAGTTTCCACGAAAAGAAACCGCATTGAGTGTCTCGAGAGGAAATGTTTCATTTATTTCCTTTTTCTCGAAAACATCTTGGTAAGGGTTTTCTAATCTGGACAGATGATCAGCAGCTAGATTCTCAGCTCCTTTTTTATCACATATAATAATATCAAATTCTTGCAGGAGGAGAATCCAACGGAGCAATCTCGGTTTTGCATCTTGTTTTGCAAAGAGATATTTGAGAGCCGAGTGATCCATATACACCACGCATTTGGTCAAGATTAAGTATGGCCGAAACTTCTCAAATGCATACACCACGGCTAGTAGCTCTTTTTCTGTGGTGGTGTAATGGGTTTGAGCTTCAGTCATAGTCTTACTTGCGTAGTGGATAGGCTGAAAATGCTTAGCTCTACGTTGCCCTAGGACTGCACCGATAGCAAAATCACTTGCATCGCACATGAGCTCAAAGGGTAAATCCCAGTCGGGAGCAACGAGAATGGGTGCTTCAGTAAGCTTTTTCTTTAATGTTTCAAAAGCTTCGATGCACTCAGGTGAGAAGATAAAAGGAGCATCTTTTTCAAGAAGATGGGTCATAGGTCGGGCGATTTTAGAAAAATCTTGTATGAATCTGCGATAGAAACCGGCATGACCTAGAAAACTCCTAATACCTTTGACGGTAGTAGGATGAGGTAATTTAGCAATAACATCGACTTTTGCTCTATCAACCTCAATCCCGTTTTTTGAAATCTTATGGCCAAGGACTATGCCTTCTTTGACCATAAAGTCGCTTTTCTCCCAATTTAGACAAAGATTGGTGTCTGAAAACATAGTGAATGCAAATATCGTGAATAGTACTATGAGGAGTAACGACCCTGTCTTGGTTATCGGAAATAACCGAGGAGCACCATATTTGAATTGCATTAGGTAATTGGCTATTACCTCTTTGGGGGCAAGCTGTTACGTACACCAGTAATTCGGTGTATGTAGTTGAGTATTGGTTGCATGAGCTTAGCGCATAATAATATGTTATTTTCTATGATAAGTTGTTATTTACAATTATCATGTTCTTGTGTTCAACTGATTAACTATAAACCTATGAATTCACTCAACATTGTTGTTGACCTTATAAGCATGTTATCTCATGTAATAATTGAAGATCATCTCTATGGCACGGAGAGGGCATTGAAAGACCTTTTTAATGTGGTGTAAACATAAAGTTATCATTTTCTAAAAACTCATGATCTATCTTTTGGTACCATCAAAAAAAATTTGGAAGTGTTTTGTAACAAACTATGAGTTTTTCTTGAATGATAAAAACTTTTATTAAAACGTCTCTTTTTGAGTCGTTTTCTATGATTATTGACTGTGATCCATCAAGTAACACCCCAATTAGCCTTTCGCTGCTGTGTTGATCTTTTGAGAGGTGTTACAGATTGATTTCAGAGCCAAGGTTATAGAGAACCAAAGTGTGTTTCTAGAAATATTTGGACTATAACTACACTTTTGAAATGGGACTATTTTACACCACTACCCTAAGCCCTCCGTGACCGCTCTATGACATCGAAATGCATTAGGCTTAATTCATCACTAAAAATAAGATCATAAGTAAATTGCATTCATTTTAGGTAGTTATAGAAATTTGCTTGGAAGATTGTGCACGACTAACTAAAATCTTGTTTATCACATCATTTTTGGCATTTTACTTACATTACTATCTTTATAGGTTGTTATAGTACTATGTCGTCCGCCTCACACCCAGTCATACTATCATCTGATTCCGATATGGAAGATGTGATGTCCTCTACTACCGTACCTATGCCAGTGAGCCCTATTCCAGCTTTACCAGTCATTACCTCTGATGAGACCGAACCCTTCGATGAGGGAGAGGTCACGACGACCCCAGTCATTCCAGCCGCACCTACTCATTCTGTAAAGCATTTTGCCTATGCTCCTATGACCTATGATCAGTTCATGCAGTCAAAACAGTGGTTACCTGCATCAGATGTTGGAGCAGATGACAAGGCATTCGATTCATCACAGAGTGTTGCATCTGCATCATCAGTCACAACTTCATCATCACCTCCATCGATTCGTCATAGACGAAGAAGAGTTAGAGTTCTGAAGCATTATGAGCCTGAGCCTTTTGGTGTACCGTACAGACTACATCCCAAAGGTTCAATCTTCAAGTATACCGCTAGGAAGCCTGTGCGAGCTCTCACTATGCCTTTTGTATCTCCAGCAGATTTACCATCATCATCAGCTCATCCACCATCAGCTTCACTCACCTCACCACCCATGGCTACTTCACCACTACCACCACCCACTACATTCTTTCATCAAACCACCACTATGACCGTATCATCACCACCGCTAGCTTCATCGCCTTTGGATATCCACAATGAGCCCCTGCTACCACTCAGCGAGAGAAAGTGTTTTCTCCCATCATCATCAGATCCGTACATGCAGGTTGAAACTATTGATATTCATCCCGGACCTCGAAAGAAGGTCGATGCCAGGCGTTGGTCATTTCTGTTTCCGGTTATGTGCAGATGGAGATCCGAAAAAGGTACTCCTAGCATTGTTGAGCTCGGTGAAAGCTCAATGACTACTCCAACAAGAATCCTCCCAGTAACAAGAGAACCTGTGCATCGCTCTATTCCTTTATTGGTCGCTCGACTTGTCAAACATGAGGACCAACTGAGTGAGATTATGGTACATGTTGATGAGATTCCCCTGGTCAGGATTGAGAGTATAGAGGAGGAGGTTGAAAACCTCGTAGTCTGTCTCTACTCCATGGACATTATTTTTGATATGATGATTACCTAGATCATGGAGATTAGAGAGGCTGTTGCAGACCTGACCCAGAGACTCGAGACTTGATACATATTGGTTTTCAAAATCACATAATATAACACATATATGAGTCGAATGGTTTAGGTTCTAGAGAGAGAAAGTGAAAGAGAGTTGGGAACTTTAGTGAGACAAAGAAAAATGTATTATCAAAGCTCCAACCCTTTGCCTTGCTAGGAAAAGGGTATTTATAGTATGTTACATAAAACGCCTCCTACGGGCTGTGGATCAGGCATACAGTGGGTAAAGACCCGTCCGTCCTCCACGGTGTTACTTAACTAACTACTAACTATCACTAAATGACTACGACTACGAGCTTACTAACGAATACATATACTTGAGGTGACCGACTCTTTAACTACTGGATTTTCTAAATCCTAACAATCTCCCCCTAAGGGAGGTCACCTCAATTACAAACATATATTACATTTTGGTGTTCTTAGATTCTTGATAAGTTCTTTGCTTTGTAGCTCGTAGTCTTTGATTCTTCATGTTCTGCATGTCTTGATCATTATGTGGAGGTCTTTAACTGATCCACGTGATGGTGAGTTATTGAGCCAGCTTTGAGATCATCAGCCACAGTAAATCTCTTACTCATCCTTTGTTGTATCGCCATTATGTGAAGTTGTGACTTTTGGACCGACATGCTCACATTTTAGATCATGATATCTTCTCATCAGAGTAGCTGAAGCTTTTGTTGATTCATGATATTTTCAAAGAACGTAGCAGAAGCATGGATTGAAAATATCAGAGCCAGTTGATGAAGATATGCATTTATCATGATTTCTTTTAGAAGCGAGTGTGTTGTGTGAGCATGCGGTTATAGATTGAATCCTAAATTCTGATCAGCTGCAACTGTCGGGTGTCCCTGCAAACAACAGTTAGCAATAAAGCGCACGAAGGTGTCTTTGATCACTTTCGTTGAATGGGGTTACAAGAACCACGGTGTTAATACAAATAAGCCGTAAAAATGTTTATTTATATTTTACGATCTTCTAATGTTTTGTCGATAACAAACGTAAAATCATTTTAACGAAACAAATAAAATACGTAAATTGTTTGAGCCAATAGTTTTCTAACACACTTACGTTTTCACATAAAACACTAAAACAAGTATAAGTAATTTTATGATTTAGTAATACATATGTAACAACTAGTGTTTACATATTGGGCAAATATATGCATAACTAGTATGTATTATAAATGGGTAAATAACTACAACCCATGGAGCATATCCATAACCCATGGTATTGACCCATACCCACTTGACTAGATACATTGCACTCATTAGATACATTGTATCTAAAGAAATACCCATGGATCAACCCATAACCCATGACCCATGACCCTTGACCAAAATACCCATGGGTAAAGAGGAGCGTCCCACGGATCCCTAGCTTTACGCTAGACGGATCCCTTAAGGGAGGGATCCGTGGGATCCGGAGAACAGTAGGCATTTTCTCTCTATAAATAGTAAGCCATTTCTTCATTGTTTCTTACCCCTTTCTCATATACTTTCTCCTTGAGTTAAAAACTCTCTAACCCCAGATCCAAGTGATCTATGTTTGTAGTTTTGTTTTTGTGTGATTCTCTAGGTTCCTCTTAAAGGCGAGATCGCCACCTTTGAAGTCAAGCAAACTCAAGTCCATGAGTTGCCATGCTTCCTCATCATCAAGACTACAGAAGTTATCTTGTTGATGGTTCTTTCTCTAAGAAGTGTAGTGTTGAGGACATTAGTGAAAGATGTCTCAAGTGTCTAGACGAAGACATTAGTGAAGGGTGTCGATCGTCCGTATTGTAGGCATTAGTGAAGGGTGCCTAGAAGTCAAGTCACAAGACATTAGTGAAGGGTGTCTTGAAAATCTAGTTAAAGGCATTAGTGAAAGGTGCCTAAGATGTACATTCGATATGGTGTGTTTCAATGTACAAGATAGATTATTATTGGATCCAAGGATATTGATATCCTTGATGATGTTGTAATAAGGAGTTGGTCTCCTTTGGGGTTAGTCATTGGTGTAGTGTTGGGTAGTAGTTCCTCCATTGTAATGGAACTCGGTATCTAGCTGATAAGGTTTTAAAATGTACCTTTTTGAGGGGTCGTTTAAGCCCTTATTTGATCACTTTTGTATCCGTTATTAATTAATATCGTTCATTTTCACTTTTTAGGTATCTTGAAAGCAAAATGACGGAATGACACTTATTCGGACGAAAAGGCGCGAATATACGAAAAAAATGGCCAAAGTCAAGAATCGAGACACTCAGGCAGCTGGAACTGAAGGGGACGGAGTTAAGCACAACTAGCGATGCCGTCAGACAAATTTTGTGACGACTCAGTAGCCAGATTGCTCATTTACAAGTGACGGCTTCAGGTTTTAAAATAGTAGGGCGTCGCAACTCAGACGGCCTAGATTTGATCCAGACGACGTCAGAGACTGAAGGGGACGGCGTCACAAGCATAAGGTGACGCCGTCGCAAGACTAACGTGGCCAAGACGAAACCCTAATAACGGCGACCCGACGGCGTCACAAATCAAAGGGTGACCCCATCGCATGTGTAATCTTATATATAGAATCCGAATTTTTTAGTTTTGAGTGTGTAGTCTTTTGGAGTAAAAACCAAAATCGAACCAAGGCTGTCTTGTACAGTATTTTAGGGTTCCATACCCTATCTTACATCAAGATAAGTGTTTTACTTCATTAATTTAATTATGTCTTCCTTTGATTGTGTGTAAGCTTGCATGTTCCCCATGTCCGACTAATTTACTTGTGTGTTTGCTTAGGTAATATGAAACTTAGTTATTGAATATTGATTGGTTGTCTCTTATCTTAATTGTGATTGACCTAGTATTGCGCTAGGTCATTCGTTGTGTTTGTAATGCTTGATTAATCTTTGATGAACCTTAGTTTATGATCGCCTAGAGTAATTGTAGGCTAGTCATTCAAAGAATACCTTAGAGTTAAAGTTTATAAATCCTAGAGATTTTGTAGTCATTAACCTTTGGTCGCTTCAAAGAGTTAGGGATAAACGCATACCCTACGACCTTAGAGACACAACGCAATTAAGAATAAGGACGTGACAATTCAACCACCAATAGGAGATAACTAGGGAGTAATAAAGCCTAAGCAAATACATTTTTAACTATCATAAAAGCACACAACAATAGACATAGACTACATACACCTTAGTTTAGATAATTAGATTAGTAGAAGTAATCAGTAGAAATACCAACCCCCCAAACTCAAACCCCGAGATTCATACCTTTCCATTTCCTAAAAAAAACATAAAAAGATAAAAAATAATCTTCCTCAACCCCAACCTTAGCGTAGTAACTTCTCACTAGCATTCCTATTCCCCTAGAGAACGATATCAATTCCCGTGGCTTACCCTAATACTACACTACAACGATTAGGTTCACTGCCTAGGGTGTTGAAAAACTTGTCGATAACAAACGTAAAATCATTTTAAAGAAACAAATAAAATACGTAAATTGTTTGAGCTAATAGTTTTCTAACACTTACGTTTTCACATAAAACACTAAAACAAGTATAAGTAATTTTATGATTTAGTAATACATATGTAACAACTAGTGTTTACATATTGGGCAAATATATGCATAACTAGTATGTATTATAAATGGGTAAATAACTACAACCCATGGAGCATATCCATAACCCATGGTATTGACCCATACCCACTTGACTAGATACATTGCACTCATTAGATACATTGTATCTAAAGAAATACCCATGGATCAACCCATAACCCATGACCCTTGACCAAAATACCCATGGGTAAAGAGGAGCGTCCCACGGATCCCTAGCTTTACGCTAGACGGATCCCTTAAGGGAAGGGTCCGTGGGATCCGGAGAACTGTAGGCATTTTCTCTCTATAAATAGTGAGCCATTTCTTCATTGTTTCTTACCCTTTTCTCACATACTTTCTCCTTGAGTTAAAAACTCTCTAACCCCAGATCCAAGTGATCTATGTTTGTAGTTTTGTTTTTGTGTGATTCTCTAGGTTCCTCTTAAAGGCGAGATCGCCACCTTTGAAGTCAAGCAAACTCAAGTCCATGAGTTGCCATGCTTCCTCATCATCAAGACTACGGAAGTTATCTTGTTGATGGTTCTTTCTCTAAGAAGTGTAGTGTTGAGGACATTAGTGAAAGATGTCTCAAGTGTCTAGACGAAGACATTAGTGAAGGGTGTCGATCGTCCGTATTGTAGGCATTAGTGAAGGGTGCCTAGAAGTCAAGTCACAAGACATTAGTGAAGGGTGTCTTGAAAATCTAGTTAAAGGCATTAGTGAAAGGTGCCTAAGATGTACATTCGATATGGTGTGTTTCAATGTATAAGATAGATTATTATTGGATCCAAGGATATTGATATCCTTGATGATGTTGTAATAAGGAGTTGGTCTCCTTTGGGGTTAGTCATTGGTGTAGTGTTGGGTAGTAGTTCCTCCATTGTAATGGAACTCGGTATCTAGCTGATATGGTTTTAAAATATTCCTTTTTGAGGGGTCGTTTAAGCCCTTATTTGATCACTTTTGTATCCGTTATTACTTAATATCGTTCATTTTCACTTTTTAGGTATCTTGAAAGAAAAATGCCGGAATGACACTTATTCGGACGAAAAGGCGCGAATATACGAAAAAAATGGCCAAAGTCAAGAATCGAGACACTCAGGCTGCTGGAACTGAAGGGGACGGCGTCAGGCACAACTAGCGACGCCGTCGGACAATTTTTGTGACGACTCAGAGCCAAATTGCTCATTTACAAGTGACGGCTTCAGGTTTTAAAAGAGTAGGGCGTCGTAACTCAGACAGCCTAGATTTGATCCGACGATGTCGAGATCGAAGGGGACGGCGTCACAAGCATAAGGTGATGCCGTCGCAAGACTAACGTGGCCAAGACAAAACCCTAATAACGGCGACCCGACGGCGTCACAAATCAAAGGGTGACGCCATCGCGTGTGTAATCTTATATATAGAATCCGAATTTTTTAGTTTTGAGTATGTAGTCTTTTGGAGTAAAAACCTAAATCGAACCAAGGCTGTCTTGTACAGTATTTTAGGGTTCCATACCCTATCTTACATCAAGATAAGTGTTTTACTTCATTAATTTAATTATGTCTTCCTTTGATTGTGTGTATGCTTGCATGTTCCCCATGTCCGGCTAATTTACTTGTGTGTTTGCTTAGGTAATATGAAACTTAGTTATTGAATATTGATTGGTTGTCTCTTATCTTAATTGTGATTGACCTAGTATTGCGCTAGGTCATTCGTTGTGTTTGTAATGCTTGATTAATCTTTGATGAACCTTAGTTTATGATCGCCTAGAGTAATTGTAGGCTAGTCATTCAAATAATACCTTAGAGTTAAAGTTTATAAATCCTAGAGATTTTGTAGTCATTAACCTTTGGTAGCTTCAAAGAGTTAGGGATAAACGCATACCCTACGACCTTAGAGACACAACGCAATTAAGAATAAGGACGTGACAATTCAACCACCAATAGGAGAAAACTAGGGAGTAATAAAGCCTAAGCAAATACATTTTTAACTATCATACGAGCACACAACAATAGACATAGACTACATACACCTTAGTTTAGATAATTAGATTAGTAGAAGTAATCGGTAGAAATACCAACCCCCCAAACTCAAACCCCGAGATTCATACCTTTCCATTTCCTAAAAAAAAACATAAAAAGATAAAAAATAATCTTCCTCAACCCCAACCTTAGCGTAGTAACTTCTCACTAGCATTCCTATTCCCCTAGAGAACGATATCAATTCCCGTGGCTTACCCTAATACTACACTACAACGATTAGGTTCACTGCCTAGGGTGTTGAAAAACTTGCTCGACGAAAAGGAAGTTCCTTTGACCCCGAACTACGCATGTAGCGTTATCAAGTTTTTGGCGCCGCTGCCGGGGAATAGAATAGCTAGTTAGGAGTCCACCTCGTTTAGGTTTCCTTGCTTGATTCCTATCAAGTAAACTTTTTCCCCATTTTTTAGCTTCCTCGTAGTCTATCCCCCTTCTTTGTGACCTTTGTTCGTAAACCCCATCACTTTTCATCATGGAAGGTGATAACCAACCACCATTCATCAACCTACCACCAAATGACCCGCCAAGAGGCCGTACTCTTGGTGAATATTCGAGACCAGGCCACCTAGGCTATAGGAACACCATTGAGCTTCCCGACCAAGCCCAAACTATGACCCTGCGATCCGACACCATCCGGTTGGTGCAAAACGGATGTGCATTCCATGGACTTCGTTCCGAAGATCCTAATCAGCATCTTAAGGATTTCCTTAAAATTGTCGATTCCATCGACCTCGATGCTACTACTCCGGGAGACCACGCGTTTGTGTCTCTTCCAATTCTCTCTACGGGACCAAGCTAGTAATTGGCTTGAGCGACTTCCCGCCGGCTCCATCTCAAGTTGGGATGATCTTACCTCTCGCTTCCTTGCTCAATTTTTCCCACCGGGGAGAACCACTAAGCTTAGGAATGATATCTTGATGTTCCAACAACGTCAAGGTGAATCTCTCTACTAAGCATGGACTCGATTCAAGGACTTACTCCATAAAGTCCCTCATCACGGCATTGATCTTTGGCTCCAAGTCCAACTCTTCTATGATCATGTCAACTTCCCCACCAAGCGATCCATTGACTAAGCGGCTGGTGGAAAACTTAGTGATCTCACCACGGAAGAACCATGGGGTATAATAGAGGACCTTGCTCTCTATGACAACGAAAGTTGGAATGACCCCCGTGAGTTGCCCAAAATAGTTAAGGCAATCTCCTTGCCTCCCATTGACTCACAATCTTCCGACCGTAGGATGCTCGAACTTGAAGATCAAGTTAAATTCTTAATGAGCTCCTACGAGAATCCTAAGTCTTCACATCAAGTGAATAAAGTCACTCTACCTTGTGAGTTATGTAGTGGTCCCCATGACACTCGTGATTGCACAAGACTCCCCGAACAAGCTTTTGCGGACTACGCCTCCACGCGTACCAACGGAGCGGGAGAAAAGTGGTACACTTTCAAGCCCGAACAAAACAACTTAGGAAACTCTTACAACCCCTCATGGAGAAATCACCCTAACCTTAAGTGGAACCAAAATTCAACCACACCCGAAAGATCATCTAGTCCACCTAATTGGTTCAATCCTCCAAACACCGGGAACCCCACTAGTCTTGAGGCAATTGCATCTAGATTCATGTCATCTCAAGAAACTCGATTAACTAAGCTTGAAGACGATTTTAAGCGACGAAAAGGCGAGATGACAAACAAGCTTGATGCCCTCTTAAAAGCCTTTAATGACCAGGAAATTGGAGCACTCCCAAGTGATACTATAAAGAACCCAAAAGTGAGTTCGATTTCATCGACTTCATGTTCTTGTTCACCATGGGAGAGTGCACATCCATGCCCTCACACCAAACGATTCACTCGGTAAATGCTATCAACAAGGGTTCCAAGCAATCCAAAATGAGGTACCAAGGCCCCGCACCATTGGTAGAACCTACTTTTGAGAAACCCGTCAACCAAGAACCCAAACCTAATCTAGAGGAGGAGTACAAGGAACTCCATCAAGAAAAACCGGTTCTTGAAGTCTTAGCTCATGCACCTTATTATAATGCTTTAAAATAAAAATATGAGTTAGAACTTAAACATGGAAAACATGGGTCCGCTTTTGTGCGAAATAATCTACCTAAGAAGTTAGACAATCCCGGGCTATTTACTCTTCCATGTAGGCTTGGAACTTCCAAACCTCTAGATGCTCTAGCCGACTTAGGATCATGCATCAATCTTGTTCCGTTGTCCCTCCATAGAAACCTTAACTTAGGTAAGATAGAACCAACGGAAACCATCTTAGGTCTAGCGGATGGTAGTATTGCATATCCGGTAGGGATAATAAAAGACATGGTTGTACACATAGGAGAATTGACTCTTTTGGCGGATTTCCATGTACTAGACATGAATAAGGACCCGACATGCCCATTGCTAGTAGGAAGAGGATTCTTAGCTACCGCTAGTGCCATCATTGATTGTAAGATGTCCAAAATAGTGGTAGGAGAGGGGAGTGTTAGGTCAATTTACGATGTCAAAAAGCATACGTACTACAAAGAAGAGGAAATCCCACATGAGATTAGGTTGGATAGAACGCCATCTAGATATGGACCTTGGTTAGATAAGAACTTCATAGGTCCCCAACGACCTTTCTACCTAGATGAAGCCTTTGCTAGTAAAGCAACTTTCCATGAAAAAGAAATGGCTAGGGACATGGAAGTTAACCCGTTCGAGGACGCCTTAGTATTTGGGAAGATGACCGAGTTCCTAGGAAGCTTGCCCGTCAACCTTGTCATGAATAAGTGGAAAGTTGAGAACGATAAGCCTAAACATAAGTGGGATTGGGATAGACCGCCTAGTGATGGTAATGGAGAGTAGCACATTAGGATAGCGATCTATGATCCCGATGGAGAAAATTTTGAAAAGGCATATCGAACCCAACGTACTACTAGGAACTTAAATGATAAGTTTGATCCTTATGACATTCTAGAGGATAGGCTTACTTATGTCGGTACGTAGGGGTACGACTTCGAGTCTAGCTACAAGACTCATAAATAAAGAAAAGCGCTTCGTGGGAGGCAACCAATGCTTAATTGTTTGCTTGTTTGTGTCGTGTATCTTTTATTAATTGTTTATTCTCATGTTTAAATTTGTAAAAATGCTTTATTTTGTATTTAACCTCGTCTTAATTACATATAAAGGTATTTTACATAAGGGATAAGTGTAGGGAGGATTACACACGTTTTCAAAAGAAACGTAAACATGAGAATTCCAATTAATTAAAAGATATACATGTGTGTTTGTTCGAGTCAAATGCTTGTATCGAGTCATAATGGATGTTTTGCAGGAAATTTTTCCAGATTCTAAAGATGTAAATTTTCCAGAATTTTTTCCAGAAAATCGCAGACCAGTTTTTGTCAGGATAACCTGACGGCGTCAGGATCGCAACCTGATGGTGTCAGGAAGGAGTAGAAACAACTGATTACTTTTTCTCGTTTTCTGAGCTACTTATAAATTTTTGGAATTTTCCAGAGATTCTGTAAACATCCATTCCACAAGCATTATATCCTAGTTTAGTAGAGTCCTATATATATTACTACCGCCGATTTTACGCGAAGGTTTCGTTTGTTTTCTTTAAGTGTGCAGGTTTAATTTACCAAGAAGAAGATACATAAGATGAGAAGGAGCTTTTCACGCAAACGTTCTTCTTGAAGAAAGATGTAACCACCGCTTTAAACGGATCCTACCGAGCTAATCAGGGGAGTATTAGTTTCTTTCATCTTTTATTACCTTCCATTATCATAACTTTGATACTTTCGGAGAACATTGGGGACAATGTTCAGTTTAAGTGTAGGGAGGGAAAATAAAACGGGAACTTTGAAACTATGCTTATCCTTGATTATTTGCTTTGTCCAATTGCATTTGTGTAATAAACCATGAGAAAATGTCGGTTAGGGTAATTTTGGCACCAAATTTTTAATTTTTCATGACATATAGGAGTGGGCCATTAGTCTTAACAAAAGCGTCTCATGGATAGGAAGTTGCATGACTAGCACAAAAACCCTTTACCACCTAAATTCCACCCAAAATGTGAGGATCGCCCTTAGATTAGTAGGAATTAAAGCATTCATCTTCAATGCTTAGAGTGTGAACCGGTAGTATATTAGATTCTAGAACATGTTTTGTGATGCATCCCGAGATCGCTAGTAAGACTACACTTGTGTAGTTAGGAATAACTAAATGATAAGAGGCACTAGGATAACCCTTGTTTGATACCTGTAATATAATTACTTCTTCCACCTCGGTTGAGTAATTCCCCCACACCCTTGCGTTGTACTCATCTTTAGTACACGATACCCCTAGTTAACCCCTCTGAGCCTATCCTTTTCGCGGTTCTCGTGATTTTTTGGTTTTCCAGAATATCAATGAAGAGCATTGTTTACAATCCACCCCCAAATGTACACCCAAATCGCCTTAGCCTACCTTGTATGCACTCACTTTTAGTGCATTATTGTTATCACACTTAACCTTTAGTTCAATTATCTTGTTGCTTGCATAAGTTGCTAAGTCGAGTCATATCCTTTGTACACAGTTTTAGGACGATTGGGACTCATGGGAAAAGTTAAATTTTATGAGATGACGGGAAGGGAACGTTAAATTCAAATTCCCTTTATTTGCATAATAATGTACTCCAAGTGTTTTGATCTTTTCAATTAGGGTCAAATTAGTGTTAGAGTAATAAAAACTCAAGTTTAGGGATGTGCCTATAAATCCCTATCATTTTGATGTTATCGTAGAGGATGGTAGAGAAAAAGTGTATGAAAAAAAAAACATACGGGCTACCATCCTACATCTATCTTTAAATTTATGTTTGTTTGTTTCAGTTATCTAGAGTCTAGAGTGTCGAGTCTTGGCTTAGCAATGCCATTCTTCGCATGCTTGTAACATAAATATTTTTGACTTGCCACCACTAAATAGCCTATTCCACCAAACCCTTTGTTTCCCTACCGTAAGCCTATCATTACAACCCTTTAAAAGACCTCTTGGATAGTCTTTCCTTGGTGCCTACGCCAAAGCGATGGAGGTTTGATCTAGTCTCAAGCCTATGGTAATCTATGTACTAGGACCGGTTAATGAGTGTTTATCTTCCATTTCTAACTTGTTATATTTCATATACACCCGAGAGATGTGAGTATCCAAACACCCCTTGTGAGGTGCTAGTATGTAATTTCCGTGCTTGTTATGACTTTTGCGGGGCTTATATGTGTTGTGGATTGTTTTAAACTAATCTTCATGACCCCTAACTTATAAATTAATTGGCTAAAAGCATATTTGCTTGAGGACAAGCAAATACCAAGTGTAGGGATATTTGATAAGGTTTTAAAATGTACCTTTTTGAGGGGTCGTTTAAGCCCTTATTTGATCACTTTTGTATCCGTTATTACTTAATATCGTTCATTTTCACTTTTTAGGTATCTTGAAAGCAAAATGCCGGAATGACACTTATTCGGACGAAAAGGCGCGAATATACGAAAAAAATGGCCAAAGTCAAGAATCGAGACACTCAGGCTGCTGGAACTGAAGGGGACGGCGTCAGGCACAACTAGCGACGCCGTCGGACAAATTTTGTGATGACTCAGTAGCCAAATTGCTCATTTACAAGTGACGGCTTCAGGTTTTAAAAGAGTAGGGCGTCGCAACTCAGACGGCCTAGATTTGATCCAGACGATGTCAGAGACTGAAGGGGACGGCGTCACAAGCATAAGGTGACGCCGTCGCAAGACTAACGTGGCCAAGACGAAACCCTAATAACGGCGACCCGACGGCGTCACAAATCAAAGGGTGACGCCGTCGCATGTGTAATCATATATATAGAATCCGAATTTTTTAGTTTTGAGTGTGTAGTTTTTTGGAGTAAAAACCTAAACCGAACCAAGGCTGTCTTGTACAGTATTTTAGGGTTCCATACCCTATCTTACATCAAGATAAGTGTTTTACTTCATTAATTTAATTATGTCTTCCTTTGATTGTGTGTATGCTTGCATGTTCCCCATGTCCGGCTAATTTACTTGTGTGTTTGCTTAGGTAATATAAAACATAGTTATTGAATATTGATTGGTTGTCTCTTATCTTAATTGTGATTGACCTAGTATTGCGATAGGTCATTCGTTGTGTTTGTAATGCTTGATTAATCTTTGATGAACCTTAGTTTATGATTGCCTAGAGTAATTGTAGGCTAGTCATTCAAAGAATACCTTAGAGTTAAAGTTTATAAATCCTAGAGATTTTGTAGTCATTAACCTTTGGTAGCTTCAAAGAGTTAGGGATAAACGCATACCCTACGACCTTAGAGACATAACGCAATTAAGAATAAGGACGTGACAATTAAACCACCAATAGGAGATAACTAGGGAGTAATAAAGCCTAAGCAAATACATTTTTAACTATCATACGAGCACACAACAATAGACATAGACTACATACACCTTAGTTTAGATAATTAGATAAGTAGAAGTAATCGGTAGAAATACCAATCCCCCAAAATCAAACCCCAAGATTCGTACCTTTCCATTTCCTAAAAAAAACATAAAAAGATAAAAAATAATCTTCCTCAACCCCAACCTTAGCGTAGTAACTTCTCACTAGCATTCCTATTCCCCTAGAGAACGATATCAATTCCCGTGGCTTACCCTAATACTACACTACAACGATTAGGTTCACTGCCTAGGTTGTTGAAAAACTTGCTCGACGAAAAGGAAGTTCCTTTGACCCCGAACGACGCGTGTAGCGTTATCACTAGCCTAGAACCGGATAAAGGGTAGGCGATGTTGTGATAGGATTGGTTCACCTTGGTGTGAAAGAACCCGGTGGTTAGCCTAGTACCGGAAAAAGAGTAGGCAACGTTGTGAAGGTTTCTCCAGCATAAGGAGTCGGTGTTGTGTAGTGATTACGAACTCTCGAGTAGGTGACTCAGGGAGTGGAGTAGGGCAAGGAAGGTGTCCTTGTAGCCGAACCACTATAAATACTCGCGTTGTGGTTTTGTGTTTCTTACTCTTTATCTTTTCATTACATATTTATATTTCTGTATGTTTGTTTATCAACATCCAACACACATTCATATAGATTGACATAAGTCGATCTAAATAGTTTAAAACGAGTTTTAATTGGTAAAACTATTCAACCCCCTTCTAGTTTTGCACAATTGGCATCAGAGCTTCATTACCAAGTTTCTTAAAGTATATTGTACTTTAAAAACTTGATACGATCCATGGTTAATTGAAAACTACAAAGAAGGTTTTTCATAAAAACAAACACCATGTCTTTTAAAACTCTTTGTTTGGATGTTGATTAGATGACAACATTTTTCTTATTATTTATTCTTCATTTAATTGCACTAATTCTCTTTGTCATATTGCTTAGTCAAAGCTCATACCTACCAAGCCATAGGAATCGCTTGGTAACAAGAATACCTTCCCTAAGAAGGTATCTTAAACAAAAAGGAGCCGGAATTGTCTACTGACATTTGTTGTGTCATTTCTAAAGACATTTTTAAGAGAATTAGAGGTATGGCTTTCTACTTATCTCTAAATGATATTAGCTTGATAATTAAGTATGCCTACATAGGTATTTATATGATTATCTTTTGTGCATATACATGTATTACATGTAGCTTCATTAGGAAGCCTTTTCTCACATACGTGTTACTTTTTCGTCTAAAGTCGTGGTATATAAAACTTGTATTTTATTTCACTTAAATCCAAAAATCATAACTTTTTCTAATAATAAAACAAAACACAAATCTCAAAAATTCCTCCTTCCCCATAAATAAACCATCTGTCGTCCACTATATCAAATTCCCACTTTTTCAAATCTTCCATTTTCCAAAAAAAAAATTACCTCTCATTCAAAACTTCATCTTCCTCTCATCTCATCTCATCTCAAACCAAAACCAAGAAGGTTCGTCATCAACATGGTTTACATCGCCCTCGTGCTCATCGCCTTAACACTCATCGCTCTTGTGTTCCCTATGATGAAGTTCACATACGGAGACATATACTTTGTGTTGTTAATCTACATTGGGGTTATATACCCAATCCTTTGTATTATTCTTAGCATTGAAATGAAATATTATTAATAGTCTAGTTTATTTAGGTTATTATTATCATAATGTGTTTGTCATTTCTTTTGATTTATATCTTTCGTATTCTTTCGTGATACATTAGAAACCATGAATGCATGCTAAAAGAAAATGTAGGCTAAAACACATATCTTGGTATAAAACTATTAAACTTATATTTTTATCAAAAATCTGCTTCTGTTACTACAGATCCACGGATCCCGTCAAGTATACTAGCCGGATCCCTTATAGAAGGGAACCATCCTTCTGGATAACAGATTTTCCATGCAAAATAAAAACCACTTTCTTCCTAAAAGAAATGTTCTACTAGAATGTCAAACATTAAGTGAGTTAAATGTCATTGTTAATAAACATCTTGTAAAAACGTTAGGTAATCATTGTTTTACCCATAATACGTCACATCCAATTAACTTGTCTTTCCTATAGGTTTCGCTATGTCGCATGAATATGAGTTTGATTTTTCACTCACTAGCGTCTACACTCCTAACATCTCCCTTGAGCCCAACACACCTGACAATCATGTCCGTGGGTTCAATAATCTCGAAACCCATCACTTCCACGAAGGACGTATTGTCGACACTCCTCTATAATACGAAGAAGGTATCAATACCTCCTTCCGAACCATAGGATTGGAATGTCTTCTCGAAATTAATGAGAAAATATGTCCAAGGTTTGTATTGGAATTCTTCCGTCAAGTCAAACTCGTTCGTAACGAGGATCGTTCTCTATCTCTTTGGTTTTGGATCAAAAACCAAAAGTTTATTTTAACCCTTGGGCAATTTGCTCAAATTCTCCGAATTCCAAATCATGGACAATGTGCCTTCACCGAAGATTGGTCTCTTGATTCTCTCTTCAACTTTCGTGAAGAAAATAGTCCATATTGTTCACACATACCTTCCCCGCAAGACTTGACTCGCACAATATGCAAACCTCGACCCTATTACTCCGATCCAAACATTATCTATACAAAGGTTATCCGAGAAGAGTCAAAGCTCTCGCACTCATCCTACGGGAAAATGTTTGGAGTCTTAGGGGAAATCGAGAAATCCTTCCCGCTTGTTGTGCTCACATAATGTATTGTTTGCTAACACAACAACCATACAATCTCGCCTACTTCTTCGCAAGGCGAATTGTAAATCTTCAAGGATCCAAGAACAAACTCATCCCTTATGGAATGTTCTTGACGCGCCTTTATCATAACATCGTGTACTTCCACCCTCAATTTCAAAGTCCGTTGTACGTACTTGTGAACAAGATGATGGAACCTCTGAACACATCTCTCACGAAGACTTTCTTCATTCCTGAATCGGCAAACACTCATCAACCATTTGATGATCCTTCTAGCGAAAATGCTCAAGAAACTTAGTAATCTTTCAAATAGGATCAATCCTTAGTATTCATGCTTTATTAATGTAATCCAATTTCTTTCATGAAATAAAACATTTTACATTTGATATCTTAGTGTTAGAACCTCCTTAACTAAACTTGAAATATAATGCATTGTCAAAATCATTGCATACCTTCAGTAAAGGTTCTGCTTAGCAGATAGACGGATCCCAAAGGTTGTGCTAGACGGATCCCTACTATTTGGGAACCGTGGGATCCGACAAACAGAAAATGCAATTACAATCATTGTATTTCAAATATGTCCTTAGAACACTTCACACTAAGCTAGACATAGTGCCTTAATGCAAATTAAGTCCTTATCAAGTTAAGTAGATCTTTCGTACTCACACATAACTCATCTAGATCACACTCAAGACGCTGGTAGATCTATCGTTTCACTTAAACCCATTACTCTTCCGCTCTCAAGCTCACTCATCATTTCTCACATGATCCCTCATATCTAGCTTTGAAAATCTTTCAATTATGGCAAAATTGATCATAATCATCCTTACCTCAAAATTGGTCAAAATTGATCAAATTCTAGTTTTTCCATCTTAAAACCTTTAGGATATTCTCCAAAACATTATCCTAAGTCACTATCTGATCTCTAGGATCATTTAGCTCCATTTGACACTCTCATAATCTTTAGTGTCATCTTTGTTCATTCATTGGTACTCATGAAAGTTCCAATTTCTTCCATAAAAAGCAATCATTAGCTATATCACTCATTACCCTTAAATATTTAAGCACCTCTTCATTTAAGACATTTAGATGAACTGAAACACTCAAGAAGAAATAGCCATTAGACCTTACAAAACATCATTTCTATCTTTTCTTAGCTGTTGAGAGACGGATCCCTAGGATTAGCCTAGACGGATCCCTAGTTGGAGGGAACCGTGGGATCCGTATGACAGACTCTTGCCAACTCTAGCTAAAACAATCATTTCAAGCTTATCTTACTAACCTAAACACTCCATCTCATCTTAAATGAGTTCCTATATTAGTACAACTCTGAAGTTGACTCTTGTGCATGTTAATCATCACATTCCAATAAGATTTAGTGGCTTAAGTCTTGAATGCACTTGCCAAATCCCTTGCTTTCTAAACCACATTGTTAGGACTCCTAAAGTCATCATCTTCATTGTAACACCCCCAATTTCGTGATACACAGCGGAATTCAAACTGGGTGTTACTTCATGGCACAACAGTCATAACAATAGAAAACGAACTCTAATGGAGTCGTTTTAAAAGATTTATCATTCGATTTATATAAATATCAGAGTTTACAAAAATGAGGTCCCAGTTGGTTTCACGGTTTACAAAATACATTAAATGAATTTTTGAATGATAATAAAATTTATAGCCTTCTTGAGTATCCGTGCTCCTCCGTGCCAGCCTCGTACAATATGGACCTGAAATACATGCTTAAAACTGTCAACACAAAGGTTGAGTGAAATTCATAGAGTTTTGGAAATCAGTTGAACACATAATGTTTGTGTGGGTTACGTTGTTATACACCCATAATGTTGAAAAAATAACAGATATTATTGTTTGGTACGGCTGCCTCAAGTATATGATACTTGAGCCCGCTTTTGTTTGATACGGCTGCCTCAAGTACGTGATACTTGAGCCCGCTTTTGTTTGATACGGATGCCTCAATACATTATGATACTTGAGTCCGCTTTTGTTTGATACGGTTGTCTCAATATGTTGTGATACTTGAGCCCGCTTTTGTTTGATACGGTTGCCTCAAGTATATGATACTTGAGCCCGCTTTTGTTTGATACGGCTGATGATACTTGAGCCCGCTTTTGTTTGATACGGCTGGTGATACTTGAGCCCGCTTTTGTTTGATATAATTATGTATGCACATAAATATATAAATGCGATTCACGTATGGCAATAATATTACTTAGCATAAATAAACATTCAGTTCAGATAAACATATAGTTTCAAAGCAATGTGTTCGGTTTAAAAATAAAGCATGTATTTCCCCCAAGGGTTTGTAAAACAATTAAGTAGTAGAAAGTGGGGCAATGAACTCACCTCAGAGTAAATGATATCAAGTGTATAATGAGAATGATGGATATGCCGTGAGAACTTCTACGAGAAACCTAGAATAGGACGTTGCGACTTAGGTTTGAAATAATGATGCGAAAGAAATAACATACCTATATACGTCTCTATGTTGATCATTATGTAGTACATGGTTTATGTGTATGTCATTTATAGAAATGGTCTAGTTGTGAAAACGTATTTAGTTTATAGATGCCATACTACCGTTCGGGCCATCATAATTCAGAGGTCATGTAGTAAACGTTCGAGGAGCTAGGACACTTTAAATCGTAAATCCAGCAACTCGTCGATACGTTCTACTCAAATGAAACCCCTCACATGAGGCTCCCTACTATTGTAGCACTTAGTAGATATAACATATGTTTTGAGTGAAGATTGTTATCTAAATAAGTTTATAATGTTTTTTACAAGTTCCCATTGCTTACTAGAGACTACAACTTATTAACATGTTCAAGAATGAAGTTTTGGTAAAAATCGTCGGAAAAGGGTAAAATGGTTATTGTTTCGTTACTTGTGAAAACACTATTTCAAAGATTAAACGAAGTTTTTTTAAGTTAATATGTAACTAGCTATGAAAATAACTTGGTTTTGCTTTTAGTTGTGATAAAAGTATAGTCATGAAACTATATATAGGGCAGTTTCAGTTTTTGAAAGAATATGGCCTATTAAAGCGTTTTCAAGGTCCGAGCTTTTATGTTACTGAAGGAAAACGTCGTTCCGGACAACTTTCATGCTTTAACTTTTTGATGATTCGGACCAGAAGTACCACTTTTAAAATGATCAGCTGCTTAACAGCTTGTGTTTAGGCAGTTTTGGCGTTTTGGTTTCGCTAACTTCTTTTGACTATAACTTTTGACTCGTTTGTCCATTTCGGGTGATTCACGTTGCTATGTATACCTTTTTATCTTGTCTACCATATTATGTAAGTTATAAAGTCCATATGTGGCTGGTTTTAATGGTTTTAAATGTGTAGAATATGACTAGTTTACTAGTTTGTTACTTTTACGACAATATGTGAATTAAAACATGTGATTGAGTATATGTACATCATGAATCAACATAGTTACTATATATATAGCACTAAATTGTTAAGATTATGAATAATAAATATGAGATGATGGTGGTGATTAGTTGCTTACAACTTTTAGCTTTCAATTAAGAAAGGAGTAACTAGTAAGGATTGGACTTTGATTGAACATTTAGGACCTCGGATTGAGCTAGCTTTCTACACCTTGGCACCCTTGCAATCTTGAAGAGTTGGTGATGAAGTACTAAGTGACTTGAGTGGATCTAAACTCAAGAAGATCACTTAAACTTGCTAGAGATTTGACGTAGTAACTTACTATTTGAAACTTCTTTGCATAAACTTGGAGTTTATAGATCAAATTATGGAAGATATGATGGTTTTAGTGTATGAACGACCCAAATCAGTATTTTTGGGTTCTTAGGATGTATTTCACTTCCTATTTATTGGAGGGTAAGTTTGTTTAACCATAAATTGGGTTAAATATTAACCATGGTTAAGTTAGGACACATGTAATGATCTAAATGAACCGTGGTTAGGATGATGCCACCAAAAAGATGACTCCCCCCCCCTTAGGTCGGCCACAACAATATAAGATGACTTAGGTGGATAGTTTTGGTATTATCTTGGTTACGGAGTGAGTTTTGGTTCCGTTAATCGCTAACTGTAAGCCGTTAAGCCATAAAACCATAAAACCGGGTATCGTAAAAATATGAAACTTATAGGAATGATTAAACTCGTCATTATACTCCATCTAAATATATAAAATGAGTGATAAGTCTTATTGGGTGCAAAAACGCTGCCTAAAGCTGAAAACAAGGGTCAAAAACGCGTAATTCGCAGTTTATCAGAAAAGAACGAGATTTCAGGGAAATGACCGTGAATTTATTTAAAGTAGACTAAAATTATTCTATAAGTGATATGAGATGTCAAAATGCGGTTTTCGTTATACGTGGGATAACTTAACAGTTATACGTGAAGTTTCAAAGTTACGCGATTTAAGCAAAAATGTAGAACGTACAAGGTTAATTTCTTTACGGTCAATGGAGGAGGGAAATATGTTTGAATTTTCCAAAAAATGTAAAAGTGTCTAAACATCTTAGAAAACACAGTGCAGGAATGGTTAAGTCTGGGTCTAAGTAGAATTGTTTAAAACGTAAGTTTAGTCTCGTACGGCTCAGGGTTTATTTGGTAACATTTTAAAATGAAATCTTAAAAAATTCTCTAATTGATTATGAGTGATCTAAAAATTAATCTGATGTGAGAAAAATTGTCAGAGTTGATTTTCGTTATGCGCGGGATGTTTAAATGGTGTTCCGACCGAAATGAAACTTTAAAACAATGTTTTCTTAATAACTTTTGCGAAGATGATCTAACGATTGTCAAACTCTCAGGATATTACTAAAATAATTTATCTTACGAGAATGTGAAATAAAATTTTTACGGGATGAATAGTGAAAGTGAATAGTAATTTCTCGAGATAAATAGTAAAAATTTGAGAATGGATAGAAATCATGAAAATGCGAATTGTTACAGTCTCACCACCTTAATGGGAATTCCATCCCAGAATTCAGTGTGTGTTATCCGATGTTGAAGTATCTAGGAAAATGTGGGTGTATGCGCCGAATTCTAACCTTTGTGTTTTCAAGTTTCTGGTGATAGAATGTATTATGTACCATGTGGCTTAAGTTGATAATCTAAAGGGTTTTGTTAAAATCTTATAGAGTCCAATATACCTAAAGTTTGGCTTTTCCCGATTCTCCAAATGAATCATATCTTATTATATCGAGGCTATCAATAAAACCTTAATTTCTAACATGGAGTTTTTGGTGATAGTGTGCGGCATGGAGCCTAATTTGTATTTGTATGGTTTCCTTAGTTGTTTCGTGGGTGATCTCTGAACACCTTAGTACATCAAATGGTTAACTAACACTTTCGTCTATATAGTGCCTCAAAATGGAATAGTTTTGTTGTTGTTAGGGTAACTGTTGTTAATCAAAGGTGTAAGATATTGTTGATGTGAAATGGTTTGTAATGATGTGAAAACTGTCGTTGTAGGGAAAGTCTTGCTAGTGGCAAGTGGTTATCCAAACCATTTCCAAAGTTGATCATGTCTTAGGTGGTTTCGGGATGAAGGCTATATCGTATAGTGTTTATGTCTACTAGTGTTTGAAAGAAATGTGGTACTGTGAAGTTTTACATACTGACTTATAAGGGGTTCAGATAATGATGTGATATGTTGATGATTAGAAGAGTGTAGCGTATGTTTACCATTATTCTTAGGTAGAGATGTCAAGTTTAGTTTAAAATCAAAAGTGAATGACGGAATGATATCCTTGAAACCTAATCAGGCTAGTACTTTTAAGAAATGACGAGAAGATTTGATGACTATCCCAAGATAGTAGATAGGATTATTTCATAAATGAAAATTTTCAAGAATGAAATTAGGTAGTATAAATAAGTATTAAGATCTCTCTTAATGGTAAAACACTATCATGTCTCTAGATCTTTTTTTTAATGAATTCTAGTGGTTTATCGAGTTTAAGTAGGAAATTAACTTGAATATAACACTTGTATAACTATTCTCAGTGTTTGAAAAATTTAAGTCGAACATAGTTAGTCAGACTATGTTCCACTATCCCTAGGTTAAATATAGGTGACTAGACTATATTTAGCCGATGTTCGATAAATTTTTCAAATACCTAAATTAGGTATACTTGTGATATGTCCTTAGCTTTTGAGAAATTGTCCACTAAGCAAAGGCGATATCAAACCATCCAGTTGCAAGTCCTGGCCATAAAAGACTTGTAACCTATGTTTTCACATTTCATTGCATAGAAGATAGTATGGGTAGATACGTGTGGAAAGGAAATCTTAAGTAATTCTAAAATAGTCCATACTTGGCTAGCATCACGGACCTTTAACAATGAAGGTTTCAGAATAGAACTTTGATGAATGTAGAGAAGGTTGTTGAACTTCAGCTTTTGTAGATGATGAGTCAGTTTATCTTTTAGAAATCCCATTTCTTGTATTTCCATTAGGAAATCGATAGATTGTGACGGGCTTCATGTAAAAGAATATCATATAAGGTTTTATAAGATAATTTCTAGAGTCTATTGTATAACTTACAATGTTTGCGAAGTAAATTAGACCAATGGATAACTCACAATGTCTGAGAAATAGTTGAGACCATTGTATAACTCACAATGTCTAGGAAATAATAGAGACCATTGTGCAACTCACAATGTCTGAGAAATGATGGAGAGATCATTGTGTACTCACAATGTCTTGAGAAATGATGGAGAGATCATTGTGTAACCCACAATGTCTTGAGAAATGATGGAGAGATCATTGTGTAACCCACAATGTCTTGAGAAATAAATGAGACCACTGTAGGATTTACAGTGTCTGAGAATGTAATAGAGACCACTGTAGGATTTACAGTGTCTGAGAGTGTAATAGAGACCACTGTATCTCACAGTGTCTTGAAATATGAATGAGACCATTGTATCTCACAATGTCTCGGAAGTAGGAAAGACCATTGTAATCAGTTACAATTTCTTGGATAAAGTTTCGTAATCCTAAAATGCACGAGTAGATACATGATTGGGAAAATATGATTGTGCCGCAATGCCTTAGAATAGGCATACGCATATACGTTTAGTCTATCGTTTAACTAAAATGATTGAAAATATGTTGAGTGTATATATCAATATACTAGTATGTTTGTGTAACATAAACTACCTAGAAGTTACATAATCGTCTGGAGGATGGAAGGCACGGAGAGCGAAAGGCTATAAAATGTTTTGTTTGTAAAAGTGGTTATAGTTTAGGTCTCGATTAGACCCGTTTCTCTATAACTGTGGCTCTGATACAAATCTGTAACACCCCCCAATTTCGTGATACGCAGCGGAATTCAAACTGGGTGTTACTTCATGGCACAACAGTCATAATAATAGAAAACGAACTCTAATGGAGTCGTTTTAAAAGATTTATCATTCGATTTATATAAATATCAGAGTTTACAAAAATGAGGTCCCAGTTGGTTTCACGGTTTACAAAATACATTAAATGAGTTTTCGAATGATAATAAAATTTATAGCCTTCTTGAGTATCCGTGCTCCTCCGTGCCAGCCTCGTACAATATGGACCTGAAATACATGCTTAAAACTGTCAACACAAAGGTTGAGTGAAATTCATAGAGTTTTGGAAATCAGTTGAACACATAATGTTTGTGTTGGTTACGTTGTTATACACCCATAATGTTGAAAACAAAACAGATATTATTGTTTGGTACGGCTGCCTCAAGTATATGATACTTGAGCCCGCTTTTGTTTGATACGGCTGCCTCAAGTATGTGATACTTGAGCCCGCTTTTGTTCGATACGGCTGCCTCAATACATTGTGATACTTGAGCCCGCTTTTGTTTGATACGGCTGTCTCAATACGTTGTGATACTTGAGCCCGCTTTTGTTTGATACGGTTGCCTCAAGTATATGATACTTGAGCCCGCTTTTGTTTGATACGGCTAATGATACTTGAGCCCGCTTTTGTTTGATACGGCTGATGATACTTGAGCCCGCTTTTGTTTGATATAATTATGTATGCACATAAATATATAAATGCGATTCACGTATGGCAATAATGTTACTTAGCATAAATAAACATTCAGTTCAGATAAACATATAGTTTTAAAGCAATGTGTTCGGTTTAAAAATAAAACATGTATTTCCCCCAAGGGTTTGTAAAACAATTAAGTAGTAGAAAGTGGAGCTATGAACTCACCTCAGAGTAAATGATATCAAGTGTATAATGAGAATGATGGATATGCCGTGAGAACTTCTACGAGAAACCTAGAATAGGACGTTGCGACTTAGGTTTGAAATAATGATGCGAAAGAAATAACAAACCTATATACATCTCTATGTTGATCATGATGTAGTACATGGTTTTTGTGTATGTCGTTTATGGAAATGGTCTAGTTGTGAAAACGTATTTAGTTCATAGATGTCGTACTACCGTTCGGGCCATCATAATTCAGAGGTTATGTAGTAAACGTTCGAGGAGCTAGGACACTTTAAATCAGAAATCCAGCAACTCGTCGATACGTTCTACTCAAATGAAACCCCTCACATGAAGCTCTCTACTATTGTAGCACTTAGTAGATATAACATATGTTTTGAGTGAATATTGTTATCTAAATAAGTTTATCATGTTTTTTACAAGTTCTCATTGCTTACTAGAGACTACAACTTAGTAACATGTTCAAGAATGAAGTTTTGGTCAAAATCGTCGGAAAAGGGTAAAATGGTTATTGTTCCGTTACTTGTGAAAACACTATTTCAAATATTAAATGAAGTTTTGGTTAAGTTAATATGTAACTAGCTATGAAAATAACTTGGTTTTGATTTTAGTTGTGACAAAAGTATAGTCATGAAACTATATATAGGGCAGTTTCTGTTTTTGAAAGAATATGGCCTATTAAAGTGTTTTCAAGGTCCGAGCTTCTAGGCTATTGAAGAAAAACGTCGTTCCGGACAACTTTTGTGTTTTAACTTTTTGATGATTCGGAACAGAAGTACCACTTTTAAAATGATCAGTTGCTTAACAGCTTGTGTTTAGGCAGTTTTGGCGTTTTGGTTTCGCTAACTTCTTTTGACTATAACTTTTAACTCGTTTGTCCGTTTCAGGTGATTCAAGTTGCTATGTGTACCTTGTTATATTGTCTACCATATTATGTAAGTTAGAAAGTCCATATGTGGCTAGTTTTAATGGTTTCAAATGTGTAGAATATGACTAGTTTACTAGTTTGTTACTTTTACGACAATATGTGAATTAAAACATGTGATTGAGTATATGTACATCATGAATCAACATAATAACTATATATATAGCATGAAATGGTTAAGATTATGAATAATAAAGATGAGATGATGGTGGTGATTAGTTGCTTACAACTTTTGGCTTTCAATTAAGAAAGGAGTAACTAGTAAGGATCGGACTTTGATTGAACATTTAGGACCTCGGATTGAGCTAGCTTTCTACACCTTGGCACCCTTGAAATCTTGAAGAGTTGGTGATGAAGTACTAAGTGACTTGAGTGGATCTAAACTCAATAAGATCACTTAAACTTGCTAGAGATTTGATGTAGTAACTTACTACTTGAAACTTCTTTTCATAAACTTGGAGTTTATAGATCAAATTATGGAAGATATGATGGTTTTAGTGTATGAACGATCCAAATCAGTATTTTAGGGTTCTTAGGATGTATTTCACTTCCTATTTATAGGAGGGTAAGTTTGGTTAACCATAAATTGGGTTAAATATTAACCATGGTTAAGTTAGGACACATGTAATGATCTAATTGAACCATGGTTAGGATGATGCCACCAAAATAATGACTCCCCCCCCTTTGGTTATCCACAACAAGATAAGATGACTTAGGTGGATAGTTTTGGTATTATCTTGGTTACGGAGTGAGTTTTGGTTCCGTTAATCGCTAACTGTAAGCCGTTAAGCCATAAAACGTAAAACCGGGTATCGTAAAAATATGAAACTTATAGGACTGATTAAAATCATCATTATACTCCATCTAAAAATATAAAATGAGTGATAAGTCTTATTGGGTGCAAAAACGCTGCCTAAAGCTGGAAACACGGGTCAAAAACGCGTAATTCGCAGTTTATCAGAAAAGAACGAGGTTTCAGGGAAATGACCGTGAATTTATTTAAAGTAGACTAAAATTAGTCTATAAGTGATATGAGATGTCAAAATGCGGTTTTCGTTATACGTGGGATAACTTAACAGTTATACGTGAAGTTTAAAAGTTACGCGATTTAAGCAAAAATGTAGAACGTACAAGGTTAATTTCTTTACGGTCAATGGAGGAGGGAAATATGTTTGACTTTTCCAAAAAATGTAAAAGTGTCTAAATATTTTAGAAAACACAGTGCAGGAATGCTTAAGCCTGGGTCTAAGTAGAATTGTTTAAAACGTAAGTTTAGTCTCGTACGGCTCAGGGTTTGTTTGGTAACATTTTAAAATGGAATCTTAAAAAATTCTCTAATTGATTATGAGTGATCTAAAAATTAATATGATGTGAGGAAAATTGTCAGAGTTGATTTTCGTTATGCGCGGGATGTTTAAATGGTGTTCTGACCGAAATGAAACTTTAAAACAATGTTTTCTTAATAACTTTTGCGAAGATGATCTAACGATTGTCAAACTCTCAGGATATTACTAAAATGATTTATCTTACGAGAATGTGAAATAAAAATTTTACGGGATGAATAGTAAAAGTGAATAGTAATTTCTCGAGATGAATAGTAAAAATTTGAGAATGGATAGAAATCATGAAAGTGCGAATTGTTACATTCATCCTCATTTTCAGCACTTAGAAATCTTTACAAACCTCTTGAAATCATCTCACCATGAGGAAAGCTCCAAGTGGTAACTTATCCACCAAAGAACCCCCCAAGAAAATTGCTCGTGTTGTACACGAAATCTCTTCAACCGAATCATCTCCGGTCAAGTCCACAAATGCAAGGATTTCTCCTCCACCAATCAAACCAATCCCTAAAAGGATAGTACCCACAAAACTACCTATGCCAAACACCACCATACCTCCTAAGCTAAACAATCCCATCTCCACTAAACCATCACCATTGGTTCCTAGAGCTATCTCATTTACAACTCCACTATCATCACCACATCTCTACAATCTAGAGGATTTGCCTCCTAGGCCGTCTCATCCTCCTCCACCGGCAACATTCTCCTCATTAGGAGGAATAATGGTACAAAATCAAGGTGTTGAGTCAACACTAGCTCCGGCTTCCTTTTCGCCGTCACCATCAAATAATCCCATTTGGATTATGAGAAACTATCAAAGTCAACCACCCGACCATATGGAAGTTGACACTTCTCTACCACTACCATCATTCTTGGTCGAGCCATCTTCAAATGCGCCTCCACCAATCCCTCTGTCGTTTGAGGCTCCAGAACCCGCATCACTTGATCCTTCTCATCAAGCAATTTCCTTTCTTCCACCACCACTACCTAGCCATGACAAAGATTGCTATCATTGTCAACATGTTGAAAGTTTGATATATGAAGTACGGGAAGATCAACGTTTCATGTTCTATCATCTCCTCGAACGTTTCGACGAGATTAAACCTAAACAAACTTGAGCTAGAGGATTTTAGTGGTGTCCTAGTATCAAGCGTTACTTAGATAAATCTAGCAATTCCAAGTCATGTATCGTTCATTTTCTTAGTTTTTAGAGTCATGTATATCATATATCTAGTTTTATTAAATCAAATTACATGCTACTTGCTATATTTCTGAGTATATGATTATGTTGTATAATACATATCTCACTTTGATGTTAACATTATTTGTTATATCACCATTGCTGAAATTAGTCATCAGCCAGACGGATCCCTTAAATTTGCCTAGACGGATCCCTACAAGGAGGGAACCGTGGAATCCGTGAGACAAGAAACTATTTTTCTACTAACTTGAGTCATATTTGCAGGAAATTATGCATTATACTTGTTTTCTAACCTTTGTTTTATAGTTATTCAATTTACACATGAAGACTTTGACACCCTAAAGCTAGGGGAGCTTTGTGTCAAAGCAATACATTGCAAAATCACTTGCAATATTAGGATTACATTTCATGACGTCCCTTTGTGTTAGGATTTAGAAAATCCCGTCATTAAAGTGTCGGTCACCTCAAGTATATGTAATCGTTAGAAAGCTCATAGTCGTAGTCATTTAATATTAGTTAGTATTTAGTTAAGTAACACCGTAGAGGACGGACGGGTCTTTACCCATTGTATGCCTGATCCACAGCCCGTAGGTGGCGTTTATTGTAAAACATTATAAATACCCTCTACCTCCCAAGGTAGAGGGTTGGAGCTTCAATACCATTTTTATTTGTTTCACATAGTTCCCAACTCTCTTCCCTTTCTCTCTCTAGAACTTTCTCTCTCTAAAACATTGTATACGCCCCATATGGATTTGGTTTGATGTGTTTGTGAAATCCTATATCTTACAATTGGTATCAAAGAGCCATGGTTTGATCACTCATCTTTCATGCTCTTTGTTTTGGTGGATTTCATAAGGTTTTTGAGGTTATAAGTGTTTAGGAGAGTTTGAATCATTTGGTCAATTTCTAGTGTTAAAGTTTGAATTTTGATTGTACTTTTGTGTTTAGGATCATCATATGTGTTTAGGTTTTGAATTGGAAGGCTTGAATCATTGTGGTTTAGCTGTTTTTGATTGATAAAGTGGTGGGTTTCAAATATTGTACGAAGCGAGTTGAGCCACGGTGTTGAGTTTCTTGGAAGCGAGTTGCTTTGTATTAGCAGCGAGTTGGTATATGCGACTTGGCTATTAAGCGAGTTGATTCTTTAAGCGACTTGAGTTTTAAAGCGACTTGGCTATTAAGCGAGTTTTATTGTCAGCGAGTTGGTTTAAGCGACTTGGTGGTTAAGCGAGTTGTCTCTGTATGCGACTTGGCTATTTAGCGAGTTGATTCTTTAAGCAACTTGAGTTTTAAGCGACTTGTCTGTTAAGCGAGTTGTCTGTTTAGCGAGTTGATACCAAAGCGAGTTGACTGTTTAGCTACTTGTCTATTGAAACTTGTCACTTCTTCGTGCTACATTTTTACGGTTGTTCTTTTGGTTTAGTAAAATCCCGTGAAAGAATCAATTTCCCGGTTTAATCAAAGAATAGTAAAATCCCGTAGAACTTGTAATCATGTCTAACAACGTACCTACTATCGCTTCTACTGTAGCCGAGGACGTTCAAGCAGCAGGATCAGATACTCGTACACCTATGCTTGACAGAACTGATTATGACTCATGGGCACAATGAATTAGGTTGTATTGTTTGGGAAAGGAAAATGGAGTTAACATTCTCAAGTCAAGTGATGAAGGACCTTATCAAATCGAGACTACCAGAGATGTTCTTGAAACTGCTGCAGATGGTACAGTGACCTTAGGATTGGAAAGACCAAAGACATATGATGAGCTCAGTGATAAGGAGAAGAAGAGATATGATGCTGATATCAGGGCTTCAAACATTATACTTCAGGGTCTTCCAAAAGACATCTACAAGTTGATCAATCACAACACTAAAGCTAAGGCAGTTTGGGATAATGTCAAGATGCTTCTCTAAGGTTCTGAATTGACTAAGGAAGACAGAGAATCACAACTGTATGATGAATTTGAGCATATTAAGATGAAACCAGAAAAAAGTGTCTATGAATATTACGTGAGATTCCACAAGCTTGTGAATGACATGAGGAATATCAAAATGACCATGCCAAATATTCAGCTGAACTCAAAGTTTGTGAACAACATGAATCCCGAATGGCACAAATTTGTCACCTCTGTGAAGCTAACCAAAGGATTAAAGAACACCAACTATGAGCAACTGTATGCCTTCCTGCTTCAGAATGAGAGACATGCTATGTTTGAACGAATGATTCTTGAACAGTTCAAATCTAAACAAGGAGAAGCAAGTTCGTCAAATGATTCAACAGCCTTTTACACCAATGTAGGAATTACCACCAAAGCTTCTCAAGTCATACCTACGGGTAATGGTAACTACAAGCTCATTCCTGATCCAGCATATAAGCCTCCAGACTCAAACACAATCATGGAAAACTTCATCAATCAACTGTCTCTCATGGTTACTCAAAATCTGAATACCACTCCTCACACCAACAATAACCTCAGAACAACATCTAACCCACACAATCAAGCTACTTTCAGAGATGGAAAGGTTATGGTGCAACCAGTTCAAGGAAGGCAGTATGAACAGGGAAGAGGTGGAGTAGGTGGAGGGTATATGGCTAATCAGAATCGTAGAAGAAATGCCAATCAGGGACAAGTAAAGCCAGTCAAGTGCTACAACTGTGGTGGTGATGGACACATTGTAAGGAACTGCACATCTCCAAAACGCCCTCAAAATGCAGAATACTTCAGAGACAAGATGTTGCTTGTGCAAGCTCAGGACAATGGTGCAGTTTTGGATGAAGAGGAGTTGTTATTTCTTGCAGAGGGGAATGCTAAGACATATGATACTGATGTGGATGAGCAGCCAATTCAGGAAATAGGTCACAATCATCAAAATGCCTTTCAAGTTGCCGATTGTGATGCATATGACTCTGATGTCGATGATGAACCTACTGCCCAGACAATCTTCATGGCTAGCATTTCTCCAATAGTCTCTCCAAAGGTCTCATCATCAAAGCAAGCTGGTCCATCCAAAGAATCAATCATCTCAGAGGTATTAAAATTATATGATGAAGTTGATGAGCAAAAGATACATGACAAAGTGCAATCACATGAAACTTGTGAAACAGATATTGTTAATATGGGTAATAGTAATATTGTCCCATATGATCAATATGTGATCCAATGTGAAAGTGTGATTGAACCAAGTGATGCATCTTCTCAGTCAACAATGACTATGTTTTTGATGAATACACTACACGTGCCCCTGATGATTCTGTTGTCTCTGAACTGAATGCCTATAAAGAACAAGTTGCCATTTATGAACAACGAGCTAAGTTTGAGTTAACCACTCGTGAGCAGGAAATGGATGACCAAATGCGTACAATTATTAGAAAAAGTAACTTTAGGGAAGAAATACTAAAACAAGAGCTAGACTCCTTGAAAGAAAAGCTTAATAAAACAGCTAAGCAAAAACAAGAACTTCAAGAAAATGTGAAAGTGCTTAAGCAGGAATTTAATGCTAAGGAATCAAAACTTTTAAATGAATTTTCCAACCTAAAAACTTTGAAAAACAAACATGGAAACAAATTGTACGTACAAGGAAACACCATTCGCATCACATGATCACTAAGCATAGAGTTGACACATAGTGTTATAGTTGATAAGCTTGTAAGAAAGATGGCAAAGGTAATTTATGATGGCAATGCAATCCTTAAGCCTAGGCGAAACCTAGTTACGCGAGAATATCTGAGGAAGATAAGCAGTTAGAAGAAGTCACTAGAAAGAAAATGGATGAAAAACTTAAGAGCCCTTCATGCATAGAAAAGAAAATCAGTTATAAAACACCCAAATATGCTAAGGAAAATTTGATTGCATTTAACAAGTTTAGACCTCAAACACATCTGACCCCTGAACAAGTGTTCTGGGAAAAGGATATGGACATGAAAAAAGCTGATGAGTTTGTTGAACAGAATCCCCCATGTAGGAGAATGCTTACTGCCACCGTGATATCCCCCCAATACACCAATGCATTTAGTTCCTAGATCTATTCCCACTAAGAGCAAGACCTTAATCAGTCAGTATGTTATTTATCAATTATTTGTTGATTTTGAGAAGACATGTAAGAAAAGGATCACACCTAGTGGGATAACTGAAGGGGAGAGGGGTTTTGAGCAAACCAAAGAATGCTATTTACCTGAGGTCATGCCTTTCTTTAAACAATTAAAAGGTCAATTTGAGTCTTAAAAAGGGGATGGATTCAGATATTAAAGAAATGGAAAAGGAATTTGATGCAATGATAGTTGAGGTCAATGACTATGAGCGAGAATTAAAATATAATGAGATTGAGAGGAAGAACTTGCATACCTTAAATGAGAATCTGATTTCTGAATGTATCACTCAAGATGTGTTTTACACTGCCACGAATTGTTCAATTAATGCATCTCAATTTCATGAATTATCTGTTGCTCTGAAAGTCTCCCATGATTGTGTCATTGAGCTTGAGAAAACTAACTCTAAATTGCATGAGAAAGTTGAACGGGATGATCACGATAACCTGGTGAAACAGTTTTCTAAATTGGAAGTTGAGCATCTTTCTTTACAATTAAAATATCAACATTTAAAAGAAAATGTTAAAACCTCAAATATCAAGACATCCTTGGATGCTCCTGAATTTGATGCAGTTTTTGAAATCAGCAAACGTGATGAACAGATTCGAGCTCATTGTAACACGATCAAAAAAATGAGAACCCAAATTTCACAATTAAAGGGTGAAAAGAACAATGTGACTGGCTCCCAAATGCCTCCTCCTCTAGATTATCAGTGTTCTCAAACTTTTCATCTTCAAAACTTGATTAATGTTTTACAAAAGGAAAATGAGAGTTTTCTATAAGAAAATGAAAAGGTGAAACAACACTTTAAAGATTTATATGATTCAATGAAAGTCACTCGTGACAAGAACAACAAAACAATACCGTCTTTACAAAAGGAAATTGAGAATCTGAGGAGTCAAGTAAAAGGGAAAATGCCACTTGTCTTTAATGATAATGTTGCATCAAAGTCATCTGCAGACTCTAAATATACTGTGACTGTTAAATACATTCCTCCTCATCTTAGAAATAACGAACTTATGTTTCATAACTATTTCGCTTACCTTAAGGATAGTCTAGAATGTCTCCGAGAGATTGTAGAAGAGGATTTCATAAATAAGCCACTTGATAGAGAAATTAGGTTTGCTTGCATTCAGGCCAAACGATCTCAGGAGCTGTTAGAATGTTTAAGAGCAACGTGTCCTAAATCTTTTTGTGAGAAAGGTAAAGCTGTGATGCCTTGTTCTATGCCTAGCATTAAGAAAGTGAATTTTAATCAAACCAAAATTTATCAAACCAAAATGGATGAAAACCAAAATGGATTAAAACGTGACTGATTTTTCTCTAAGTGCAGGTTTTCCCTAATATGTGCTAAACAACTTCAAAATCAGATGCAAATATTGAGGGGGAGCAAATTTTTGAAAACCACATTCTTTCTCAAAAATATCTTTAACTATATGTGAAACACTGATTTTGATCGAGAAAGTGATGCCGATATTTTTAGAAAATATTTATCAAAGAAGTGAATTCTTCCTCTTGCCTCCATGTGCCAAAATGATTTCTAACATATGATGCACATGTTGAGGGGGAACCGTTTTCTAAAATATCAAAAATGATTCAGGTACAAAATGCTTCGATAATATATCATAAGTACATGGATTGTTTTTCAAATGGTTTTCAATTGGTTCCAATGGCTGATGAACAATACCAAAAAGACCGACCAAATTTACTTTATGAATGGTGATATAAGGATGGTTAGGTTAGGTATTCGTTCCCACGATCCCACCAGAGCCGGAGCGATCTACCCAAGGACAATCCACTAGATAGTGTAGAGTCCTTAGGCATGATGAAAAAAGGAGTAAAGTGAGATATGGGAAGAGTGCGGACTGAAATAGAGCTAGAACTGGAATAAACCCAACAAGGTTCTAGTAATGAAGTCTCGGTAAGCACTGAAGGGGTTGAAGAATGAAAAAGAAATAAATGCGAAAAGGGTGAAAAGAAATAGCCCTCCATTATTTCAACCTTAGGGCAGAAACCGGGTTCAATACATATGCTACTAGTGTTTACTAAGGTAACACTGGTATTGAAGACAAGACGTCATGGACCCAGTGACGCACTGCACGACAACTTCCCAACCTACTCAAGTTCCTCTTAAAAGGACTTGTTTCATTCTCACAGGGGAACCTACATTATCTATCGACTTTCTCTTAGAGATGGTTGATATTAAAGAAGGAGACCCTCTCCCTAGTCTCCGACATAGGAACCAAATGTGCACAATTGAATCTAGAGCCACGAGATCATCAATAAATCTCATTAAGGACGCAATCAATGAAGACTCTCGGTTTCACACAATGTGGAAAGAGAGAATATATTTTAAGAGTCCTACGCATTATCCTTGTGGTATTGCCAGAACATCTGAGTGATATGCTAACATATTCACAATGAAGATGGAAAGCCTTCTAGAACCAACATCAAACAAGCTCTTGGTAGGTGGCATGTGAGATCTATCCAATAGATCAACCATGTGACAACTGAACAAAAACAATGGGGCGATTCAAAATTTTGAATCAATCCTGGTTCAGGTTATGGATTGACGGATACATTTGAAAAAACTGGTCGTTGTGCTTAAAATTCTTTTCTCTGGCACATCGACTGTGTATTAATATTTCAAAAATAAAAAGTGTTTATGATTGATAATTGATTTTCCTTAAAACCTTCGTTGTATTGCAAAAACACTTTATTTTGAGCAGTACTCGATTGTTTTTCAAATCATTTTTTATCAATCAGTGAATCTCAATTCACTGGTTCACTCACTCCGTGTTGTCTTCTTTGAGACGCTCCGGTTTGAGAACGGCTAGAACAGCTGGGAAACCCTGTCAAGGAGATTCTTTGGAATTATACCTGATCACAGGCAGTACTTGTACTGATCAACGGGGAACCGTGGGCCGTGTACCTCAATTCAACGAAAGTGATCAAAGACACTTTCGCACGCTTTATTGCTAATCGTCGATGCCGTACAGGAACACCCGACGATTGCAGCTGATCAGAATTGAGGAGTCAATCCATAGCCGCATGCTCACACAATCACATTCACGTCTAAAGAAATCATGATAAGCACATATCTTCATCAACTGGCTCTGATATTTTCAAACCATGCTTCTGCTACGCTACTGGAAATATTCTGAATCATCAAAAGCTTCCGCAACTCTGATAAGAAGATATCATGATCCAAAATGTGAGCATGTCGGTCCGAAAGTCACAATTTCACGTGATGGCAACACAACAATGGATGAGTCAGAGATCTATGGTAGCTGATGATCTCAAAGCTGGCTCAAAACTCATCATCACGTGGATCAGTTAAAGACCTCCACTTGAATTATCTAAACATGCAAAACATGAAGAATCAAAGACTACGAGCTACAGAGCAATGAACTTAAACAAGAATCCAAGAACAATCTTAATGTAATATCTGTTTGTATTCTGTGTAATTTGAGGTAACCTCCCTTAGGGGGAGATTGTTAGGATTTAGAAAATCCAGTCATTAAAGTGTCGGTCACCTCAAGTATATGTAATCGTTAGAAAGCTCGTAGTCGTAGTCATTTAATATTAGTTAGTATTTAGTTAAGTAACACCGTGGAGGACGGATGGGTCTTTACCCATTGTATGCCTGATCCATAGCCCGTAGGTGGCGTTTATTGTAAAACACTATAAATACCCTCTACCTCCCAAGGTAGAGGGTTGGAACTTCAATACCATTTTTCTTTGTTTCACATAGTTCCCAACTCTCTTCTCTTTCTCTCTCTAGAACTTTCTCTCTCTAAAACATTGTATACGCCCCATATGGATTTGGTTTGATGTGTTTGTGAAATCCTATATCTTACACTTTGCAAAGTTGCAATCATCAAGGGGGAGCATATTCGTCACATAGACGAAATCTTTTGCAAACTTAGTTGCAAATGAACTAGCTTAGTATTATTTTTCCTTGACGCCCTCACATAGGGATGGACTCGTCAAGGGGGAGTTAAGACGAGATCCTTTCCCGTTACTTGCTCTCTACTTTTTCTATCTTTTCTATTTTTCACATGTTTTTCTTAAAACAATGTGTTAGTTTCCTTTCGAAGCTCTTTTTGTTTCGACAAAACGGGGGAGAAGAAAGTAAAAACTACAAATTCAAACGTTTACGAATTTTAGCTTTTTCTTAAAATAATTTTATGTTTTGTCATCAACAAAAAGGGGAGATTGTTAATACAAATAAGCCGTAAAAACGTTTATTTATATTTTATGATCTTCTAATGTTTTGTCGATAACAAACGTAAGATCATTTTAACGAAACAAATAAAATACGTAAATTGTTTGAGCCAATAGTTTTCTAACACACTTATGTTTCCACATAAAACACTAAAACAAGTATAAGTGATTTTATGATTTAGTAATACATATGTAACAACTAGTGTTTACATATTGGGCAAATATATACATAACTAGTATGTATTATAAATGGGTAAATAACTACAACCCATGGAGCATATCCATAACCCATGGTGTTGACCCATACCCACTTGACTAGATACATTGCACTCATTAGATACATTGTATCTAAAGAAATACCCATGGATCAACCCATAACCCATGACCCATGACCCATGACCAAAATACCCATGGGTAAAGAGGAACGTCCTACGGATCCCTAGCTTTACGCTAGACGGATCCCTTAAGGGAGGGATCCATGGGATCCGAGGAACAGTATGCATTTTCTCTCTATAAATAGTGAGCCATTTCTTCATTGTTTCTTACCCCTTTCTCACATACTTTCTCCTTGTGTTGGGAATTATGTGAAGTACGAATTATGCTGAAGATTATACTGAATGGATTCTACTGAAGTGTATGGATTCTGCCGAAGACATAGTTCTACTGAAGTTATATAGTTATTAGTTTGTTTCTGCGGATATAGTTATTCCGTATTTTCTATAGTTAGTTAGGATATGCATGAGCTTTATTAGGAAGTGAGTGTGTATATCTTATTTAGTTTTACGTTTCTTAGAGAAGAAGTTAGGGTTCCTTGTCTATATAAGGAACACAATAGAATGAATTATGTACGAGTTTTTACGAGTTATTAATATAACGATCCATAGAGGACCAAAGAGTTCTTAGTTATCTGTGCTTTATACTTGTGTTTATATTCCGCTAAAGAATACAAGTTGTAGAGATTTTCTTTTAGTTTGTTTGTGATTACATAAGCAATACTAACGATCTACGAAGCTCAAGATCTATCAAGGTCTGCTAGTATTCAACAAGTGGTATCAGAGCCAGGTTAGAGTCTCTACGATACTAAGGACAGATTTTTCTAAACACCCATACAACCAAAACAAAACTCACCATGCCTGGATCAGACGTTGATGTTGAAATCACCAACAACCAAAACTCCACCCATCTGCAACAACTAAGTCTCTCTAACAGCAATGCTAAGTTTCCTTACCTAAAAAGGGAGGAGTATGATCTTTGGGCGATGAAGATGCAGAACTGGATCTCCAACATTGATTAGAATCTATGGGAGATAGTAAAGAAGGGAAACAGTTTGAAGAAAACTACCGAGATGCCGATGGTAAGATGACTTATGTTCCTCCCAAATCTGCTGAAGAGTTACTGGCGGTTCAGAGAAACCAAGGTTAAAACAATTCTTCTTCAAGCTATTCCTGAGGATCACTTGAGTGATTTTCACTTCATGCAAGATGCTAGGGACATATGGTTAGCAATTAAGGCGAAGTTCGGTGGGAATGAGGAGTCTAGGAGAATGAGAAAGTCCATGCTGAGACAACAGTTTCAAGATTTTCAAATCTCTAAAGAGGAAGGAATTCACAAGGGCTATGAAAAGTTTCATAAGATTTTAAGTCAGTTAAATCAGCTGCAGGCAAAGCCAGATAATGATGATTGTAATTCTAAGTTCTTGAGGTCTTTACCTTAATCCTAGCTACAAGTGAGCATTGCTTTAAAAGCTAAAGGTGGTTTGGATATGCTTACTTTTGATGAGCTGTACAACAAACTTAAAGCTCTTGAACATGATGTAAGAAGTCCTTTTAGATCACCATCTACTGCTAGTCACACAGCATTCATTGGAGCCTCTACCCCAAAGATGAGTTATGGTCCAAGTCCAACTTACTCATCATCATCTTACACTACCACTCCATTAAGTTCTCAATCTGGAGGTATAGTGGAAGATGTGCATGGATCCTTCTTTGCTGATTATGATCCTCAGCAGGAACTTGCCTATTAGGATTTCGATCAGGTGGATCCACTGGAGATGGAAGAGATGAAGCTGAGTGGCGGTGGCTATGCCGTCCATGGATATCAAGAGGTTTAAGCGCAAAGCCAGCGTAGAAGGTTTGGCTTCCAAGGAAGAGATCCAATGAGGTTTGACAAAAGGAAGGTCAAGTGCTTCACATGTCAACAGATGGGTCACTTCTCCAGAGAGTGCAAAGATAGGAAAGCCGGTGATGAGACGAGATACTCTACTTATCAGCAGAATCAGAGGGAGGCTGGAACTTCAAAAGGATCAGCAGCTTTGGTCACTCTTGACACCAATGTGGACTGGAAGCAACATGAGCAAGAAAATAATGATGGTCCTGTTATTGATAATGTTGGTTTGATTGCAAGCTGTACTTTAGAGGATAGGCATGATCGATTGCCTTGATGGGCATCTCTCAGGTACAAAACTGTTTGTTTGGTTGTAGTGAGCGTTATAATGAACTCAAAGAAGCTTATGATATTTTGAAACCTAAATATAATGAATGCTTTGTAGAAGTTGAAGCTTATAAACAGGCTTTAAAACACTAGAAAGACAAAAGGTTTGGTTTCAGAAGAATCAAATAGCTTATGATGAGAAGATAAGTGTGTTAGAAAGGGATCTCGAATGTGCTAAAAATGAGTTAAAAAGATCTGAGAAATTAAGAGCAGATGTAGTATCAGAAAACCTAGAGCTAAAAGAGAAACTAGATGAGGAAATTGCTATGCATAAAGAATGGTTATTAAATGGAAACAAGTTAGCTAGTCACATCTATGCTAGTCAAACTCCAAATACTTCTATAGGTTTAGGCTTTAAGAAGTATGTAGGATTAGAAGCTAGGGATGACACACGCAAATCTACACCAGCAGGCCTAGCTAATTTTGTGAAAGAAGGTGACCTACATGATGTACGTGGACCTATTAGAGGTGAGCACATGCCCATTGACCTTTCCATTACTATTGACTTTGATGGATCACACCATCTCTATGGAAAAAAGTCAAATGACTTGCCAGACCGTGATACTTCTTCTAATGACTTTGTCTCTTGTGTTAACAGTGACAAGTCCTCCGAGCAAGGGTCTACAGAGTGTGATTCAAATGACAAGTCTGACCTTCCCAAGTCTTCACCCAAGTCTTCACCCCTGCCTGCACCCAAGACTACCAATAAGCATGTCAGAGTTGCTGCCAAGGAATCCTCTTCCATGACAGTTGCCTCTGAAGACTTGCCTTTTAATTCTTTGCATAATAATACTGTTAAAAACAATTCTTTTCATGTTTTTGGTTTGAATACTTCTGCTTGTAATAGAACATCTTTTGGTTTGAATAAATCTTCTAAACAGAAGACATGTTTTGTGTGTGGAAGTAAATTTCATTTAATTAAGGATTGTGATTATCATGAGCAAAGAATGGGTAGGTGTGGTGATTCTAGGACATCTAGACCAATGTGGACCAATGTTAATGCTATACCACCTTATGTTCCACAAGCAACTTATACTCATTCTCCTTTTTTTTGGAGAAGACCAGTTGCAAGACCATATGTACAACCAACAAGTTCATATTTTAGGAATGGTTATTACCCTGGATATGTTGACTCTATGACTGATGGGAAAGGGTACTGGGATATGTTGTCAAGTCCTCAGCAGTTGTTCTTGGAATAAAAAGGGACCTAAATTTCAATGGAAACCCAAGAACAATAGTGGATCTTATACATCTGCATGGCATAACTCATATGATCCACAAGGCAGGTTCAAGTCAGCAATGACTTAAGCCTCCATAGTGTACTTATATTTTGTATATTTTTTTGTTGTTGTAGAATCATCCTCTTAAGCATAAAGATGTTGGCATTGTTGATAGTGGTTGTTCAAGAAGTATGTCAGAAAACAGGGATATGATGCATAACTTTGTATCAATTAAAGGAGGAGGTAATGTAACCTTTGGAGGAAGTGATGGAAGAATTACTGGGAAAGGGACCATCAAAACACCTCAACTGGACTTTGAGAATGTATACTATGTCAAGGAACTCCAACACTTCAATTTGTTCTCAGTCTCACAAATCTATGACACCAAGAACAAAGTACTCTTCACAGAGGATGAATGTCTTGTGCTATCTAAAGAATTCAAACTCCCAGAAGAAACTTCAATTCTGCTGAAAGTTCCTCGAAATCACAATCTTTATACATTCAACTTAACTGATGTTAAACCAGAAGGTGACTTAACTTGTTTGGTGGCTAAGGTATCCTTGGATGAGTCTACCAAATGGCATAGGAGGATGGCCCATGTCAACTTCAAGACCATAAACAAGCTGTCTAAACTAGGTCTTGTTGAAGGTCTTCCTTCCAAAGTCTTTACAAATGATCATAACTGTGTTGCCTGCAACAAAGGAAAGCAACATAGAGCCTCATACAAAGTTGTTACTGCTGTGAGCATTATTTCTGAACCTCTTCAACTGCTTCATATGGATCTTTTTTGTCCAACTCAAGTGAGAAGCATTGATCACAAGTATTTTTGTCTGGTTATTACTGATGGCTATAGCAGATTTTGTTGGGTATTCTTTCTAAGGACCAAAGATGAAACATCTCCAGTGCTGAAAGACTTCATTACCCTTATTTAAAATCAGTTGAACAAAAAGGTTAAAGGAGTTCGGTGTGATAATGGGACAGAGTTCAAGAATGCTATACTTATAGAACTCTGTAGGTCTAAAGGAATCAAAAGGGACTATAGCACTCCAAGAACCCCACAACAAAATGGGGTGGCTGAAAGGAAGAATAGGACCTTGATAGAGGCTGCAAGATCAATACTGGCAGACTCGAAATTACCCACCATGTTTTGGACTGAAGCATTGTACGACTTTTATGTACTGAATAGGGTATCCATTACTAGATCACACTTCAAAACACCATATGAACTTCTCTATGGGAACGTTCCTGCTATTCATTACCTTAAACCTTTTGGCTGTCAAGTGACCATTCGAATACAAGTGATCCATTGGGCAAATTTGATGAAAAGCTGATGATGGTTATATTGTGGGATATTCAGCTCATAGTAAGGCGTCTGGGGTTTACAATTTATCTGCTAAGAAGATTGAGGAGACATTGAACCTGAGATTTCTAGAAGACAAGCCTAATGTTCAAGGACAGGGTCATGTTTGGTCTTTTGACCTTGATTACTTAACTGATTATTTGGGTTACTCTAGACATATGGCTAACCAACATGCAGGTACTCAAGAATCTCCAACTAACAATGCAGGTACTATGGATGCTGATTCTGACAGTGAATTTGAAGATGATGAACAACCTATTGTTGTGCCTTCTTTCTCCCCTAACAATTTTTGCAGGTGACACTTCCAAAGATTTTGATGATGAGATTGAAGATGATTCACACTATGCTGAAGACCTTGCTAGACTTAAGAAACAAGAGTATGCAGCTACCCTAGATGCTGAGAGGAATGCTGAGGAGAGTACAAGTGAAGCAATCAGTGGAAACAACAACTCTGCTGATAGTGACCCTGTTTCTCCTAACATCACCAATTCTGCTGAAAGACATGCTGTTTCTACTCCTATTTCTACTAGAGTGTCAACAGACTTTGGAGAACCTTATATACGTTTTCCAAAACCTTCAGATCTTGGTCATCATCAACCTAAAGCTGGAATCTTCACCTCACCTTCCTATGACACTGACTTTGAACCTACTGTGACTAATCTTGATTCTTCCATTGAAGTCAACACCACTGCTACAAAAGGATTCACAATACTCATCCACAGTCAAATATTATTGGTGATCCTAATGCACCTGTTAGAACAAGGGGTACTGTGGCAAGCTCTAAATATGGTCACGTGGCTTTTATCTCTTATGTCTCAAATCAGCAAAGAGACAATCACACAGACTATGAACATTGTCTGTTTGCTTGTTTTCTCTCACAAGTGGAACCAACCAGTGTTACTCAGGCTCTGGAAGACTCTAGTTGGCTTGAGGCAATGCAAGAAGAGATGCAACAATTTCAAAATCAGCAAGTTTGGATATTGGTACCACTATCTGATGGCAAGTATGCAATTGGGACTAAATGGATTCTGAAGAATAAGAGATGCAAGAGGTGTGGTCATTAAAAACAAAGCAAGATTAGTTGCTCAGGGTTATAGACAAGAGGAGGGGATTGATTATGATGAAGTGTTTGCACCTGTGGCTAGAGTTGAGGCTATACGAATATTCATGGCTTATGCATCTTACATGGGATTTATGGTGTATCAAATGGATGTTAAAGGTGCTTTTCTGTATGGTGAAATAGAAGAGGAGGTTTATGTCACTCAACCTAAAGGATTTGAAGACCCAGATCATCCTAATCATGTTTACAAGGTTGTCAAAGCTCTCTATGGACTACATCAGGCACCAAGAGCTTGGTATGCTAGGCTTTCATCATTATGAAGCTCCAAAGACAAAGACCAACACTGAAGTAGATCCACCAGTGAATGTTCATTTATACAGATCTATGATTGGTTCTTTGATGTATTTAACAGCTTCAAGGCCTGATATTACTTTTGCTGTGAGTGTTTGTTCTCGACATCAAGTTACTCTACTTACTTTCCATCTCAATGATGTTAAGAAGATCTTTAAGTACCTCAAAGGCCAATCTCATTTAGGTCTTTGGTACCCAAAAGAGTCTCCTATTAAGTTGGAATCATATAGTGATAGTGACTATGCTGGTGCAAATCTGGATAGGAGGTCCACCACTGGAGGTTGTCAATTCCTTGGAAAGAGATTGATTTCTTGGCAATGCAAGAAACAGACTATTGTGGCTACCTCATCTACTGAAGCAGAGTACGTTGCTGCTGCAAATTGTTGTGGACAGGTTTTTTGGATACAAAATCAATTGTTGGATTATGGGTATAACTTCATGAACACAACAATTTTATTGATAATCAAAGTACCATATGCATTGTTAAAAATCCAGTTTTTCACAGTAGAACGAAACATATTGAAATCAGGCACCACTTTATAAGAGATGCATATGACAAACATTTGATAAAAGAGGTTAAAATTCACACGATAATGTGGCGATTTGTTAACAAAAGCTTTTGATGGACCAAGGTTTCAACACCTTCTGGTCCATATTGGTATGCTTAACCCTTAACTGCAAAGTTTCAGGGGAGGCATATGCCTCAGGGGAGGATTTGTGTGTCACTTTGCATATTTTTATGTAATTTTGTAGCTTTTTGTGTATTCTTTGGATATTCTGTTTTCTAACACTAACCTGCTATTGTAATGATAGTTTGTTTGTCTTTGTTTGGTTTGTGTGTTGCTCTGTTTGTTTTGTCTTGCAGATTGTTTATTTAAGTTGTAGTTCATCATGATTGGTCAAATGAAAAATGGTCAAGTAAGCTTTGAAGCTTGTTTCTTCTGAAATCATTGTACTAAAGTGAGCAATTTGTTTCCTCTAAAGAGAAAGTATTGAAGTTAAAGTGTTCATTCAAGAGAAGTACTGAAGTTCATTGTTCATTCATTCATTAGAGAAACTGTTTACAGCTTACAGCTTACAGAGTACAATCAACTTCAAATGCAACTACAAGAACAGTTCTATACATGATCTACTAAACCTATTCTAGTTCATATCATCTATTCCAACGGCTGTTGGATATGCATGATTGCTCATTTCTTCCATTTCCTGGATATGCATTTGTGAGGACTTGCATAACCACCCATTCCTTTTATCTCGATGGCTGGATATGCATGACCGGTACGACGAAGAAGCTAAGGATCAAAATGGGGAGAATGGATTGATGAAAACGATGATGATGAAGATGACCACACGTGTCTTATGTGCTTTATCTACTTGGTTTCACCAAAAAGCAATCCATCCACCTTCCTTAAGCCCTTCCCTTATACGATATGTGATGATGCACCAAACCATGGCGCAGGAAGAGCAAGCACCACCTCTTTTTCGGCACAAGGCCTCTGTTGAGGTTGAGATACTGGAGGTTGGTAGTAAGATGTTCTCTTCTTAGTGGACCCATCAGAGTCATCAGAAGATTCACTTGGATTCACCACACTGTCATCATCAGAAGAAATGAGAAATAGGGATTTCAAAGGACGAGGGTCAGGCGGACATGACCAAAACTGAAGGAAATCAGTGGATGATGATGATGATGATGATGGAGAAAAGGTTGGATTCACAACCTCTGGTTTAGTATTCATGGTTAATTATGGTTAATTGTGGATTGTGGTGAATTTAGGGTTTGTGATGAAAATTGGGGGTAATTGATGAGAGTTAAGAGTGCATTGGGGTTTGTTTTATAGACGGGTTCAAGGCTTAATGAGAATTAATGCAAGTTGGGTGAAACAGTAAAAAGATATTTACTGAAGCTTCTTGAATACGTGAATTGCTTCTGTTGATTGTATCACTTCATAGATTGACTATTGTTTACGAAGTTGGAATTTGAATTGGGTAAAAGGTTGCATTACACGTCAGCACTGGTCAACAACTTAATATATTTGACCACAATTTGGAAAACTTCTACTTATAACCTATTCGCATATCTTCGTCTATTAATAACTGATTCCCTCTTTATTCGATTCAAACACACCTTCAGTTGATTGAATCGTAACTCTTTACCTAAAGTTCTCATGGCTTTCAAATTCAAGCGATCATAATAAAGTTGCGTTTCTGGAACGAGTAAGGGTGATGATTGTATAAACCTATGGTGGAGTTCTTAAAGGTCCAAGATTCATTACGCTTTAAGCATTCTCCTAATGCTATATGAATCGTTGGTTACTCAGTTTTGGACGACTGCTTCAAACGGAGTGAAAGAGATTGTGGCTCGGATTGATAATGGAGTATGTTGTGACAGAGGAGTTGATCAGAAGACTTGATTGGATGATGAGAATGGGGTTTATTATTCTAATGCTGCAGTGGTACTTGATGGGCTAAGAGCGATTGGATATCAAGGTACAAGGACGGACATGTGGTTAAAGAATCAGCTTTGTCCTATGTGGAGGTTTTTGGTTCATACATTGCTTCAATGTTTAAGCAATAAATCAGGAGGATGGGACCAATTTTCTACTCAATTGGGATGTGGTATTATATGTCTATCTCAAGGTTTAACTTATAATTTTTCTAGGTTTATTTTTGATAATATGGTTGAGAATATAACTAAGAAAAAGAACAAGTTTTTAATGTACCCTAGGTTTTTGCAAATAATTTTAGACATTACTACCCAAACCCAAGCCTTTTATCCCATAGGAGCTTTATCTGCTAAACTATTTGCTTCAATGAGAACTAAATTTGAGGGGACACATTATCCTTTACTAGTAGCTATGTTGCCTCAGGAAATGAAACTGCGATGAGGATAATGTTGTTAATTTACCTACCAATGTTACTGCTGATGGTAATCCTTCAGTTGCCATTGATGAGGGCCCTTCTACAACTGCTGAAGCATCTAATGTTTCTCCTGACCAACCACCACCTATACCTTCACCTAGATTTAGTTCTAGTCCACTACCTACTCAAGTTACTCTTGATGAAGTTGAGCATGAAACTAATAGACTGCCCACACCTAGTCCTATTATGAACCAATTTGATGAAGGATCTCCTAATTTAGAGCATGTTCATATTTCTCCTGAAAGGTCCAATGAAGTTTCCATTACCAGAGCAATCAGTTGGTGGGCCGAGGACCCTATACTTACATCTGTCTTTGCTCTAGTGAACAGGTATGCAGGTGAGTTCTTGAGCTCAAAAGGAACTTTCTAAATCTTCTCTTGGCAATGAGATTGTGGAGATGAGGAATAAAGTTAAAAGTTTGGAAGATCAAATTGGGCATCATTCCAAAAGGAGACTAGTGGTTTCTTCTGATGAAGAGCAAGAGGTTAATCTTCTTAAGATTTTGGTGATGTTGCTCAAGACTCCTGTTTCTCCTCTGTTCTTCTGCATCTTCAAAGAAAAAGGAACCTATTCGATTTGCTAGAAAAAGGAGAAGACAATATCTGAATAAGGTATCCACTGAAACTTCAAAAGAGCCAAATGTTGATGATGTAACTGCTGATGTTCCAATGGAGGATGTTGTTTCGTACATGGTTGCCAGTTGTACAAGATCAACCCAGTTCTCTACCTTCAGCAGATAATCCTGAAGTATTTGTTGCTGGAAGAAGTTTTAATTTGGATCCTAATACTGATGTCTTTTCAACACCTGTTGAAGAATTGTCTCAACCTGTTTCTTCTATTGCTAAGTTGGGAGTTTCTTCTGAAGTTCCTCCTATGGATATTCCTCAAGCTAGTTCTGCTGAAACGTCTATTGCTCCAGAGAAAGAAATACTGATTGATGCAGAGCTTGGTACAGGTCTAGTAAGTGAGGAAGAGGCGAAGAAAAGAATGTTGGATGAATGTGCACAAAGAAAGAAAAGTGAGGATTTGGCTAAACAGACTTGACCTGAGTCTACTTCAAATTTGCCTCCTGAGAGACGCAAAGAATTGGATGATTTAGCTACTCAGATGCCTGATGCTAAATGGGATGAATGTATTAGTCAAGCTGCATCAGATCCTACTCTTGCTCAAAGTATTTTGGGAGCGGATTTTGATAGTGATGATTTTGTGGCTCAAATGATGGCTCTTGGACAACAAAGAAAGAAAGAAGTGGCAAAAAGGAAAGTTGTTCAAGCTCAAAGAACAAAGCTAAGAGAGAGACCACAAAGCTCAAAAAAAGATTATATGAGGAAAGTAGTGAAAAATCAGAGTTGCACTCTATATAACTCTGGTATGACTATGAAGCAGGTTAAGGCTTTACGATGAGCGCCGAGTTAATCAGTCGTTATAATAAGATTATGAAGTTTACTTCATCTAGTCCTCGCTTCGGGCTTCTACTTTGAAAAGAATTGCCGATGCTTCAGATGCTCCTAAATCCAAAAGACCAAGGATAGTTGAAATTGTAGATTCTTTTGAGGCTCATATTTCAAAGTCAAGTACTTCGTTGTTGCTTCGAAGTATCTACTGAATCTATTCCTTCAGTTGCTCAAGCTCAATCAGCTGAACCTTATGTTTTTTCTTCTGGACCATCTTCTGAAGCAGTACCTAAGGTTGCTTCTATTGACAAAGTTGGAGAAGATTTGAGTAGACAAGCTGAAATAAAGGCAGCTAAAGCTAAAAAGGCCAGAGCTGTAGCTGAGAAGATGTATGCCTTACGTGGTGTTGCTCCAATGCAAGCTGATTCTATTTCTTCCACACATATTAAAGATGTTACTGAAGAACCTAAGGATGTACCATCTTCATACATTTATATACCAGGTAGGAGGAAGAACAGGATGGCTAAAAGAAGATATGGTTCTCTATGGAGATCTGTGAAATCAGTTGGGACACATATATCTAAGGTTAAGGAATCTTCAAAGGTTAGTTCTTTGGATCTCAAAGCTGCTGAATCAACATTTATTAAAGAGGGATCTTCTGATGTTTTTCCTGAAGGATCTCATGATGTTTTGGTTAATTGGACATTAAAAGATGATGAGCTTAATGTCATATATCGATTGGATCATTCTAGTAAGCAGTTCAACTTTTTGAAGGAAATATTGCATTTGGTAGACAGGGCAGATTTGGTTATTTTGTATACCCTTGTCAATAAGTATTACCATTATAATACACCACAGGGTTCTGGATTATATTTATTGGGAGATCTTCATGTTCTGTTTGATTCTCAATCTCCCAATGGTAAAGGATATTTTATTTGGAAGAACTCTCACCTGTGGCAGGTTACGTCTTGGAGATTTTATCCTCTGCCTCGTGTGCATGTAGTTGAGACAAAGGGTGATATTACTGTCTGTATGTTTCTCGAGAGAACTTATCCATTATCTAAGAGGCTTATGGAAAGAATGCTTAGACAGAAACTGGAAGTTCCTCCAGATCCAATTGGGAATGATAAGTTGGATGCTGAACAATGTGTTGGAGTTATTAAGAATCAGCTTCTGCAACATGGTACCTCATCTTGATTGTGGTAATTTGTAAAGTTTGTAATGTTTGTAATCTTTGTTTATTTGTTTCTTATTAGTTAAAAAAAAAAAAAAAAAACTATGTATATTCTTTGTTTTCCTAACTTTTCTTGCAGGTTTGTTGTATATTCATGCTGTTATTAACTCACCAGATATATCTTGTGTATGTCAAAGAGTTGGCTAGTCCAAAGGGTACAGCTTTGGTAAAGACACATCAAATCTGTTGATAGTTGTAATGGTTTGCTCAAAATCATAGGGTTTGCAACTACCCATGCTTAATTGTTGAGAGTTGTATGGTCATCAATTCACCATGGTTTATTCCTTTTTGGAATCCAAGAATTGACTAGCCCACTTGTATATGGCTTGTGGTAAAGGCATTGGAATACCATATTTGGTCATCAGTTCACCAATTTTAAGAATTGACTAGTCCTGAGCAAACGACTACAGGTAAAGACATATCAAATCCGTTCAGGGTTGCTGATTTGCTAATAAATCAGATGGTTATCAGTGTACCATGGTTTTCGAACTTAAACATTTGGCTACTCCAGTAGTGATGGCTATTGGTAAAGAGACATCAAATCCATTATTTTCAATGATTCACCTCTCACAGGAGTTCACACACCTGGATGTGATGAGAATAGTTTGAAACTTATATGTTTTGATGTACATGTTGTCATTTGTTTCTGCAAAGATATGGAGTTCGTGAGTTTCTTCTTCAAAGAGATGAATTTGTTTTGATTCTTTGTTGATGATGTTCGAGTACAATCCTCTAGTGCTGCAAGGTTAAAGATCTATCAAGAAACCGGAACTTAACCAAGTCAAATTCCAGTTTAGGGTAGGATTATTGGGAATTATGTGAAGTACGAATTATGCTGAAGATTATAACTGAATGGATTCTCTGAAGTGTATGGATTCTGCCGAAGACATAGTTCTACTGAATTTATATAGTTATTAGTTTGTTTCTGCGGATATAGTTATTCCGTATTTTCTATAGTTAGTTAGGATATGCATGAGCTTTATTAGGAAGTGATTGTGTATATCTTATTTAGTTTTACGTTTCTTAGAGAAGAAGTTAGGGTTCCTTGTCTATAAAAGGAACACAATAGAATGAATTATGTACGAGTTTTTACGAGTTATTAATATAACGATCCATAGAGGATCAAAGAGTTCTTAGTTATCTGTGCTTTATACTTGTGTTTATATTCCGCTAAAGAATACAAGTTGTAGAGATTTTCTTTTAGTTTGTTTGTGATTACATAAGCAATACTAACGATCTACGAAGCTCAAGATCTATCAAGGTCTGCTAGTATTCAACACCTTGAGTTAAAAACTCTCTAACCCCATATCCAAGTGATCTATGTTTGTAGTTTTGTTTTTGTGTGATTCTCTAGGTTCCTCTTAAAGGCGAGATCACCACCTTTGAAGTCAAGCAAACTCAAGTTCATGAGTTGCCATGCTTCCTCATCATCAAGACTACTGAAGTTATCTTGTTGATGGTTCTTTCTTTAAGAAGTGTAGTGTTGAAGACATTAGTGAAAGATGTCTCAAGTGTCTAGACGAAGACATTAGTGAAGGGTTTCGATCGTCCGTATTGTAGGCATTAGTGAAGGGTGCCTAGAAGTCAAGTCACAAGACATTAGTGAAGGGTGTCTTGAAATTATAGTTAAAGGCATTAGTGAAATGTGCCTAAGATGTACATTCGATATGGTGTGTTTCGATGTACAAGATAGATTAGTATTGGATCCAAGGATATTTATATACTTGATGATGTTGTAATAAGGAGTTGGTCTCCTTTGGGGTTAGTCATTGGTGTAGTGTTGGGTAGTAGTTCCTCCATTGTAATGGAACTCGGTATCTAGCCTAGTACCGGATAAAGGGTAGGCGACGTTGAGATAGGATTGGTTCACCCTGGTGTGAAAGAACCCGGTGGTTAGCCTAGTACCGGAAAAAGAGTAGGCAACGTTGAGAAGGTTTCTCCACCATAAGGAGTCAGTGTTGTGTAGTGATTACGAACTCTCGAGTAGGTGACTCGGGGAGTGGAGTAGGGCAAGGAAGGTGTCCTTGTAGCCGAAGCACTATAAATACTCGCGTTGTGTTTTTGCGCTTCTTACTCTTTATCTTTTCATTACATATTTATATTTTTATATGTTTGTTTATCAACATCCAACACTCATCCAAATAGATTGACATAAGTCGATCTAAATAGTTTAAAACGAGTTTTAATTGGTAAAACTATTCAACCCCCCTTCTAGTTTTCCACACACGGTTCCCCGTTGATCAGTACAAGTATTGCCTGTGATCAGGTAGAATTCCGAAGAACCTCCTTAACAGTGTTTCGCAGCTAATCAAGCTGTTCTCAAACTGGAACGTCTCAAAGAAGACATCATGGAGTGAGTGAACCAACGAATTGAGATTCACTGATTGATGAAAAATGATTTGAAAAACAATCGTGTATTGCTTAATAGAAAGGGTTTTGCAATACAACGAAGGTTTTATGGAAAATCAATTATCAATCATAAATACCCTTTTTATTTTTGAAAACTTAATACACAGTCGATGTGCTAGAGAAAAACTTTTTAAGCACAACGACCGGTTTTTCAAAGGTATACGTCAATCCATTTCCCGGACCAAGGTTGATTCAAGAGTGAATCGCCCCATTATTTCTATCCAGTTGTCACAAGCTTGATCTTTAGGAAAGATCTCACATGTCACCCACCAAGAGCTTGTTTGATGTTGGCTCTAGAAGGATTTCCATCTTCATCGTGAATACTATACATATCACTCGGATGTTCTGGCAATACCACAAGGATAATACGTAGGACTCTCAAAATATATTCTCACATTCCACATTGTGTGAAACTGTGAGTGATTATGCACGAAACGTCAAGTTTGCTCACACAAGCTAGCCACTTGTGTATTACTAACCGTAAGAAACTTAAAACGGTTCGGACACTGACCAATAATAGATGAGAAGTGTAGTATACGGGTAACTCAAACGTGTTAGGTTTGAGCACCGAGATCGTTCCGAACGAGGGTTGAATGGAATTTCCAACTCACGTCCCGAATTTTGTGATTTGAATAAGAGAAGGGGATAAAATGAAGTTTTCTAAACTACGGGGCAAGGGAAGCATAAAAGGGAAATTACACTACGGGAAATCCTAAATACGCGATTAAAACGAAACGTAAATAAAATGCAACTACGTTTAATCTAAATCCTAAAATTAACCTAAAATTACTTTTACTCTAGAAATGATATTAGAAAACTATAAATGAATTAAAGCTATTTTTTTAGGATTTTTCTTGATTTTATTAGAATTAAAAACTAATTATTAACTTTTAAAATAAAACTAATTATCTAAAAATTATGAAAAAGAAAGGGAAAAATATGTAATCACTTTTCAAAAAATCTAAAATAACATAAAAGACTTTTCAAAACTATTTTTGTAATTTTCTGATTAATTTCCTATTTTCTATGAATTTAAATCTATTTAAATCTAATTTAAATTGTTAAAAATACCAAATAAAAGGAGAAAAATAAGGAAAAATATTTTTTATGCTTTTTATATTTATCTTAAACTGAGAAAATTGAAAAATTATTTTTTTTTGGAACTTTTTCTGAATTAAATGCAATTAAAGCTAATTAAAAGATATTAAAAACTATTTTAAATTGAGAAATATAGCAAACAGTGACCAAAATTAATGAAAAATTCAGGAAAATGCTAAAATGCTATTCTAAAGCTATAAAAAATATAAAACATGAAGCTTATGTGGAAGAAACTGAAGCTATAGTACAAACTGAAGGAAATAAGCTATTTAAAATAAGCAAAACAGTAACTTAAGCTACCAAACTAAAACTGAAGCTAATGTAGGCTGAGATAAGCTATTAGCAACTAAAACCAGCTACTCCTAACTGCTAATCAGTGATCTACCAATGATTAAGCCAACTGCCACTCTTGCAAAACCTCTACCTGACCCCATTTGTTAAGCTAGGTTGTGCTGGCTTATCCAATAAGCTAGAGTGAAAACAAAAAGTATAGTTCTTAAGACAACCAACTAGAGATCACATATCCAAAGTTACAGCTAAATAGGACTTAATATGAAGAAGTTAATGATCAAAATATAACTGGCCATTTGGGACAGATTGCTGTTGATGCAGCAAAACAGTTGGGCAGAAAGTGCTAGTTGCAGGTTAATTAAGCTAATGGAAATAAGCTCCTTAGGGCTTCTAAGCCTGGCATCCTAAAGCTAGATCTGTAAGTTACTTGAAATACCAAAGCTCAAGTAATATCAATGGAGAAGTAATCTGAAACAAGTAGAAAATCTCACTGATGAGGACCAGTGCAGGGCAGAAACAGATTCTAGATTAGTTCTAACTTGATTTTGACTAAATGAGTATTACTGCTATATCAAAGACCTTGAATAACTATCAAAAACCTACTCAAGCATTAACCAAACACTCAAATCTGATCTACTAATCTCTATCATAGATTACTGAACAAATCCAAACACTAGTATACTACTGATATGAGATCTAAAATCAGAATACCACTAGATTATAATATACTATCATCAAACACAGATCAATCAATACTAATAATCACTAAACAACAGATTCAATAACAGATTTAATGATTGAAAGCAGATTTGATGAACTTACGAGTATCCTAGCCACTATGGCTTGCAAAGGATGAAACAGTAACCTCTAACCTATTTAACCCCTATCCTACTTCAATTCCAGCTCAATTTCAACCCAATTCCAACTACTGCACCATCTCAATCCAGATCCAACACCAGCAGATCATAACCAGCTACTGTAGCATCTGTAGAGAACTGAAGTTTTTGTGATTTGAGTATGAAAAGAAGAACAAGCTCACAATAAGCTATGAAAAGCTTATATGAACCATATAGAAACAATAGATCAGTAAGGATCAATCCATAAAACAGATCTAAAGTGATTTTTTATTTTTCAATGATTTTCTCTTATTTTTTGTATTTTTGAGTTTTTGAAGAAAGAAACTAAAAACAGATTGATTATACTGAAATAAGCACTAAACACAAATTAAAAGCAGATTCAAATCATTAAAACTTAAACAAACACTTGAGAAATGAAATTCTAAATTATATTGATATGAGAAATTTGAGTACACAATAGAATTACAAAAGACTTAAAACATTTAAAAATGAAATTAACTACTGATTACACTACTAAAACTAGAGAGAAGAAAAATATTGATTGAGATTCCATTGTGAACGAAATGAGGTCCTATAAATAGCTAAGCTCAAGCCTAAGAAGGATCTAGAATTCTTCAATTGTGCTTCTTCTGAGCTTGTTTCCACCCTTAGATCATATCCCACACATCATCTCTTGATAACAACCCTTGGATTAGACCTGATGACCTGTTTCGACCAATAGGAAAGCAGCACTTGAGAGATTGCACGCGGATCGATGACCTGGCATTCCCATGTGTCAGAGAATGTCAGGGAAAGTACGAGAGTACCCTTAATTGTGGTAACATTGACCAATTGACACGCGGGGTAAATCTAGGGTTCATCCTGGGTAAATTGGGGAAGAAAATTTGGCGCGGGTGAGATTTGTGTTTTTATAATATATTTCAAGTGTGTTTGACCCGGGTTTGGTTATACTTTGACCAGGGTCCAAGTTGGGATACGGGTATAGAAATTAAACCGGGTATAAGTGTATATTGGACCGGATAAAAAGGTTTGGATATTGGGCTTTTGATATTAAACTTGGGCCAAGGGACTAAATAAGTGATCCAAGTAAAATTTAGGGACTAATGATGTACAAACTGAAATTTCAGGGACCAAAAGTACAAATCTGAAAATGCCTTCCAAGGGCTGAACTTGTCATTCTTCAATTAGACCAGGGACTGAATTTGCAACTTTTGACACTTGAGGGTGTTTTCTGTCATTTGCTGAAAGTGCAGGGACTATTTCTGACATTTCTTCAAACTTTGATCAAATCTTCACAAATCATCCTCAGAGATTAGAAATCTTCATAAATGCATAATTCTGACCTTCCGGCTCAGCTAAAACTCTCTTGATCTCTCGTGCTCGGATTTACATCTGATTTGGATCCTTTTTGCGTGTTTTTTACATATCCGTACCTGCACAAGCACAAACTCAAGAAAACCACAAATATTAGCAATAAACGGCTCTTTCTTGGTTATTTTGGGTCTTATTTTGATAATGAAAAGGTATGTGTTTTAGCACATACCAAAATACCCCAGACGAGACCATTGTCGTGTCCCCACGCAATGCAATCAACTCACGCTTCTAAAACCAAGGATTTAAATCTCTTTCTACTAAACCATTGAAGAAGTAGCAAAGATTCCTCAAAAGAGATTAAGAAAGCCTTAATTCTAAAAACGCCCCGTTTACCTTTTAAATTCATGTAGATATTACGATTAAGCACATTCCGGTTATGAATGACGGTTTGTTGAACTTTCATGTCGATCAATAACTCCAACATTTTTCGAACGACACGTTAGGATCACGGAGTAGAAAACACAACACAGCGTGAAGTGACCATACGGATAGAATACATCGTCCCTGATTTTTCACAAGTCCCAAACTAAGCGTAAAACCGAAATCATTGTTAAATATGATTCTAGATGCTAACACTACCCATGGAAGTTACTTGTGTAAATACCTTTTGTTCCCATTTTCCTATTTCCTCTAGACTTTTTTATTTTTGTGAGAAATGAATTTCTTCAAATTTCTCGTTTCGATAACTTTTATTCTGATAAAGATATAAAGCTAAGTCGATAATTAGTTATCCGCCTTCCCTCAAGAACCATTTTCCAAAAATGAGGTCCACATCAAGGAATTTTTATTCACTTATACTTGATTTTTCAATTTTGAACATCATTTTTCAATCAATTTTTTTTTTTATTGCACTTATACCTTTACTTATATAAGCTGTGAACCACGGAGATTCACGGGGTAATTCCAAGACTATAGGCTTCATGAAATGAGGATCCCGGCTGGCTAGGCTAAGACCTCACTCAATCCCGGCTAAAGATCCAAGGGTCCGATCTCGACACCGCAGCTCACAACTTTACTTATTACTTTATCACATATCACTTATTGCATTCTTTATTATAGATCCCTGATGTGTACCCAATTTTTAAAACAAATATTCTTTTAAGAAGAAAAAGAACTAACTATCGCCAAAAACTCAACATCTCTAATTATTATTACAGATATGGGTGAAACAATTTTGTGGGAACAAAAAGCCATAAGTACCTTCGATGGGCTCTAAAGACAACCAACTACTCCACGCTTAGCATCTAAACTCATAAGTAACTCTATCATTTCTCGATCTCTGCAAATTTAAAATCCCAAATAATGAGATCCGGAGATGCTTAGCCGATAATTTTTAGATTATCTATGGTTAAGGGAACAAGCTAGGCTCAACACGGTCAAGTCAGAATTCTATTCCTACTCTCACCAGCGGAAAGTCAACAAGATGTCAAAACATATATTAACTTAGCAAATGCTTCGTCTAATGAAATCAAGTTATGCATATTTAAAGTCACTCAGGGAAACTTGCAAAATCTTGGCCTTGTGAGCTAGAATTCGCATTTTATAGCTTCTTATCTAAGAGACTAGCAAAACTTTTCAATCAAAAAGACTTAACAAAAGCTTACAAAAATTTTTAAATTTTTCACATTTTTGCACAATTTTTCATTTTCAAAGGAAAAACAGGGTTACGAGAGTACACGACAAAAATAAGCAAGTGCGGTCAAATCAAATCGAAGATTACCCTACCCCAGACTAGAACGAAACATTGTCCTCAATGTTTAAAGCAAGGGTATCACGAAAATCTAAAAGCCGTTTATTAAGTATGCTAAAAGATAAACGTTAGTCGATAAGATTAGGATATCGGATTTCCATCAGCATCGATCATGAAACTCGAGTAGAGAAATGACAAACTTCGAGCACGAGAGTCTTCATATCGGGAACATCCTACACACAATATCACAAACACGAAATCGAAGAGGCGGACCCCTTCACGTCACTTATTAGAAAATAGAAAGAAGATAGAGATAAGCATGGGGGCCTCCCACGCGCGCTACTGTTTTGGTTGCCGAGTCGCTAGCCCCACTCGTCCCCGAATTCATTTGTCCTTGGGGAAGAAAATGGTAGAGATACCAGGTTCAAAAACGGTGTCCTCATTCCCGAAAGAATGAGACTGGGTGGTTGGGTGGAGAAGAAAATGGGTGGATAAGGCATATGATGTAAGAAAGATCCATCATCCGGTGGTTTTGCGGGTGGACGAAAGGATGACGGATCAACATGAGAAAACTCCAAGAAAGACGGGAGCTCATGGTAAAAGATAAGAGGTTTAGGCTCACAAATGAAGGCATCCAAGAAAGGATCCTTATATCCAGAAATGATTTTAACAAAAGGCTCATCAATGCATATCCCGGGTTTAAAAATCTTGTCTTCACATGCGGGCTCAACGGGATAAAGGATGGTGGACTCATCAAAAGAAGGGGAGTCAGGAAAACCATCAAGAACAACCATATCCCCATTGGGATCATTCACAGCATCCTCAATACCCGGGGGTATCAAGTCATCAAGAGCAAGAAATGAGTCGGCGTCCTCAATGATTGGGTCATTTGTCGAATTATCGGAAATATCGTTCAAAACCTTGCTCATATCAACCGCGAAGTAGAATCGCTCAAGAGTCGGAGGATAAACATCGACAATAGTGGGACTGCCACTAATCTCTTCATCAAATCGGAAAGTCTCAAGTTCGGGAAAGAAATCACTATCTTTAACGGAGATAGGAGGCGAACTTGATTTATCGTTCAAAGCTTCGATCTTAGCAATGAGAAGATAAACATTCGACAATGTTTCTCGTAATGCTTCATCCTCGATCTCAATATCATCGGGCTCAATCTCTTCTTCTTCTGGCTCAAAATCATTTACTTCTTCTATATGGACGGGCTCGGAAGGTAAATCGTCGACAAAATCGATGTCTCCATAAGAATCATCATCGGAATCGGAGAACATCTCAACATGATCATTAAAATTATCAAGAGAAGGCTCATCACAAATATCAACAACCCCAGACTCTCTTGGGCTTGGGATAAGGACCTCAACATTAGACACTTCCGTTTCCGGAATAATACTAAGATGCTCATCCCCCATTATGAGAGAATCAACGGGTTCAACGATGTCTGTAGAAATATGATCATCGACCTCTTCCAAAACGTCATCACTTCTCTCAACCGGCGTGAGTGAAGGGGAAGAGTCGGAAATGAGAGGCTCAGAAACGGGAGTGGGATTGCCACTCGGAGGAGTATAATCGTCATCGAATCGAATCGTAATAATAGGTAGTTGGACGATGTTGGATCACTTTCGCGGCCTCTTCAGCTAATAATTCACGATAGGTCAGCTGATTAGGATCTTTTCTTCGGGAAAGTTTTTCAAGAAGACTCTTAAGATCAATCATGATCTCTTGAACTTTTTGATTAAATTCTTCAAAACATGGAGAAGGTGGTGGTTGAACTTCTTGGTATTGTGGAGGTGGGTTATAAGGATAATCATAATTGTTACAAGGAACTTGCTCGTAAACAATCGGATTCTGCATTTGACAATTGGAATTAACGTATGGACCTTCACAATACTCACAACAGTATAATTGTTATGACGAATACGGGTAAGGTTCAGAACCAAAGGTTGAGTTGTTAAATTGAATGACATTGAAACCTTGGTGAGGACCACCACAGTACTCACAAGAGTATGATTCCGGCTCATGGTACAGAGGTTGGTTGGGAAAATCGGTTGTCTCATAATAAGGATTGTGGTGAAACTCGGTTCCTGATTTTCCATTGCTACAACCGGGACAATTCCAACCATATTCGGGTCCTCTGCACCATATGCACAAGAGTTGATAAATCGAAGAATTATCTGGATAAGAGTGATGCGCGCCAAACAGTCAAGCTAAATCACACAAGCCCGCCACTTGTGAATGGCGGACCGTAACCAGCTTAAAACTGCTTCAGCACGAAATCAATGAGGATCTGGAGAGTATAGGGTCTCCCCGGGTCGTTATGTCCCAGCGAGCTATGCAATGGATTATCGAACGAATAGTGATCGCGAGATTTGAACGGAAAAAGGAGATTTGTGAATTATTATAACTACAGAAGGAGGACATAAACTACAAGGGCTAAAATGAAAATTAAAGGAAATTAGAAAGATAAAACCTATTAAATAAACGCTATCACTATATTTAAAATGATGAACGTTTAAAATTTAAAGCTAAAAACTTACGTTTAAATAAAAATTACGTAAACGTATGAAATAAAACGTGAAACTTATACAATATAGATCCTAAAAATATGAAAAATACATTTTACAATCCTAATTATAAAAGAAAATTTATAGAAAAAGAAAGTTATTTTTATAACTAAATATCTAATTAAAAACTATTTTTAACTATTAATTAATTACCTAAAATGCAAGAAAATAGGAAATTAGGCTAGAAAAATAATATTATGAAATGGAAAAGTCTAAAATATCAAAATAGAATTTTCAAAACTATTTTTGTAATTTTCTGATTATTTTTCTATTTTCTAGGAATTTTAAACTATTAAAAACTAATTAAATTGCTAAAAATTACCAAATGAACTATGAAAAATATGGAAAATTACTTTTTTTACTTTTTATATTTATATAAGCCTAAGAAAAATGAAAACTTAATTTTTTGAACCTTTTTCTAATTTTTTGTATTTAATGCTATTTAAAAAGTGCTAAAAACTAATTAAAAATAAGAAAAATAGCAAAACAGCTTATAAAAATCTGAGAATTTCAGGAAAATTCTAAAATAATGACAAGAAGCTAGGAAAATTGGAAAAACAGGTGGTTGCTTGCAAGAAAATGAATCTGATGAAACAAGTGCTTATAAATAAGCACTTTAATAAGCTAAATGAACAAGACAAACCACCCACTGATTGCAGAAGCTATAATATGTAAAAGTAACCAAAATACAACTAAAAGCAACAAGCTACAGCTACTGACAAGAAGATAAGGATTTGATGATTATGATATTAAAAGCTAAAACAGAAATGGTGTCACTTTGCAGTCCAAAAATAAGCACTCAAATAAGCTACAAACCAAAATCAAACTATTGATATCTCAACTAGACCTAAGTGGCTACCTAAGACCAAAAGATCACCCCTAGAAAAGCTTTTACAAGCTCTGCACAAGCTTGACTAGAACTGAGAAAACCACTCAGCTAATACTGAGTGGTGTTGGGGTTGCCTGTTGTTGGAGCTTTGCACAAGTTGACCAAGGCAAAAGCCACACCAGTTATGAGGGCTTAAAGACAACCAAGAGGACTACTTGTATTCCAAAAATCAGAACCTAAAACCCTTTAATGAGTCCTATGCAGAATCTGCAAGATCTGCAAAACCCATTTTTTAACATTTTGACTTTTTTGAAAACAGTTACCAGTTGACTTTTATGAACTTTAGACCCAATTTAATGACTGACAATGTTGTATTATGATGTAATGAAGCTACAACTACCTTTGTTAATGACTTTTAAACACAAAATGATGATTTGATCTTCCAAAATCTCAACAGTTAACTGTTGAGATTAATTAAGGGTGATTTTGACTTTTTTGAGTAATAAACACAAAAGTAAGACAGCTAAAGACTCAAATGAGTCTAACAAGCATGAACAGCCAGAAACTAAATCACAAACAAACCTCTAAAACAGGTTTAAATGATAAACCAAACACCCTTTAGTCAACATTTGTGACTAAAAAGTGATCCAAACTCTAAACTACCACATGATAATGATCCAAATCAGTTATATTAACTCAAATATACCCTAATAAACACTTAGAACAGAGGTGATTACAAATGAAGATTATACTAAGAACTTTGAAAATTACTTACAAAGGTCCACAACCACAATGGTTTCACAAACAACCGATCCTCTAAACTATCCAAACCCCTAACCTAGCTTAATATCAACCCACATCCATAGTCGCTTCACCCATTTCCATTTCCTTTGCCAATTTTGACCCTTCTTTTGACCAAAATCCAAACATGCTTAAAACTAGAATTTAAGCTTATAAAAAGCTATGCTGAGCTTATTTAAGCTCAATGTAACTGAGAAACAAGTGATATGAAGCTTCTGAATGAGCTTTTAACTTTGAAAATTTCAACAGTGGACAAATGAGATCAAATGTAAAGATAAACTGAAATTGGTGCTTAAATTTAATTGCAATACACTTGAAAACATAAGTTTGATACAATTTAACAAAGTGATACAAGTTTAACACTGAAATAAAACTTCTACATAAAAAACGACATAAGAAAAATAAATAAAAACTAGTAGTCTCCCCTTTTGCTTCCACTTGGACTCTTTTATGCTCAAAAGTCTTTCTCTCTCTCTTCTGGTCAAATCCCAGCAACAATAAGAGCCATGGATTGTGTTTGACCCATCTTGGCCATTCAACTGATTTTGGCGCCATTTTCTGTTTTGGATATCTGGGACAGGAAAGGGCAAGCATTTAATGTAGTGGGATGGTTGGTAAGGAGGGGGGACAATATGGTGGTGTAGAGTGGGTTGATAGGGTGTGGCTGGCGGGGAGCAGCAGACATGGTTGAGGAAAGGTGGGAAAGGGGGCGGGTTTATATTATTTAAACACTGGGTTGGTTGTCGGGTTGGGTATTGGGTTAAGGACCGGGTAAGATGGTTTGGGCCAGGGGTGTATTGTTTGGGCTTGGGTTAACAATAGGGTCCGGATGGGTTAAGTGGGAATATTAACAAATAAGGACCAAATGTGCAAAACTTCAATTCCCAGGGACCAAACATGAAAATTTTGCAGATGTAATCCAAGGACTAGTGTTGCCAACCTTAAATAGACCAAGGTCTAGTTTGACACTTTTGAAAATTTCCAAGGACTAAATTTGACCAATTTGGATTTTCAGGGACTAAATTGTAATTTCTCAAATATTTTTAGATTCTTCACCAAAGGACTAAATATGACAATTTGTGATTTTAAAAGGACCTTTGGTGACTTTTCTTTTGAAATTTGGGCTCAGGGACTATTTTTGACAATTTTATAAACTTGGGGGACTGAAACTGCCAATTATGCAGACTTTGCTCGTTTTTCATCTGATTTTAAACATTTTTCATCTGAAACATATAAAACACAATTTTGGAATATTTTCGCATATTTTGATGCATTTCTGAGCATTTTTAAACGTTTTGCAGTTCGGAATTAACCAAAAATGATGAGTATTTACACACTCATCAATCCCCCACACTAAACTATTGCTAGTCCCTAGCAATCTTTTGAGAAAAACTAATGGATTTCATCTCTTTACCAAAAGCCATTACTTTTGGAGTAGCCAAATGTTTCAGTTCAAGCAAGAACCATGGTACACCGATAACCATCTCGATTATTGGCAAATCATAAACCATATAACGGATTTGATGTGTCTTTACGTAAGCCGTACCCATACGGACTAGCCAACTCTTAGATAAATTATCAGAATTATCTTTGGTGAGTCGATTACCAATTATGGTTTTTCCACTGCCTTTACCACAAGCCATAACCTTGCGGGCTAGCCAACTCTTCACTTTTTAGGATATGGTGAGCTGAAAACCATACAATTTTGGGCAAATTGCAAGCCATATAAGCCACGGTTTGAGAAATCTTTACCAAGAGCGTTTGCTCCTGGATTAGCCAATCCTTTGTCTTATTATACAGGCGGATGATAACCAATTGAGTAAGTGCAAAATACTTACTCCAAAAAAAATTTTGGCCAAAAACGGGGAATTGGTATAATTATATGATAAAATTCGTGAGAATTCCCCCCCCCACACTTAGAAATGAATATTGCCCTCAATATTAAAAGTACCGGCGGTTATGCCGAAACTAAGAACGTAAAGGGAAATACTACGGCCATTATTTAGAAAAGAAGATTTTTTTTTTTTTTTTTATAAACATGTGGCAACCCCCCACACTAGGGGGGTAGAAAATAGAAAGAAGTCAGAAATATGGGTGAAAACCCATATTGCATGCTACTGTTTTTTGATTACCGAGTCGCTAGCTTGACTCGACCCCGAATTAATTTGTTCATGGGGAAGTAAGGTGGAAGAAACAATCTCCATCGGACTTTCATTCAAGATGTTTGGACAAACATTTGAAGCACGTGAAAGTTCCACACCGATGAGATATACATAGAACCGGCTCAAAAATGATAAATGAAAATGCCGGGATCAAAGATAATGTCTTCATTCCCGAAGGAGTGAAGAACAGGAGAAGTGACAGAATATATGAAGAAAAGGAAGAAAATCATGATAGAAATCATGACTAACTCTTCATCCTCAATAGGAGAATTCATAGTTTCGTGAATCTCCTCAGTTAAGCTTGCTTGATCAAGACATATTATGAGAGTGTCTAGATCAAAGTAGAAATTATCATACTCCGACGGAGATATGATATGAGTGAGTTCATCTGAGAACTCCATGAAGGTGAATGAATCATATTCAGAATTGATATGAGTGGGTTCACTGGTGAACTCCTCCAATGTAAATGATTCATAATCGGGGAGAGAATTATGAGAATGAAAAGTGGTACTGCCACTAATCTTCTCTCCCATATTATCAAAACAGGAGGCTTTCATTTCCGGAATAGAATCATCGGAAAGAATGTCACTATCCTTAACGGGGATAGGAGATGAAATAGGTTTCTCTTTGAAAGCCTCGATTTTAGAAATGAGAAGACTGACATTCAATAATGTTGCTCGAAGAGTTTCATCTTTGATTTCGATGTCATTAACTTCATCATTCTCTTCTTCTAAGCTAACAAGCTCATAAGGTGAATCTTCCACATAAATGATGTCTCCACAAGATAACGAATCATCATCATCGAATCGAGAACATCTCAACATGATCATTTTGGAAGACAAGAGGAGGAGGGATATCACACACATGATCAAGAATTCCCGGTGACTCTCTTGGGATTGGGACAAGGTCCTCAACACTAGACTTTATCAATTCGTCCGATTCCTTTTCAGGAACAGTGTCGAGATGCTCGTCCCCATAATAAGAGAGTGAGTGTGAATCTCGGGTGTGATAGCAGTTGTTTGAGATGGAATCTCAACTGCTGGAATATCAACTGACTGGGGGGTTGAGAAATATTATTTCTAAAAGGATAAAAACCCTCCTCGTCATCGTCATAAAGAGCTGCATTGAGAAATTGGGAACGCCTTAGAGCTGCATGCTCTAGGGCTAATAATTCTTCCCTAGATTCTCGGGCCTTTCGCTCTTCGGCAAGTAATTCTCCCATGGTCTTTTCATCACTCACTTGATTCTTAAAATTACTCATCATATCCTCAAGTGTTTTCATTGCGGTTTCAAGATCCTGGGAGATTTCATGAGAGAACGGCTCAGGTGGAGTTTGAACCGTATAGTGCTGTGGAGGTTGGAAATTTTCAAATATGTGAGAGTCATGATTGTTACAAGGAACTGGGTTCCCTATTTGACAATCAGAGCTTAAATGGGGACCTCCACGTACTCACAACAGATAAAACTGTTGAGTCTGGATTGGTGAATCATATGGGTTTTGGTCATAACCAAAACTCTGAGCATCGCCGAAAACTGTTCATAGACAAACGTGTTTCCGGATTGACACTCAAATCCTTGGTGGGGACCTCCACAAAATTCACAGCAGGTATGTTGATTATATGAAGAATAGTCGGGCTGTGGTGGGTAATTGGAAAAGTTTGAGGAGTCGTTAAATGAGTTCTGATTAGGATCATAATCAAATGAATTCCTCGAACCACAAAACAAACAACTCCCGTTATGAATATCATTACCACATTGTACACACTTACACCACCAGGGTGAACCATAAAGAGGCTCACCACAACCGACACAAGGAATAAACGATTGCATTTGAGAGTTATGAAGAGGAATCAGTTTATTCAAAGGATCAACAAAATCAACATGGTGATCCGGATGACTATCAAGTCTCGAAGAACATTCAAAAATCGGAGGTGGGACAAGTGGTGTGCTCTTAGAGCTAGTAATTTCCACCACTTCCGTTATGGTCTCCGGTTCGGTTCTTGAGAAACCGTGAAGATTAGGCAAGTCATTCTTGCTAGTCACCGGTGTTTGAACGGGTTCATCGTAATCAATTCTAATTCTTGACCTTTTATCATCGACATAAATTTGTTCGATTAGACTACGGGCTCTAGATTCAAAGAGGTTGTCCTCGTAATCCTCGATGGGTGCTTGGGATAGCTCCGACGTTTGAACTGGTTTGTCAAGATTAGAATGTATTTGGTTGTGCGGTTGGTCGAAATAACTTTGAAAAGCATTTTGATGGATAAATGCACAATTGCAAAATTGAACTAGGACCTCCACACCGGCTCACACACATATCGGACGATGAAGTTGACGAATGTCGACATAAGAATTAAACATATAGAGGATTAAGAAGAGAATCAAATGGTTGAGAGGATACGAAGAATAGAATTAAACGGTAAAAGGGTAAGAAAATAGAATCAACGAATAAGAGGAATGAGAAGAATATTTTTGTGTTTTGGATAAGAAAATATAAACATATACAGATGGATGGTATGAACAAAGAGTGAATATCCAAATAACTAATCTGCTAGACGTAAGATAATCAGCCTAGCTCCCGCAGCGGCGCCAAAATTTGATCGCGCCAAACAGTCAAGCTTTATCACACAAGCCCGCCACTTGTGAATGGCGTTCCGTAACCAGCTTAAAACTGCTTCAGCACGAAATCAATGAGGATCTGGAGAGAATAGGGTCTCCCCGGGTCGTTATGTCCCAGCGAGCTATGCAATGGATTATCGAACGAATAGTGATCGCGAGATTTGAACGGAAAAAGGAGATTTGTGAATTATTATAACTACAGAAGGAGGACATAAACTACAAGGGCTAAAATGAAAATTAAAGGAAATTAGAAAGATAAAACCTATTAAATAAACGCTATCACTATATTTAAAATGATGAACGTTTAAAATTTAAAGCTAAAAACTTACGTTTAAATAAAAATTACGTAAACGTATAAAATAAAACGTGAAACTTATACAATATAGATCCTAAAAATATGAAAAATACATTTTTACAATCCTAATTATAAAAGAAAATTTATAGAAAAAGAAAGTTATTTTTATAACTAAATATCTAATTAAAAACTATTTTTAACTATTAATTAATTACCTAAAATGCAAGAAAATAGGAAATTAGGCTAGAAAAATAAGATTATGAAATGGAAAAGTCTAAAATATCAAAATAGAATTTTCAAAACTATTTTTGTAATTTTCTGATTATTTTTCTATTTTCTAGGAATTTTAAACTATTAAAAACTAATTAAATTGCTAAAAATTACCAAATGAACTATGAAAAATATGGAAAATTACTTTTTTTACTTTTTATATTTATATAAGCCTAAGAAAAATGAAAACTTAATTTTTTGAACCTTTTTCTAATTTTTTGTATTAAATGCTATTTAAAAGTGCTAAAACTAATTAAAAATAAGAAAAATAGCAAAACAGCTTATAAAAATCTGAGAATTTCAGGAAAATTCTAAAATAATGACAAGAAGCTAGGAAAATTGGAAAAACAGGTGGTTGCTTGCAAGAAAATGAATCTGATGAAACAAGTGCTTATAAATAAGCACTTTAATAAGCTAAATGAACAAGACAAACCACCCACTGATTGCAGAAGCTATAATATGTAAAAGTAACCAAAATACAACTAAAAGCAACAAGCTACAGCTACTGAATTGCAAGATACAAGGATTTGATGATTATGATATTAAAAGCTAAAACAGAAATGGTGTCACTTTGCAGTCCAAAAATAAGCACTCAAATAAGCTACAAACCAAAATCAAACTATTGATATCTCAACTAGACCTAAGTGGCTACCTAAGACCAAAAGATCACCCCTAGAAAAGCTTTTACAAGCTCTGCACAAGCTTGACTAGAACTGAGAAAACCACTCAGCTAATACTGAGTGGTGCAGGGCAAATGGTGCCTGTTTGGAGCTTTTGCACAAGCTTGACCAGAAGGCAAAAGCCACAACCAGTTATGAGGGCTTAAATACAACCAAGAGGACTACTTGTATCCCAAAAATCAGAACCTAAAACCCTTTAATGAGTCCTATGCAGAATCTGCAAGATCTGCAAAAACCCATTTTTTTAACATTTTGACTTTTTTGAAAACAGTTACCAGTTGACTTTTATGAACTTTAGACCCAATTTAATGACTGACAATGTTGTATTATGATGTAATGAAGCTACAACTACCTTTGTTAATGACTTTTAAACACAAAATGATGATTTGATCTTCCAAAATCTCAACAGTTAACTGTTGAGATTAATTAAGGGTGATTTTGACTTTTTTGAGTAATAAACACAAAAGTAAGACAGCTAAAGACTCAAATGAGTCTAACAAGCATGAACAACCAGAAACTAAATCACAAACAAACCTCTAAAACAGGTTTAAATGATAAACCAAACACCCCTTTAGTCAACATTTGTGACTAAAAGTGATCCAAACTCTAAACTACCACATGATAATGATCCAAATCTTTTATATTAACTCAAATATACCCTAATAAACAGCTTAGAACCAGAGGTGATTACAAATGAAGATTATACTAAGAACTTTGAAAATTACTTACAAAGGTCCACAACCACAATGGTTTGCACAAACAACCAGTGATCCTCTAAACTATCCAAACCCCTAACCTAGCTTAATATCAACCCACATCCATAGCTGCTTCACCCATTTCCATTTCCTTTGCCAATTTTGACCCTGTTTGACTTCTTTTGACCAAAATCCAAACATGCTTAAAACTAGAATTTAAGCTTATAAAAAGCTATGCTGAGCTTATTTAAGCTCAATGTAACTGAGAAACAAGTGATATGAAGCTTCTGAATGAGCTTTTAACTTTGAAAATTTCAACAGTGGACAAATGAGATCAAATGTAAAGATAAACTGAAATTGGTGCTTAAATTTAATTGCAATACACTTGAAAACATAAGTTTGATACAATTTAACAAAGTGATACAAGTTTAACACTGAAATAAAACTTCTACATAAAAAACGACATAAGAAAAATAAATAAAAACTAGTAGTCTCCCCCTTTTGCTTCCACTTGGACTCTTTTATGCTCAAAAGTCTTTCTCTCTCTTCGTCAAATCCCAGCAACAATAAGAGCCATTGGATTGTGTTTGACCCATCTTGGCCATTCAACTGATTTTGGCGCCATTTTCATTTTTGGATATCGGGACAGGAAAGGGCAAGCATTTAATGTAGTGGGATGGTTGGTAGGAGGGGACAATATGGTGGTGTAGAGTGGGTTGATAGGTAGGTTGGTGGCTGGTGGTGGGAGCAGAACATATGGTTGAGGTGGAAAGGTGGAAGGGTTTATATTATTTAAACACGGGTTGGTTGTCGGGTTGGTATTGGGTTAAGGACCGGTAAGATGGTTTGGGCGAGGGTGTATTGTTTGGGCTTGGGTTAACAATAGGGTCCGGATGGGTTAAGTGGGAATATTAACAAATAAGGACCAAATGTGCAAAACTTCAATTCCCAGGGACCAAACATGAAAATTTTGCAGATGTAATCCAAGGACTAGTGTTGCCAACCTTAAATAGACCAAGGTCTAGTTTGACATTTTTGAAAATTTCCAAGGACTAAATTTGACCAATTTGGATTTTCAGGGACTAAATTGTAATTTCTCAAATATTTTTAGATTCTTCACCAAAGGACTAAATATGACAATTTGTGATTTTAAAAGGACCTTTGGTGACTTTTCTTTTGAAATTTGGGCTCAGGGACTATTTTTGACAATTTTATAAACTTGGGGGACTGAAACTGCCAATTATGCAGACTTTGCTCGTTTTTCATCTGATTTTAAACATTTTGCATCTGAAACATATAAAATGCAATTTTGGAATATTTTCAGTATTTTGATGCATTTCTGAGCATTTTTAAACGTTTTGCAGTTCGGAATTAACCAAAAATGATGAGTATTTACACACTCATCAAAGAGTTAGTGATTTCCACCATTTCCGTGATAGGCTCTGATTCTTGAACGGGATTCATCTCGGGCTCAGAAACATGTTCCATTTCCCTCACCGGAGAGGGAGTAGGAATCGAGGGTTCATCAAGATTATATTTCAAAATTTTTGACAAGGCTGCAAATTTTTCAACGTTGTTAAGAAAAGCACGACGTTCAAAGAAATCGTCTTCGTGAGAATTAAACATATAGAGGGTAAAAGAAAAGAATTATCGGGTTAAGAGGATACAAGAAGAATATTTTTGGGTTTTTAAAACAAATTTTGAAACGGAAAATCTTTTTGGGTTTTTATAAAAGGGATATGTACAAATATCAACGATAACTTCACGAGGAAGGATCTTCAAATGCACACGATTCGAGACGGAATACGAAAACTCGCTACAAGCCCTCCCCGGCAGCGGCGCCAAAAATTGATTATGCACGAAATGTCAAGTTTGCTCACACAAGCTAGCCACTTGTGTATGACTAACCGTAAGAAACTTAAAACGGTTCGGACACTGACCAATAATAGATGAGAAGTGTAGTATACGGGTAACTCAAACGTGTTAGGTTTGAGCACCGAGATCGTTCCGAACGAGGGTTGAATGGAATTTCCAACTCACGTCCCGAATTTTGTGATTTGAATAAGAGAAGGGGATAAAATGAAGTTTTCTAAACTACGGGGCAAGGGAAGCATAAAAGGGAAATTACACTACGGAAATCCTAAATACGCGATTAAAACGAAACGTAAATAAAATGCAACTACGTTTAATCTAAATCCTAAAATTAACCTAAAATTACTTTTACTCTAGAAATGATATTAGAAAACTATAAATGAATTAAAGCTATTTTTTTAGGATTTTTCTTGATTTTATTAGAATTAAAAACTAATTATTAACTTTTAAAATAAAACTAATTATCTAAAAATTATGAAAAAGAAAGGGAAAAATATGTAATCACTTTTCAAAAAATCTAAAATAACATAAAAGACTTTTCAAAACTATTTTTGTAATTTTCTGATTAATTTCCTATTTTCTATGAATTTAAATCTATTTAAATCTAATTTAAATTGTTAAAAATACCAAATAAAAGGAGAAAAATAAGGAAAAATATTTTTTATGCTTTTTATATTTATCTTAAACTGAGAAAATTGAAAAATTATTTTTTTTTGGAACTTTTTCTGAATTAAATGCAATTAAAGCTAATTAAAAGATATTAAAAACTATTTTAAATTGAGAAATATAGCAAACAGTGACCAAAATTAATGAAAAATTCAGGAAAATGCTAAAATGCTATTCTAAAGCTATAAAAAATATAAAACATGAAGCTTATGTGGAAGAAACTGAAGCTGTAGTACAAACTGAAGGAAATAAGCTATTTAAAATAAGCAAAACAGTAACTTAAGCTACCAAACTAAAACTGAAGCTAATGTAGGCTGAGATAAGCTATTTTCAACTAAAACCAGCTACTCTAACGCTAATCATGATCTACCAATGATTAAGCCAACGCCACTCTTAAAACCTCTACCCGACCCCACTCGTTTAAGCAACAGTGCGCTTATCCAATAAGCTAGAGTGAAAACAAAAAGTATAGTTCTTAAGACAACCAACTAGAGATCACATATCCAAGTTACTGCTAAATAGGACTTAATATGAAGAAGTTAAAGATCAAAATATAATGGCCATTTGGGGCAGATTGCATTGATGAAAACAGTTGAAGAGAAAGTGCTAGTTGCAGGTTAATTAAGCTAATGGAAATAAGCTCCTTAGGGCTTCTAAGCCTGGCATCCTAAAGCTAGATCTGTAAGTTACTTGAAATACCAAAGCTCAAGTAATATCAATGGAGAAGTAATCTGAAACAAGTAGAAAATCTCACTGATGAGGACCAGTGCAGGGCAGAAACAGATTCTAGATTAGTTACAAAGTGATTTTGACTAAATGAGTATTACTGCTATATCAAAGACCTTGAATCACTATTAAAAACCTAACCAAACACTCAAATCTGATCTACTAATCTCTATCACAGATTACTGAACAAATCCAAACACTAGTATACTACTGATATGAGATCTAAAATCAGAATACCACTAGATTATAATATACTATCATCAAACACAGATCAAACAATACTAATTAACACTAAACAACAGATTCAATAACAGATTTAATGATTAAAAACAGATTTGATGAACTTACGAGTATCCTAGCCACTATGGCTTGCAAATGATGAAACAGTAACCTCTAACCTATTTAACCCCTATCCTACTTCATTCCAGCTCATTTCAAACCAATTCCAACTCTTCTGATCTCAATCCGATCCAACACCAGCAGATCATAACCAGCTACTGTAGCATCTGTAGTGAACTGAAGTTTTTGTGATTTGAGTTTGAAAAGAAGAACAAGCTCACAATAAGCTATGAAAAGTTTATATGAACCATATAGAAACAATAGATCAGTAAGGATCAATCCATAAAACAGATCTAAAGTGATTTTTTTATTTTTCAATGATTTTCTCTTATTTTTTTGTATTTTTGAGTTTTTGAAGAAAAAGAAACTAAAAAAAAAAACTAAAATATTGATTATACCGAAATAAGCACTAAACACAAATTAAAAGCAGATTCAAATCATTAAAACTTAAACAAACACTTGAGAAATGAAATTCTAAATTATATTGATATGAGAAATTTGAGTACACAATAGAATTACAAAAGACTTAAAACATTTAAAAATGAAATTAACTACTGATTACACTACTAAAACTAGAGAGAAGAAAAATATTGATTGAGATTCCATTGTGAACGAAATGAGGTCCTATAAATAGCTAAGCTCAAGCCTAAGAAGGATCTAGAATTCTTCAATTGTGCTTCTTCTGAGCTTGTTTCCACCCTTAGATCATATCCCACACATCATCTCTTGATAACAACCCTTGGATTAGACCTGATGACCTGTTTCGACCAATAGGAAAGCAAAGACTTGAGAGATTGCACGCGGATCGATGACCTGGCATTCCCATGTGTCAGTGGATGTCAGGAGAAAGTACGAGAGTACCCTTAATTGTGGTAATTGTGATCAATTTACACGCGGGGTAATTTAGGGTTCATCCTGGGTAAATTGGGGAAGAAAATTTGGCGCGGGTGAGATTTGTGTTTTTATAATATATTTCAAGTGTGTTTGACCCGGGTTTGGTTATGGTTTGACTGGGTCCAAGTTGGGATACGGGTATAGAAATTAAACCGGGTATAAGTGTATATTGGACCGGATAAAAAGGTTTGGATATTGGGCTTTTGATATTAAACTTGGGCCAAGGGACTAAATAAGTGATCCAAGTAAAATTTAGGGACTAATGATGTACAAACTGAAATTTCAGGGACCAAAAGTACAAATCTGAAAATGCCTTCCAAGGGCTGAACTTGTCATTCTTCAATTAGACCAGGGACTGAATTTGCAACTTTTGACACTTGAGGGTGTTTTCGTCATTTGTCTGAAAGTCAGGGACTATTTCGACATTTCTTTAAACTTTGATCAAATCTTCACAAATCATCCTCAGAGATTAGAAATCTTCATAAATGCATAATTCCTGACCTCCTCCCTCCGCTAAAACTCTCTTGATCTCTCGTGCTCGGATTTACATCTGATTTGGATCCTTTTTGCGTGTTTTTTACATATCCGTACCTGCACAAGCACAAACTCAAGAAAACCACAAATATTAGCAATAAACGGCTCTTTCTTGGTTATTTTGGGTCTTATTTTGATAATGAAAAGGTATGTGTTTTAGCACATACCAGTGAGCCTTCATTAATTGTGTCCTAATGAGATTTATTGATGATTTCTTGGCTCTAGACTCAATAGTGCATATTTGGTTTCCTATGCCGGAGACTAGGGAGAGGGTCTCCTTCTTCAATATCAACAATCTCTAAGAGACAGTCGATAGATTATGTAGGTTCCCCGTGCAGTGCTTCACTGGGTCCATGACGTCTTGTCTTCAATACCGGTGTTACATTGGTAACAACCGGTAGCATATGAATTGAACCCGGTTTCTGCCCTAAGGTTGAATTAATGGAGGGCTATTTCTTTTCACACTTTTCACATTCAATTCTTTTTCATTCTTCAACCCCTTTAGTGCTTACCGAGACTTCATTACTAGAACCTTATTGGGTATTCCAGTTCTAGCTCAATCTCAGTCGGCACTCTTCCCATATTCTCATTTTTCTCCTTTTTTCAATATACCTAAGGACTTCTACACTATCTAGTGGATTGTCCCTGGGTAGATCCCTCTGGCTCTGGCGGGATCGTGGAAACGAATACCTAACCTACCCATCCTTATATATTCATGCATAAAATAAATTGGTCGGTCTTTTGGTATTGTTCATTCCGCCTCGAAACCAATTGAAAATCAATCAAGGTACTTGTGATATTAAATCAAAGAATTTTGTACCTTAATTGTTTTTGATAATTTTAGAAATGCTCCCCCTCAACATGTGCTTCAGGTGTTAGAAATTAGTTTAGCACACGGAGGCAAGAGGACTTTCGAAATCTTAGATTGAGAATGAAAGATCCAATCTTTGATTAACATTTTCTAAAATGATTATCATCACTTCCCGATCCAATATTGTATTTTAAGTACTTCGGATGAAATATTTTGGGAAGGATGAGGTTTTCTTTTGATTGCTCCCCCTCAATATGTGCATCGAGATTCGAAAGAGTTTTGCACATATTAGAGGGAACCTGCACTTTGAGATAAATCAATCACGTTTCAATCCTTTTTGGTTTAAGATAATTGCTCCCCCTTAACATGTGCATGGAAAATTTGAAATCGTTTGGCACATGTAGGGAGGAGTGCTTGTTATTATATTTCTAAACCACTCATCGAATTATCAGTTTATATCCAATTTAAATCACAAATTCTCCCCCGATCACAATTTTCAAACCCTTTGAGATTTGTGATCTCAATTGATATAAATTAATTTTGAAAGCTTTTTGAGGAGAAGTGTGACCTGCTTTTGAAAACATTTAACTGATAAGGATCAGATTTTGAGACTTTAAACTCTAATGATCAAACATGCTTAGATATCTTATGAAAACACAACGTTAGTTTTGGCCTGGATCCAATTGTACAAATAAATTGTTCTTTTTGATTTTCCAAAAGTAGAAGTTACTCATTTTCGTGCCAATTGTTTGAAAAATAACCTTTTGAATTGTTTGAAATCATTCTCCCCCTCAATCAATGACCGAAGTTGTTGATTGAGTGATAGAGATTTTGACAAATGATAAGTCCGAATGATTTACAAAATTAAGTCCGAGTTATTTTCATAGCAATTTAGTTTTCATTAGATGACAAATATTTTTCAGAAGAATAATTAGAAGGGAAAACCTTTGTCTTTTTGGTAACAAATTTTCCTTATGTACTTTTGTTTTTAGAATCAGAGCATGAGGTTTCAAAATTAGATTAAGCATGGCTCTGTTCTTTCTTTTAAAAAACGGGTTGCTGCCTGCAATGACAATAAACCTATTGATTCATTAAGGCATGTTTTGAAAAACATTTGAACTTCTGTTCGAACTTCATCTAAAGTCCCGTGCCATTATTGAATGACATTTCTAAGACCATAGATGTTATCGATGCCAGAAGACATGCCTTGGAAAAACTATTTTTGGAATTTTCTGATTTTTCAAATTTTTATGGATTTTTGAAGATTTTATATTTTTTTATTTTCTTTTTGTTTGTTTTATATTTTTGTATTTTGCTTTTTGATAAAATATTTACAAAGAAGATAATTTAGTTTAATAGGATGATGATATGAGTACCGAGATAAGGATATCGTTCAGCACGTTGTAGAAGAAAGATTATAACTACAGAAAAAGCCAACAAATTACAGGGGCTTAAATGCAAATTAAAGGAAATTAAAAAGATTAAAAATATTAAATAAACGCTATCACTATTTTTAAAGTGATGAACGTTTAAAACTTAAAACTTAAAACTTACGTTTAAAATAAAATTACGTAAACGTACAAAACAAAAAGTGAGATCTAAGAAATAAAAGTCCTAAAAATATGAAAATGACATTTTTACAAACCTAATGATAAAAGAAAATTATTAGAAAAAGAAAATTATTTTTACAACTATTTAATTAATTATTATTAATTAAAAACTATTTTTACTTATTAAATAATAGCCTAAAATACAAGAAATTAGGAAATAAAGCTAGAAAAATAAATATTTGACTTAGAAAAATCTAAAATATCAAAATAGAATTTTCAAAACTATTTTTGTAATTTTCTGATTATTTTTCTATTTTCTAGGAATTTTAAACTATTAAAAACTAATTAAATGGCTTAAAAATACAAATTTAACTAAGAAAAATCTAGAAAAATATTTTTTTGTCTTTTTATATTTATCTAAACTTAAGAAAAATGAAAACTTATTTTTTTGAACCTTTTCTTAATTAATTGTAGTATAGTGGTAAGTATTCCCGCCTGTCACGCGGGTGACCCGGGTTCGATCCCCGGCAGCGGCGCCAAAAATTTGATTCGCTCCCAGACGGTCAAGCTAAATCACTCAAGTCTGCCACTTGTGAATGGCAGACCGTAACCAGCTTAAAACTGCCTAAGCACGAATGCAATGAAGATCTGGGGAGTATAGTGTTTCCCCGGGTCGTTATGTCCCAGCGAGCTATGCAATGGATTATCAAACGTGAAGTGATCGAGAAATTTGAACGGAAAAGAAGATTGTGAATTATTATAACTAAGGGAAAAACCAACAAATTACAACGGCTTAAATGCAAATTAAAGGAAATTAAAAAGATAAAAACTATTAAATAAACGCTATCACTATTTTTAAAATTGATGAACGTTTAAAACTTAAAACTTACGTTTAAAAATAAAATTACGTAAACGTACAAAATAAAAAGTGAGATCTAAGAAATAAAAGTCCTAAAAATATGAAAATGATATTTTTACAAACCTAATGATAAAAGAAAATAAATAAGAAAATAAAATTATTTTTATGACTATTATTCTAATTATTATTAATTAAAAACTAATTTTAACTATTTAATAATAGCCTAAAATACAAGAAATTAGGAAATAAAACTAGAAAAATAAATTTAAGACTTAGAAAAATCTAAAATATCAAAATAGAATTTTCAAAACTATTTTTATATTTTTCTGAATATTTTTGGATTTTTTATGAATTTTAAACTATTAAAAACTACTTAAATTATTTAAAAATACAAATTTAACTAAGAAAAATCTAGAAAAATATTTTTTTTGTCTTTTTATATTTATCTAAACTTAAGAAAAATGAAAAATTATTTTTTTGAAACTTTTCTTAATTTTTTGTATTAAATGCTAATTAAAAAGTGCTAAAAAGTAATTAAAATGCAGAAAAATAGCAAACCAACTTGGAAAAATCTGAAAATTTTAGGAAAACTCTAAAATAATATTAGGAAGCTAGGAAAATTGGAAAAACAGGAGCTTGTGTGGAGGAATTAGGAACTGATGTGCAAGTGCTTAGTGAAACAAGCACTTAAATAAGCAAATGGAGCAAAACAAGCACCCAACCCAAAACAGAAGCTTAAATAAGCTAAAAGTGACCAAATGCAACTAAAATCAACAAGCTATAACCTCTGTATATCAAGCTTAACAGATTTGATGAAATGAGATTATGGTGCAAAAACAGTTGAGGAGACCTACTTTGGACAGGGAAATAAGCACTCAAATAAGCTGGAAACAGAAAATAAACAAATGGGACTTAGAGTAGACCTGGGTGAGAGCTTGTAAACCAAATTACAGACCTAGACAAGCTCAAATGAGACTTGTGCAAGGTTTGCAAAACTTGCAAATTCCTCAGGTGCAGCTCAAGGCCGCGACAGGGCACTTAGCCTCATTTTGACAAGTTATTTTGAGCCTTATAAAAAATTATCAAAAATGTACAAAAATGATGACAAGTAAATAGACCTATTGAAGTTTTAAAATCCACAAGTTTCACTAAAAATGACCCAAGAATGAGCCCATGAAAAATACACTCAGTTGAGCATAAACTGACCCTTTGCACATTTTGACTTTTGACAAAACTGAAAAGGTTGACTTAAATGAGCTTTGATCATGATTTATGGATTGATTATGATGTAAATATATGAAATAAGACTTCTGCAAGCTATGTTTATGTATTTAACACACAAAATAAACTTTTGATCTTGTAAAAACTCAACAGTTAAGCATTAAAGACTGATGATATGGAAATTTGACTATGGATGTTTTCAGGCACAAGTGAAAGACTCAAATGAGTTCAATAGGACTTAATAAGCATAACCCAACAGATTTTAACCACTGCATACACCTCTAAGACAGAATGAGCTATAAACCAAACACACCTTACACTACTGATTTGCAACCTGAAACTAATCCAAACACTGAACCAGCATATATTATGATCAAACTCTACTTACTTAACCTAATTACTACTAATCCAACAGGTTTTAACTACTATTAATCACAGAAACAGATTATGCTTAGAAACTAGAAAATGACTTACAAATTGTCCAAAGCCACAATGGCTTGCAACCAGTGAACCAGAACTACTAACCTATCAACTCCAACCCAATGAGTTCTAAACTAACCCATTTCCATTACTGCATCAACCCATTCCAATTCTGCATCATATTTGCCCCGTTTTGACTTTTGTTGACCAATGTCCAAAGGTGATTGAAACTGAGATGTGAGCTTATGGAAAGCTTTACTAAGCTAGTTTGATCATGTTTGAGCTAAGAAATAAGTTAAGAGAAGCTTGTACATATGATTTTGAAAATGAAAATTCCAACAGTGGGCATAGATTATGGAAATTGAACATAAGCTTGAATTGATAGTGGAAATAAGTTACACTACAACTGAATACCTTTGTTTGATACAATAAAGCTTAAAAACACAACTGAAAACTATTTTAGATATTACTAGCTAAAAAACGACATACATTTTTGAAAAATAAACTAACTCTCTTCTTTTGTTGCTTCCTCTTGCCTTTTATACACCCAAAGTCCTTGTCTCTCTCCTCTGAACAAATCCCAGCAACTTTATTGACCATTGGATGCCTTGGAAACAATCTTGGCCATTTAAGTATTTTTGGCGCCAAAAGTTTTTAAGCCAGCTGGGGCTTGAGTGTTAGGGTTTAAAGGGCATTTAATGCATCTCTTGGAGTTATGTGTTTGGAGGGGGGGGGTAGAGTAGGGATATGATGAAGGAGATGGAGTGTTAGCAGGTGGTGGTGCAGGCAATGGTGATGATGGGTAACGGTAACCCGGGAGGGAAGAAAAGGCAGTCAAATGGGTTTGACTGGCTTATTAAAAGGGAAGGGTTCAATTTGCATTTGACAGGGGGTCCAAAAGTGGTTGTGACAAGTCCAAGTGGTGTAGGGGGTTTAATAACATAGGGACTAATTGTGCAATTTCTGAAACTGTAGGGACCTAGGCTGCCAATATCTCAAAGTTGCTCCAAGGACTGAAATTGACAAGTGTTAATAGTACAAGGACCAAAGTTGCCATTTTCATATTTTCCAGGGACCATTTTTGCCAATTTTGAAAGTTGGAGGGCCAAACTTGTAATTTTCTCAAACTTTTTATATTTTTCACCAAAGGACTAAATTTGACAAGTTATGATTTTAAAAGGACCTTTGGTGATTTTACTTTTGAAATTTTGACTCGTGGACTATTTTTGACAATTTTGAAACTTGGGGACTGAACGCCAATTATGCAAACTTTGCTCATTTTTCATCTGATTTTAAACATTTTGCATCTAAAACATATAAAATGCAATTTTGGAATATTTTCAGTATTTTGATGCATTTCTGAGCATTTTTAAACGTTTTGCAGTTCAGATTTGATTAAAAATGATGAGTATTTACACACTCATCAATCAACATCTCTTAAACTTTCACCACCAAAGCATTCGAGGCTCCTAAGAAAATCGATTGAACATGAGCCTTCACAATGTGAATCTTTGGTAGCTTCCCCCCAAACCAACAATCTTCGCATTAAGACCATTTCCCCAGAAGATGAAGTGAAGCAAAAAGTCTAATTGTATGAAGCTCAAGAACCCGAAGATAACAACGAAGTAACAAGTTAACATGGATCATCTCTGCGGTTATCTAACCCGGAATAAATGATTAAGTCTGATCACATGAACCTGTTGTGCGTCCCCGATGTACACATTACTCTTCGAGATTAAGCAGTTGTCTATTCAGGGGAAAAATACATCAACATCTTCATTTTACCAAGTGCATTCCAGTTATCTTCTATATAACCAATCAGCCCATAATGTACACAAGTACCCAATCCAAAGTAGAAACAACGACATCACAGTAACTGGTTGAATCACTGATCTTCTCTGCGGATGTTGACTCCGGAATAACTGATTAAGTTCGATCATGTGAACATGTTATGCGACCCTGATGTACACATATCTCTCCCCTGATGATTGCGATCTCATCTGAATCATCATTACATTGTGTACATGAAGCACTAACCGGAAGCACTTTTATCGTAAATCATATAGAAGATCTCGATAAGCAATATCATCTCATGTTCCAAATATTCTTCTCACATTTCTTCCAACTGAACGCTGAAGTAACACATACCAAAAGTCTCCAGAGACCACTTCCCCCAAATAGTTGGAATAATACATCCTTACCCCAAATAGTTGGAATAATATATCCTTCCCCCAAATAGTTGGAATAATACACCAGAAGCCACGAGTCAAACACTGAGTTTCTCTGCGGTTACGACATTTGTCTTCCCAGAATATCAGCAATCATAAAGTTCATCACGTTTACTCGTTTAGCGTTTAGATGTATGTCTCCTTCCCCCTTGCTGGTTTTGATACTTTAGAATCAGTAAAACATAATATACCCATAAACTCGAAATCTTGTGAGAAGAACTCAAATAGCCCAAATGAATCCTGTGTGAATCAACTGCTATGGAAAATCTCTGTGAATATCTTTATCAACCCATATGTAGATAATTTGAAGTGACTACTAATGAAGAAAACCCGATATACTAAACTTGAAACAGAAGTTGAATTCCCCACATTTGTATCTTAATCTTGCACTTAATGATGGAAGAACGGTGTCGAGAATCTATGCTTCAAGCAAATCTCTAAATACTCACTACTCAAACAAAGTAAGAGACATTAACACCTCTTGAGATTATCCACACCACATGCATGTGACCGAAAGTAAAAAAACGTAACTCCTAATAGTGATAGTTAACCAGGTCTTCAACCATCCACCCCGACTGTTGGTAACTAGATAAACCAAGTCTTCAACTCAAATTCTTAAGCCCGAGCAAGTTATCAAATAAGAACACGCCTTTGTAAAAGTCAACTTCAATCTCAAATAAGTGATAAATGATTAACTCCGAAGTAATCAACTTGTGTCAAATTCCCAACACGTGAATAAACATACAATCGGATGTACATTGACCCACTGAATGAACCGGAACAAATGATTCCTCAACATCAATGCATTCTTCTTAAAGGTATACATGTAGAGACTGATCTGGAAGATTCACCAATAATGTCTTTAAACGGATGAGGTAGTCATTTTCCTTTATGTTCATGTGGTTGATTTATAGTGTGCACATTGAGAGGAACAATAATCCGTGAAGATTTGGCAAAGGAATACCAAAGAGCATATCATTATTCAATAGTGCAACTACAATATTACGATAGTCATTATCAACGCCTTGAGGAATAACTCGAGATTGGGTTTCTCAAGTAGTCTGAGTTGTACTTCTTAGATGGAGAACCAGTTGAGTCAGCAAGAACCGGAGCAGAAGCTTCAGGAACTAGATGATCAACATTCATTGAAGGTTGGAAGTATTCATCAAACATAGGCTGAAACATTAAATCCCAAACAATAACTCCCAGTTATCCTTAGTAAGTGAAACATTCGGCGTATAACCATTATACAAACATCCGATGTTGCCAATGCCATTTTTGGTTTAAGCAAGTGAATAGGAATACTGATGAGTGTCTAAATACTCATCATTTTTATACTATCTAGACTGCAAAAACATCTGAAAACACTCAGAAATGCTTCAAAATGATAAAAATATCACAAACAAGTGTTTTATATGTTTTAAATTTAAAAACATCAAAATCAAAAACGTATTAAGTTTGCATAATTGGCATTTTAGTCCCCAGTTTCAAAAGTTGTCAAAATCGGTCCCGGTAATTCAAAAACTTGTAAAATATCATATTAGGTCCTTGAGATTCAAAAGTTGTCAAAATAAACCCTTTAAAGTTTAAAAATCACAAATTGACAACTTTAGTCCTTCAACTTTGGAAAAATGTCAAAAATAGACCTTGGTTAATTTAAAAAGTGAAAATTATCAACTTTTAACCTTGTACTATTTATAAATGACAAAAATGGTCCTTATGATAAAACTTTTGAGAATTTACATGTTTGGTCCCTCCAGTTTCAAACTTGACAGCTTTTGGTCCCCTGGATTTACAAAAATGGAAATTATCAATTTAGGTCCTTGTACTAATCACATTTGGCAGTTTGGTCCTTGTGTTCGCTTTGGAAATGTTACATGTTCAGTCCTTTATGATTGGCTAAATTGCAAAATTCATCCTTGTTATTAGCTACAAACCAAACGGATACCCATTTGTAATATTTAAACCCATCCAAGCCCAATACCAGCCCAACCCAGTGTTTAAAAATCAAATACCGCCCCTAGCACTGCTGCACCCCCTCACCTCAATGCAAACCGAAACCACCATGGTTTCTCCACCTGTAGCCTCCCTCATTTAATGCTTCCCCACTCTTTTCCTCCTCAACACACTATCTATCACCTTTTGGCCCCCCTCCTCTTCACCTGGTCCAAAACAATCAAAGATTGCAGAGCTACCTGTTCACCTTTTGGCGCCAAATTGCAAATCAAAGGATAGGATTGCTTTGACTCATCCAATGGTGGTGCGGAATAGCTCGAAGCATGTGGAGAGTCTCATAGGTCAATAAATATCAAGGAAGAAGGAGAGAAGAAACCAAGTAGTGTAGTTTTAGTTAGTTTAATGTCGTTTTAGTTTAATTCTAAATTCCAGTGTATTTTAAAGCTTTTAAATCTTGTATTTCATGTTTCCAGTGTAACATAAAACTTTTGATATCATCAATTTCACTTTTGAGGTCTTATATCATGTTATGCAATTTTTACTAACTCAAAAATCTCAATATAATGAAATGTTGTTAGAAGTTGTTAGTTTGGACTCATAAGCCCACATAAGCTCCCTATATAGCTTATTGAAGCTATTAGATACTATTAGAAGCAGTTTATTAGCCAAAATCAGAAATTCACAAAAATACCAAATAAATAACTTAAAAATAAAAAACTATGGTGCAAGGTACAAGAAGGCTGGAGCAAGGTATATAGTGGATGGCCTTGGGATTAGTGCTTCTTGGGAAGCTTTAGGATGTGTTTTTATGCATTTGTTCTCAGTTTTCAGCTCAAGCCACTTGTAAGCCTCTTAATCTCATTTTGGCATTTTACTGAGTAAAACAGTTATAAGCTTGAATCTCTGCATGTTTATGTTTGTTAGTGTTACTTAAATATAATTGAGCTTTAAAAATAATAAATTATTCTTTTTAACTTATAGTTAATAAGAATTTTATTTTAAGCAGTGAAAATAGAGTAAGTGTAATCTTTTAATTATATGTTGTTAATATTGTTGTTCTATGTTCCTTGAGTCTCATTTAGTGATATCATTAGGTCTACAAAATATATGATGGTCTTAATCTGTCTTTCTCTACCAAAAATTTTCAAAACAATTCTCCACGGACTGTTTGGTATTGTTTGTTTAAGCGAGCTAAAAGTGTGTTGAGACAGTTGTAGTTGATTGTTGTATATCACACTTGGTCTATATATCTCATTGCAACAAGAAACCAATTACTCTTTTGGGTTAAAAGTCATACTCTCTTTTAATCTCATCTCATAAGCTCACTGTTAGGATTTCTAGATCAAAACTCATCATATCTGTTTAAAACTTGGTAAGTTAGCTTAATATAGTCTTAATATACCTTAATATAACTTAATCAGTCCATACTATTGATTTAAAGTTCAGTTTAGTCAACTTAGTAGAGTAATTAAAAAGTCAAAATTTTCATTAGCTTGTTTTTGAATAAACTTTAGATTTTCATTGTGTGTTTAATATTAGGATTTAGCTTAATTCCTTTTGGGAAAATAATATTTAGCTGCTAAATAAAAATATAAAAATACTAGCTTACTCTTAATTAGTTCATAGGTAGCTTATTTTGTAGCTTCTTTTGACCCACTTAACTAAAAAGCTCCCCTGTGCACCAGTGAGCTACCCAGTTTAATAAGCTCTCACAGAGCTTATTGATGAGTCTCAGCTTATGTACTTTAGTTTTTTGAATAGCCCACCTAGCTGTCTCTTTAGTCTAGTTCTTGTTTTCACCTTAATAGCTTATTTAATAAGCCTGCTCATGGCTTGTAATTTTGTCCATTTTTGTTTAGTGTGCTAATTAGTTAGTGTTTCTCAGCTTTTTCAAAAGCTCCTTACAAGCTCAATTTTGTAATCCAAACTTTGGGAATTAGCTTTTTTAAAGAGTTCACCGGTAAACTTGTTATTTCCAAAGTCCTTTTTAAATTTCTAGCTTACATGATTGCTTAAAAGTAGCTTAAAAGTACCTAGATACTTTAGAAAGTGTCCTGTGCAAAATCAGTTAAGCTTATGCTTATTGACTAGTGCTTATTCATAAATACTTGTGTTTTTTTCGTTTTCAATTCACTTATTATCTATTGTTTAACTTATTATCAGTTTAGCTTATTGCTTATTCATTAGTTTAATGACAATTTAGCTTAATCAATGAGCTTATCTCATTTAGCCCATCGTTGGAAAAATAAGCTCTAAATCAGACTTATTAGTATTTTCGATAAAGTTGTAGTTTTAATAATTGTTTATTTTCTTGTGCTTATTGAGTTTGTAAAATAAAAAATCAAAAAAAAAATGGTTGGCAAAAGGGGTAGGCGGTGCTCGAACCAGAGACCTCCCCTTTTAAGAGAGTGATAGAGTGTACCTGCATGACCAAAGCCCTTGGGACTTGTCTTGGTTTTATTTTGCAACATCTAATATATAAGTACACTTTGTCATATTAGCTTATACGCTCCATTTAGCTTATTTGTAGCTTATTAAGACTAGCTTTTTCAGTTTTTGTATTTTTTATAAAATTGTATTAGTATTAAGTATTTTATAAAAAAGTTTCAGATTTTTCTCATTTGTTTTAGTATTTTTAAACATTTAATTAGTTTTTTTTAGTAATTAATTCATAATAAAAAATATAAAAGTCTAAAAAATATAAATCTTTTTCCTAAAATTTTCTTTTATCATATAGTACGTAAGAAAATTGGTTTTACACTTGTAGGACTTTTATTTCATAAATTTTACGTTTTATCTTGCGCTCCAGCGTAATTTTCGTATATAACGCTCGTTTCCGTTTTAAATAACGTTTTTAGATATTTTGAGTTTACGTTTTAGTTTAAATAGTTTATTTAAGTTATTTTGTTTTATAAAATAAACGTTCATCGATCTGTAAAAATAGTGATAGCGTTTATTTAATAGATTTTAACTTTTTAATTTCTTTTAATTTGCATTTAAGTCGTTGTAATTTGTAGATCTTTTCTTTAGGTAATTATCCATTCAAAACCTTCCTGATCACTATCCTTAGTGATCATTCTATCATCTGAAGTTGTTTTAACACCATTCATCCTCCGTGGGACTTAACGACCGAATTCACTATACTCTCGATCTTCATTGCATTCGCCTGAAAGCCGTTTTAAGCTGATTACGTCCGTCATTCACAAGTGGCGTGCTTGAGTGATTTAGCTTTGACGGTTTTGCGCGGATCTTGGCGCCACGCCGGGAGGTTTAAGCGTGTTTAAGCATTTCCGGATCCATTCTTGCACATATACCACCTTTTTGTAAACAATTTTTAAAATCAAAAAGTTCATTAACACTTTTCCTAAAGTGTTAACAACACCAAAAATATTTTCATTCCTTGTTTTTTTCAAAATATTTATCCAAAAATCCAAAAATATCCATCTTTACCCTCTTACCCTTTTTGATTCTTTATTCCTTTACCCTCTATCCATTTGATTCTAAACTTCTTCCATTCTCATGGAATCTCTGACTACGACGAATCTCGAAGTTGAAAAACTTCCTATTTTATCACAAATGTCAAGAATTCGTGTTGTCCATGAAGATCCATTGATTCTGCGTAGGGAAATGGAACGAGAAACCGGGTGACAAAGGACCGGTATGTCCATCTGATAATGGAGGTGCTAAATACGTCCAACCTACGGTTATCCAAAGATCTAACCCCTCGATTGCTTCTAAGCCGTCTAAAATTGATCCTACACTTTCACGATTTACTTAAAAGCAAACATGCGAATGTATCGTGACTAAAGCAAGAATGACTTGCTAATCTTCACATTTCTCAAGAACCAAAACCAGAGACCATAACGGAAGTAGTGGAAATTGCTAGCTCTCAGCAGCACACCACTATCCCACCTCCGATTTTTCAAAATGTTCTTTGAGTCTTATTAGTCATTCAGATCACCATGTTGGTTTTGTTGATTCTTTGAATGAACCGATTCCTTCTCATAACTCTCAAATAGAATCGTTTATTCCTTGTGTCGGTTGTGGTGATCCTCTTTATGGTTCACCCCTGCCGCCGGTGTAATGCGTGTATAGGTGTGGTAATGATATTCTTAACGGGAGTTGTTTGTTTTGTGGTTCGAGGAATTCATTTGATTATGATCCTAACTCATTTAACGACCCTCAAATTTTTCCAACTACCCACCACACTTAACTTATCTTCATATAATCAACAATACTGCCTTGTGAATTTTGTGGAGGTCCTCACCAAGGATTTGAGTGTCAATCCGGAAACACGATTGTCTATGAACAGTTTTCCGATGATGCTCGGAACTTTGGATATGACCAATATCCATATGATTCACCTATACCAGGCTCAATGCTTTTATTGTAGAGAACTGTGGAGGTCCTCATTTCAGCCTCGATTGTCAAACAGGAATCCATTTCCTTGTAACAATTATGACTATCCGATCACGACCAATCTCCATGCGTTAAATGACTCAAACTCCTCAAAGCAAATCAACAAGACACTTATCTAGAGCTTAAGAGTCGGTGAAAAGAACTGAGGAGTTGAGTAAGACAGCATTTCATAATGTTCCCAGCTTTTCTTGTGTATATTGTGGGGGTCCTCATGATGATTATCAATGTCAACCTTCCGGTTTTGACAAATCTCCACTCCCACAATGTCCGTCATTCAAAATTCACATGAGAAATCCATGGAAGAATTGCTAAGAAAGTAGTGTGCTAAAATAAATTCCCAAATTGCTTTTGAAAAGTCTATTAGGGAATTAATTGCAAAGAAAAAGCGTTCGATCTAGCTCTCATTTCATTTTATTCCCGATGATAGTGATGATGATGATACACTTGATTCATCAAGTTCATCGATTGATATCCCGATTGAGATTCATTCTCAAACAACTCGCTATCACACCCGAGGTTCACACTCACTCTACCGAACATGGGGGCGAGCATCTTGACACTGTTCACGAAAAGGAATGGGGCGATCTAATTTATAAAGTCTAGTGTTGAGGACCTTGTCCCAATCCCAAGAGAGTCACAGGGAATTCTCGAGCATTTGTGTGATATCCCTACTCCTCTTGTCTTCCAAAGTAATCATGTTGAGATGTGCTCTGATTCTATTGATGACGATTCGTTATCTTGTGGAGACATCAGTTATATGGAAGAATTACCTTCGAGCTTGTTAGCTTAGAAGAAGAGAATGATGAAGTTATCGACAGGAAATCAAAGATGAAGTTTCGTGCAACATTAATAATGTCGGTCTTACGATTTCTAAAATCGAGGCTTTCAAAGAAAAGCCCATTTCATCTCCTATTCCCATAAAGGATAGTGACAATTTTTCCGATGATTCTATTCCGGAAATGGAAGCCTTCTGTTTTGATCAGATGGGAGAGAAGATTAGTGTTAGTACCACTTCTCATTCTCATAATTCTCTCCCCGATTATGAATCATTTACTTTTGAGGAGTTCGCCAATGAACTCACTCACATCAAACCATAATATGATTCATTCACCTTCGAGGAGTTCTCCTGTGAACTCACTCATATCATATCTCCACCGGAGTATGATAATTTCCACTTTGATCTAGACATTCCCATAATATGTCTTGATCAAGCGAGCTTAACTGAGGAGATTCATGAAACTATGAATTCTCCTATTGAGGATGAAGAGTTAGTCATGATTTGTATCATGATTTTCTTTCTTTTCTTCATATATTCTGTCACTTCTCCTGTTCTTCACTCCTTCGGGAATGAAGACATTATCTTTGACCCCGACATTTCCATATACCATTTGTGAGCCGGTTCTATGTATATCTCATCGATTGTGGAACTTTCATGTATTTCAATGTTTATACAAACATCTTGAATGAAAGTCCGATGGAGATTGTTTCTTCCACTTACTTTCCCATGAACAAATTATTGATTCGAGTCAAGCTAGCGACTTCGGTAATCAAAACAAGAGTTTAACATGGGTTTTCACCGTGTGTACCACCTTAGTGTGGGGAGTTGCCCCGTGTTGTATATAAACCTTAAAAAAAATAAAAAAAAATAATAATAATAATAATAATAATTGTCAGGTTTCTACACTTAGCTAGTAATGTTTATCTTTTACGTTCTAAGTTTCGGCATAATAGCCGGTACTTTGAATATTGAGGACAATATTTATTTCTAAGTGTGGGGAAATTCTACGAATTTTATCATAAATGTACCCTTTTAGTCCCTTTTTCCCCAAAATGGCCAAATTTTAAAAATTTTATTTAGTGGAAGTACTTAGACTAAACACAACAAATGGTAATCAGTCCACCATGTCTAACCCACATAAGGATTGGCTAATCCAGGGGCAAACGGCTCTTGGTAAAGATATCTCAAATCCGTTTATGGCTTGCAATTTGCCTAAAATTGTATGGTATTCGACTCATCATATCCTAAAAAGTGAAGAGTTGGCACTTAGCCCGCAGGTTATGGCTTGTGGTAAAGGCAATGGAAAAACCATAATTGGTAATCGACTCACCAAAGATAATATTGATAATTTATCTAAGTGTTGGCTAGTCCGAAGGGTGGCACGGCTTCGGTAAAGACAAAATCAAATCCGTTGAAAGTCGGTGGTTTGCTCAAAATCACATGGTTATCGGTGTACCATGGTTCTTACTTGAATCGAAATATTTGGCTACTCCGTAAGTAATGGCTTTTGGTAAAGAGATAAAATCCATTAACTTTTCATAAAACATTGCTAGGGACTAGCAATATCTTAGTGTGGGGATTGATGAGTGTCTAAATACTCATCATTTTTATACTATCTAGGACGCAAACATCTCCAAAACACTCAAATGCTTCAAAATGATAAAAATATCACAAACAAGTGTTTTATATGTTTTAAAAGCAAAAACATCAAAATCGGTGAAAAGCGATATTAAGTTTGCATAATTGGCAGTTTTAGTCCCCAAGTTTCAAAAGTTGTCAAAATCAGTCCCTGGTAATTCAAAAACTTGTAAAATATCATATTAGGTCCTTGAGATTCAAAAGTTGTCAAAATAAACCCTTTAAAGTTTAAAAATCACAAATTGACAACTTTAGTCCTTCAACTTTGGAAAAATGTCAAAAATAGACCTTGGTTAATTTAAAAAGTGAAAATTATCAACTTTTAACCTTGTACTATTTATAAATGACAAAAATGGTCCTTATGATAAAACTTTTGAGAATTTACATGTTTGGTCCCTCAAGTTTCAAACTTGACAGTTTTGGTCCCTGGATTTACAAAAATGGAAATTATCAATTTAGGTCCTTGTACTAATCACATTTGGCAGTTTTGGTCCTTGTGTTACGCTTGGAAATGTTAGATCCTTTATGATTGGCTAAATTGCAAAATTCATCCTTGTTATTACTAAAACCAAACGGATACCCATTTGTAATATTTAAACCCATCCAAGCCCAATATGCACCAACCCAGGTGTTTAAAAATCAAATACCGCCTAGCATTGTGCACCCCCTCACCTCAATCGCAAACCGAAACCACCATGGTTTCTCCACCTTAACCTCCTCATTTAATGCTTCCCCACTCTTTTCCTCCTCAACACACTATCTATCACCTTTTGTCCCCCCTCCTCTTCACCCTGGTCCAAACACAATCAAAGATTGCAGAGCTACTGCTCACCTTTTGGCCAAATTGCAAATCAAAGGATAGGATTGCTTTGACTCATCCAATGGTGGTGGGAATAGCTCAGAAGCATGTGGAGAGTCTCATAGGTCAATAAATATCAAGGAAGAAGGAGAGAAGAAACCAAGTAGTGTAGTTTTAGTTAGTTTAATGTCGTTTTAGTTTAATTCTAAATTCCAGTGTATTTTAAAGCTTTTAAATCTTGTATTTCATGTTTCCAGTGTAACATAAAACTTTTGATATCATCAATTTCACTTTTGAGGTCTTATATCATGTTATGCAATTTTTACTAACTCAAAAATCTCAATATAATGAAATGTTGTTAGAAAGTCATTAGTTTGGACTCATAAGCCCACATAAGCTCCCTATATAGCTTATTGAAGCTATTAGATACTATTAGAAGCGCTTTATTAGCCAAAATCAGAAATTCACAAAAATACCAAATAAATAACTTAAAAATAAAAAACTATGGTGCAAGGTACAAGAAGGTTGGAGCAAGGTATATAGTGGATGGCCTTGGGATTAGTGCTTCTTGGGAAGCTTTAGGATGTGTTTTTATGCATTTGTTCTCGGTTTTCACTCAAGCCACTTGTAAGCCTCTTAATCTCATTTTGGCATTTCTTGAGTAAAACAGGTTATAAGCTTGAATCTCTGCATGTTTATGTTTGTTAGTGTTACTTAAATATAATTGAGCTTTAAAAATAATAAATTATTCTTTTTAACTTATAGTTAATAAGAATTTTATTTTAAGCAGTGAAAATAGAGTAAGTGTAATCTTTTAATTATATGTTGTTAATATTGTTGTTCTATGTTCCTTGAGTCTCATTTAGTGATATCATTAGGTTTGCAAAATATATGATGGTCTTAATCGTCTTTTCTACAAAATTTTCAAACAAGCCCACAGATTGTTTGGTATTGTTTGTTTAACTGAGCTAAAAGGTGTTTGAGACAGTGTAGTTGATTGTTGTATATCACACTTGGTCTATATATCTCATTGCAACAAGAAAACCAGTACTCTTTTGGGTTAAAAAGTCATACTCTCTTTTAATCTCATCTCATAAGCTCACTGTTAGGATTTCTAGATCAAAACTCATCATATCTGTTTAAAACTTGGTAAGTTAGCTTAATATAGTCTTAATACACCTTAATATAACTTAATCAGTCCATACTATTGATTTAAAGTTCAGTTTAGTCAACTTAGTAGAGTAATTAAAAAGTCAAAATTTTCATTAGCCTGTTTTTGAATAAACTTTAGATTTTCATTGTGTGTTTAATATTAGGATTTAGCTTAATTCCTTTTGGGAAAATAATATTTAGTCTGCTAAATAAAAAATATAAAAATACTAGCTTACTCTTAATTAGTTCATAGGTAGCTTATTTTGTAGCTTCTTTTGACCCACTTAACTAAAAAAAGCTCCCACATTGCAGCAACTGAGCTACCCAGTTTAATAAGCTCTCACGAGCTTATTGATGAGTCTCGCCTTATGTACTTTAGTTTTTGAATAGCCCACCTAGTTGTCTCTTTAGTCTAGTTCTTGTTTTCACCTTAATAGCTTATTTAATAAGCCTGCTCATGGCTTGTAATTTTGTCCATTTTTGTTTAGTGTGCTAATTAGTTAGTGTTTCTCGCCTTTTCAAAAGCTCCTTACAAGCTCAATTTTGTAATCCAAACTTTGGGAATTAGCTTTTTTAAAGAGTTCAATTTGGTAAACTTGTTATTTCCAAAGTCCTTTTAAATTTCTAGCTTAATACGGTTGCTTAAAAGTAGCTTAAAAGTACCTAGATACTTTAGAAAGTGTCCTGTGCAAAATCAGTTAAGCTTATGCTTATTGACTAGTGCTTATTCATAAATACTTGTGTTTTTTCGCCTAATTCAACTTATTATCTATTGTTTAACTTATTATCAGTTTAGCTTATTGCTTATTCATTAGTTTAATGACAATTTAGCTTAATCAATGAGCTTATCTCATTTTAGCCCTTGTTGGAAAAATAAGCTCTAAATCGCCTTATTAGTCATTTTCAGATAAAGTTGTAGTTTTAATAATTGCTTATTTTCTTGTGCTTATTGAGTTTGTAAAATAAAAAAATCAAAAAATGGTTGGCAAAAGGGTGAAAAGTGGCAGGGCTCAACTGAGACCTCCCCTTTTAAGAGAGTGATAGAGTGACAGAACATGACCAGATGCCCTTGGGACTTGTCTTGGTTTTATTTTGCAACATCTAATATATAAGTACACTTTGTCATATTAGCTTATACGCTCCATTTAGCTTATTTGTAGCTTATTAAGACTAGCTTTTTCCAGTTTTGTATTTTTATAAAATTGTATTAGTATTAAGTATTTTTATAAAAAGTTTCAGATTTTTCTCATTTGTTTTAGTATTTTTAAACATTTAATTAGTGGTTTTTAGTAATTAATTCATAATAAAAAATATAAAAGTCTAAAAATATAAATCTTTTTCCTAAAATTTTCTTTTATCATATATAGCACGTAAGAAAATTGGTTTTACACTTGTAGGACTTTTATTTTCATAAATTTTACGTTTTATCTTGCCCAAACAGTAATTTTCGTGTATATAACGCTTCGTTTCCGTTTTAAATAACGTTTTTAGATATTTTGAGTTTACGTTTTAGTTTAAATAGTTTATTTAAGTTATTTTGTTTTATAAAATAAACGTTCATCGATCCAGTAAAATAGTGATAGCGTTTATTTAATATATTTTAACTTTTTAAATTCTTTTAATTTGCATTTAAGTCATTTGTAATTTGTAGATCTTTTCTTTAGGTAATTATCCATTCAAAACCTTCCTGATCACTATCCTTAGTGATCATTCTATCATCTGAAGTTGTTTTAACACCAATTCATCCTCCGTGGGACTTAACGACCCGGGAATTCACTATACTCTCCTGATCTTCATTGCATTCGTGCCTGAGCTGTTTTAAGCTGATTACGGTCTGTCATTCACAAGTGGCAGGCTTGAGTGATTTAGCTTGACGGTTTTGCGCGGATCAAATACAATCACTGGTAAGTAGATCCATTTGATAACTGTCATTTTATTCACACTTCTCCCCCTCAAAAATTGCATCCGAAGTTGCCATTTTTGATTTGAACAAGTGAATAAGAATATACTCCAATGAATGTAGATCCACTTGATGACTGAATGAGCATAGGAAAAACATGAAGCTCGTTGATGGATAATGTAGATGAGAATGGTCATTCTTGAGAGAATTTCTCTTAAACTGAAGATATAACGCACTGAATTGTATGCCTTTCTTTTCCTTGAGGAACGGGGCCTGAAGTGTTACGTGCATACGCCATAATGATGAAGTACGAGGCCTGAACTGATGTGAATAGACGTCATAAGAAGATTTCTCTTCTTTCAAAGATAAAGCGCACCAAAACGTACACTTTTCTTTTCTTTAGAGAACGAGGCTTGAACTGTTGTGTTCAAACGTCATAGTCACTTCCCCTTATCTGTTTAGAGCAGCCTTAATCCAAGTACCAACGGATGATTTGTACGACCTGCATTGGAACACATACAAAGGTGGAAATTTGAAAACATTGGATCCCCATGTGAAAATGGGTTCCTTTTGGTTAGCGCAAACAATCTTTGAATTAGCAGAAACCCTAGGTGCTATGGCATTATCACTAGGAGCTAAACTAGTAGAAGCATCAGACTTAGTCAAAGGGCATTGTGTGCCTAATGGGATTATTCTACCAGTTGGCTTCCAAACCTTAACAGGCACTACTCTAGGCATAGTGGATCTAGTTAATGGGCAAGGTTTTCCATGCGTGAATATCCGACCTGTGGGCTTCCACTGAAAACCTACATTGGTAAAAACATTCCCTATAGGTTTCCAAGATTGCTTAATCTGTTTCGCTTTCCAAATTTTCTTAACTGGGGTTTGATTCTTAGACCTCAGAAATGACACAACACACTTATCATGATTACCAGAAATTAGACATTCTTTACATGTTTTGCAAACAACATAAGACTTTGAATTAATTTCAGTAAGCTTAGAGCTAATACTAGAACCAACACGATTCTTTTTGTTCAAGTCAAACTTATTGTCCCTATGGTGTTCTTTCACTTCCTTCTCATGATCACTTTTAGTTTGCGAAATCCTATCCTTCTTTGTATTGCTTCTAGGTTTTGACCCGCTAACTTTAGTGTCAATTTTAACATCTGTAGAAGTGATGATGGGAACCTTAGTTTGTTTTACTTCCATTTGATTTTCTGGTCTAGACATGTTGAGTTCTGAGGCTTTCAGAGGCACATCAAAGGTAACATGCTTGACTTTAGGAATTGAAGTGGATGAAACTATTCTATCTCGCCTAGTACCAGTTTTAAGACATGTGGCAATGACATATTCTAAGAGTTCCTGAGATCGTTTGACATTCATGCAGGCATAGGCAACAACAATATCAAGTGGTTTTTCTATTCTATCATCTTCGACGATCTCACGGAGACTCTCTAAACTATCCTTAAGGTACGAGAGATAGGCTTGATATGCAAATTCATTATTTCTAAGAGGAGGGGAATATACAACACATCAATAGCATAATTATTACAAGAAAAAACCTTTGGAACAGAATATTTGCAAGTGAGAATATGCACTTTTCCTTTTACCATACGCTTCAGATTCTCAATTTCGTTAAGCAAAGAAGTTATCTTTTCAATATGTTTATCATGATTAACCTTGACTGAATCACATAACTCTTTGTTTTGCAGTTTAACCTTTGAAATTTCAGCTTGAAAACATTCATTTTGTTTTTGCAATTTATTTATGATGTTTTGAAGTTGGAAATTCTGAGAATCTAAAGGCGGAGGTATCTGAGTGCCAACCACTTCACTCCTATTTCCCTTCAATTGGGAAATTTGAGCTTTCAACTTTCGAATCGTGTTGCAATGAGCTTGAATTCGTTCATTACGAGAGCTTATTTCAAAATATGCATCAAACTCAGGAGCATCCAAAAATGTCTTGGCATTTGAAGTTTTAATTCTTTCATCAAGATGTTGATATTTTAATTGTAAATCAAGATATTCAACTTCTAGTTTTTAAAAATGCTTGACCATGTTATCATGATCATCCTTTTCGATCTTGTCAAGCAATTTTGAATTTTTGGTTTCAAGCTCATTGACACGATCTTGTGACACTTTCAAAGCAATCGATAAATCATGAAATTGAGAAGCAGTAATAGAATAATTCGTGACAGTTTAAAACACATCTTGAGCAATACATCTAGAAATCAAATTCTCATTAAGGATGTGAATATTCTTCCTCTCAATCTCATTACTTGTAAGCTCACATTCATATTCTTTAACCTCGTTTTCCATTTCATTAAACATCTTTTTCATCTCGTTAACTTCCGTATCTATGACCATTTTAATACCCTCGAATTGTTCTTTTAGTTGTTTAAAGAAAGGAATGACCTCAGTTAGATAACATTCTTTAGTTTGATCAAAACCCCTTTCCCCTTCAGTAATTCTTGTTGGTGTGATTCTCTTCTTACACGTTTTCTCAAAGTCTACAAATAGTTGGTAAACTACATATAAGCTGATTAACATTTTACTTTGAGTGGGAAGATTTCTAGGCACTAAAGGCATTGGTGTATTTGGAGGATACGCAGTAGCTGGAGGCAATTTCCTAAGGAGAGGATTCTTATCAACAAGTTCATTTGCTTTTTTCTGTTCCATATCCAACTTCCAAAACACTTGTTCAGGGGTTAATTGAGTCTGAGGTCTAAACTTAGCTAAAGCAATCCAGTTATCCTTAGTGTAATTGGGAGTTTTAAACGTTATATTATGCTCTACACACCAAGGATCTTTTAGTTTCTTTTCCATTTTCTCTCTAGAGTCATCTTCTAATTTTCTATCCTCTTCAGTGCACTCTAAACAAGTAGGCTTTTGTCTAGGCTTAAGGATCTCATTACCATCATAGATCACCTTTTGAGCAGCTTTTGCTTTCTTACCACACTCAGGATTGGGTTCTTCTACAAGGCCAATACTATGCTTATCGCTTAATACTCTATGCTTAGTGATCATGTGAGCAGTTTGAATGGTGTTTCCTTGTACATACAACTTGTTTTCAAGTTTGTTCTTCAAAGTTTTAAGGTTGGAAAAATCATTTAAAAGTTTTGATTCCTTTTGTTTGAACTCATGCTTAAGCACTTTTACATTTTCTTGAAGTTCTTGCTTTTGCTTAACAGTTTTATTAAGTTTCTCTTGTAAGGAATTTAACTCTTGTTTTAATGTTTCTTCCCTGAAGTTACTTTTTCTAATTAATGTATGCATTTGGCAATCCATTTCGCGTGTGGTCAGCTCAAATTTAGCACGCTGTTCATAGATGGCAACTTGATCCTTATATATGTTAAGCTTAGTGGTAAATGAGTCATCAGGGATTCATGCAGCTCATAATCATCATCTTGAGTAGAAGAAGCACAACTAGGTACAACAGAAGCTTCCAAGCAACTTTCCTCAGCATTGGCGTGCAAAGGTTGTGGTTGGTGTATCTCTCTCTTGGGTACATCAGAAGCTTCCATGGAGCTTTCCTTTGCATTAATATGCACAAGTTGTGGCTGGTGCTCCTCTCTCTATTGTGACTTTGAGCACGAAGATTCCATATTAGCATTATCTGACTCAAACACGATATTCTGTTGTACATTGCTGGGTATCTTCTATTCATTGATCACGTCGTATAAACTGAGTATCTTAGATACAACTGAATCTGAATCGTTAGGCATGATGTTGACGTGCACAGTATTTTACAAATCTATGATTTAAACCGAGAAATATAATCTTTCGCTAGATTTTACAAAATCAAGAAGAAACCGTTAAGCAATGACTAATAGACCATGTTAAGATGACTTATGGATCGACACAATGATAGAAGATTATGTGTTAGGACTTATGATTGTTTGTAGGATTAGCTGAGATGTTGTTTGGTTGAGATTTGGATTGGTTGATGCATTTTTTTACGGTGAAATTTAGGTCTAAAAACTTAAAACCTCAATAACTTCCTTTCGGAGGATATTTGGGCCTTGGAAAATTCGTTTCACAACTTCGTGGTGAAACCTCGCAATATTCAGGCTGTTCCGGTCGTTTTGACAGGTATTTCGCTAAAAACGGAGTTACGGTTCCAAAGTTATGTCCGTTTGAAGTTTTGACGTAAAAAGTCAACTTTGGTCAAGCCGCAAGTGGTCAAACCTCAAGTAGTCAAACCGTAAAAGTCAAAACTCGGTTTTCTTGATCAAATCGCAGTAGTTAAATCGCAGCATAAAAGTTGCAGGATTGTCAAACCGCTTCAATCAAACCGCTGGAATACAAACCGCTTAACTCAAACCGCTTCTTATCAAACCGCTTTTTATCAAACCGCTTAGATCAAACCGCTGAAGACAAACCTCTTGACTCAAAACGCACAATTGACAAACCGCTTTAATCAAAACGCACAAAGACAAACCGCTTAGGATAAACCGCTTAGGGCAAACCGCTTAGGACAAATTGCTTAGGACAGATCGCTTAGGACAAACCGCTTAATTTGACAAACCTCTAGGAGACAATAGTACTTCCACTACTTGTACTTTTGTCTCTTTGTCTTATCACTCAAACCGCACAAGAGATCAAATCGCTTCAATAACAGGTCAAACCGCTTCCAAAATCAGTTCAAATCGCATCCAAATAACATCAAATCGCATCCAAATAACATCAAACCGCATCCAAGAATATGACTTCGAGGATCAAACCGCTTCCATGAAACTCTTCAAAAACACTACAACCAAGATGAATTAAGCCTTCCAAACCAAAACCTAAACACTTATAATGATCCTAAACATAAAAGTACAATCAAAATCCAAACTTTAACACTAAAAAGATAAAAAAGATGAAGATGTCTCAAAACTCATTCAAACCCAAAAACCTTATGAAAACCACTAAGAATCCAAGAACATGTAAAGTAGATGATCAAACCATGGCTCTTGATACCAATTGATACATATTGGTTTTCACAATAACATAATATAACACATATATGGGTCGAATGGTTTAAGTTCTAGAGAGAGAAAGTGGAAGAGAGTTGGGACCTTTAGTGAGACAAAGAAAAATGTATTATCAAAGCTCCATCCCTTTGCCTTGCTAGGAAAAGGGTATTTATAGTGTGCTACATAAAACGCCTCCTACGGGCTGTGGATCAGGCATACAATGGGTAAAGACCCGTCCGTCCTCCATGGTGTTAATTAACTAACTACTAACTATCACTAAATGACTACGACTACGAGCTTACTAACGAATACATATACTTAAGGTGACCGACTCTTTAACTACTGGATTTTCTAAATCCAAACAAGACTGCTAGGCAGAGGCTAGTGTTTCTGAGAGAGACTGTTGCAGGTAGATAGAGGGTTATGCATCATGAGATTACATATGTTTGTGCCCATACAACCATCTTAGAGCAGAGACTCGACGATCTCCAGGCTAGAGATAGAGCTAGGGATCAGCAGTTCGAGGAATTGTCAGCTACGGTCAGCGAGCTACGCCGTCATCTTGGGGACACACCAAGCGACTCATAGATCAGGTTCATCTTTATTATAGCTAGTGACATAAAGCCCGCCATCTGTGGCATTAATATGAGGGCTTGTATCTTTTGGTTTGTAAAAACTATGGAACAAGAATATTAATGTTGTATCATTTGGTTATGACTTATGTTATGTATTGATGTTAATCTATGATATCGTGGTTTTATTCTTATATTCTTGTGTGTTGTGATTTCATCTTTCATCGGTTTTATAAACCGAGCCGATCATTATATTCTCATATATGTTATGATTTTGTTGTGACAAATCATGATTGACTTATTCCCGCCTATAACGATACTATTCCATTGATTTAATGTGGTGATCTTGACTATTATGATATTTATAATATGTAATCACTTGTATTATTATCGATGATTCTAAATTATGGTATTATTATCGAAAAATGGTCAAGAAGAAAGCTACCTCATCTGCTACCATAACTCCAACTGTTGTTCAAAAGATAGTCGCTGACAGTGTTAGCGCTGCCATCGCCAAACTGCCTGGCTTGCTAAAGTCTGAAGTTGCACGCGATTGCAGCTGAACGTGTTGCCCAAGTGTACGTAAAGCGAAGCTGTTGTCTGAAGTTGAGATTGCCGAGCCGAAGTTGCTCGAGAAGCTGAAGTTGCACGTGAGGTTGAGGTTGTACGTGAGGTCGAGGCTGCCCGCATTGCTGAAGCTCCACGCGTTGCTAAAGCCACACGCGTCATTGAGGTTGCAAACTCTAATGAAACCAATAATCAGACCAACCAAAGTGAGTCTCCTGTAGCGCGCAAATGTAGCTACAAAGGATTCATGAACTGCAAGCCTACCTTTTTTAAGGGAACTGAAGGTGCTATTGGTCTTCTCCACTGGTTCGAGAGATCAAAAATTGTATTCCTCCTAAGTGACTGCACAGATGATTGCAAAGTCAAGTTTACAACTGGAACTTTACTAGAAGATGCATTGTCTTGGTGGAAACATGCTTAACCAGTTGGTATGGAAGAAGCTTGTAAGATTTCCTGGTCTGATCTGAAGCAATTAATGATGAAACAGTATTGTCCAAGAACTGAATCAAGAAACTAGAGGACGAATTCTAACATCTGACTGCTAAGAGTAATGATCTTAAGACGTACTTCAAAAGATTACACGAGCTGAGAGCCATGTGTCCTAACATGTTTCCCACAAATGACAAGCTTTTGGAAAGTCTTATCGGTGGTTTACCCCGAAGTATTGAAGGAGATGTCATCGCTTCTAACCCTAAGACTGTAGAAGAAGTTGTCACTGTTTCACACCGTCTCATGGAACCAATTTTGAAGCTTGGAACCGCACAGAACTCAAATGACAACAAAAGGAAATTTGATGATCGAAGGAACATGAAACCCAATCCTCATCAGACCAACAACTCATCTCAATTCAACAACAACAACCGAAACAACAACCGTGACCACAAAAACAACAATCAATACCATCAGAACAGAAACCACCATCACAACCAACATAACCGAAGGTAAGAAGCCGCAAGGGCTTATACTGCTACCCCAACTGCAGGTAGGGGATATGCTGGATCTCATCCCCTGTGCAATAAGTTCATGTTGCATCATTCTGGACCATGTACTAGAAATTGCAAGAAATGCAACAAGGTGGGTCATCAGGGTAGAAATTGCCGAAACCCTGCAAATGGAAACAACATGCCGCTGGCAAATCTAAGCTGTTATGGATGTGGAGAAAAGGGTCATTTCAAGAACCAATGCCCAAAGAGGAATGCCGCTCAAAACAACAATGCGCGTGCAAGGGCATATGTGTTAGGAGATGGAGATGCTCCATTGAACCCTAACATCGTAACAGGTATGTTTTCACTTAACAATCATTCTGCAAAAATCTTGTTTGATTCTAGAGCCGATAGGAGTTTTGTAACTACTACCTTTGCACCTTTACTTGAAATCACCCCAATTACCTTAGACACCACTTATGAGATAGAACTAGCCGACGGAAAGATAACAGGAACCAACACCGTAATCCAAAATTATAGATATTTTACAACACCAACCTTCCTTATAGATCTTTTGCAGATCAAACTTGGTAGTTTCGACGCAGTTATTGGCATGGATTAGTTATCTAAACACCGTGCAAGGATTATATGCGACGAGAAAACTGTTCATATTCTAATCAATGCTGAAACCTTGGTTATCCACGAGGATCAAAGCAAGAAGTACTTGAGCATCATATCCTACATCAAGTCTGTGAAGTACATAGAAAAAGGATGTCATGCTTTCTTAGCTCAGGTAACGGAAAAGAAGTCCGAAGAGAGGCGACTAGAGGATGTGCTTGTAGTTAGAGAATTCCCCGAAGTATTCCCGGAAGATTTACATGGTCTTCCACCTGCCCGTCAAGTCGAATTTCAAATTGATCTAGTGCCTGGAGGCACACCCGTAGCTCGAGCACCATACCGTTTGGCATCATCTGAAATGCAGGAGTTATCCAAATAACTGCAAGAACTATCGGACAAAGGATTCATTCGACTGAGTTCCTCGCCTTGGGGAGCACCGATTTTGTTCGTCAAGAAGAAATATGGATCTTTTCGAATGTGCATCGATTATAGAGAATTGAACAAGCTCATAATCAAGAACCGATATCCTTTGCCTAGGATTGATGATTTGTTCGATCAGTTACAAGGATCGAGTGTATACTCGAAAATTGACTTAAGATCTGGATACCATCAGCTAAGGGTGAAAGAAGAGGATATTCCAAAGACCGAATTCCAAACTCGCTATGGTCATTATGAATTCCAAGTAATGCCATTTGGTCTAACCAAAATGCCTGCTGTATTCATGGACCTAATGAATAGGGTCTATAAACCTTACTTGGATAAATTTGTCATCGTGTTCCTTGACGATATTCTCATATACTCTCGTGATAAGGAAGAACACGCGAAACATCTGAGAACTGTCTTGAGATTACTCAAAGATGAAGAACTGTATGCTAAATTCTCCAAATGCGATTTATGGATCTAGACAGTACAATTTCTCGGTCATGTGATTGACAGTCAAGGCATTCACGAGGATCCAGCAAAGATTAAATTTGTTAAGAACTGGACTGCTTCAACCAACCCCACCGAGATTCGCCAATTTTTAGGTTTCACCGGTTACTACCAAAGATTTATCGAAGGTTTCTCGAAGATAGCCAAACCATTGACGGAACTAACTCAGAAAACGAAGAAGTTTGAGTGGGGAACCGATCAAGAGTCAGCTTTCCAACTCCTAAAGCAAAAGCTTTGCGAAGCTCCAATTTTGGCTTTACCCGAAGGAGTAGAAGACTTTGTGATATACTGTGACCCTTCACACTTGGGTCTAGGCGCTGTTCTAATGCAAAGGAACAAAGTAATTGCTTACGTCTCCTGTCAACTCAAGACTCATGAGAAAAATAATACCACTCACTATCTGGAACTAGGAGCCGTTGTATTTGCTCTTAAGTTATGGAGACACTATTTGTATGGAACCAAATGCATAGTGTACACTGATCATAAAAGCTTTCAACACATCTTAGATTAAAGGAACTGAATATGCGTCAACGCCGGCTAGAATTGCCCAGTGACTATGAATGTGAGATCCGCTACCATCCCGGAAAGGCGAATCTCGTGGAAGACGCCTTGAGCAAGAAAGATCGCCCTAAACCTCTTAGAGTGAGATCCTTGGGAATGGTAATCAATTCACCCCTTCCATCAAAAATTCTTGAAGCTCAGATTGAAGCTCTTAAAGAAGCAAACAGACCAAACGAGAAAATTTATGGCATGCCGGAGAATGAAAATAGATTGGTAAAGATATCGGATGGAATGTTGTGTTTCAAGGATAGAAGTTGGATTCCACTTTATAGAGGTACCCGTGAGCTCATCATGCATGAATCTCATAAATCTAAGTACTCCATCCATCCCGGTCCTAACAAGATGTACCAAGATCTTAAACTTCTATATTGGTAGCCAAATATGAAGGCCGATATCCCGAAGTATGCTGGAAAATGTCTAACATGCTCTAGAGTCAAGGCAACATCGGAAACCATCCGGATTGTTAACTCAACCAGAAATTCCCGTATGGAAATGGGAAAGGATCACCATGGACTTCATCACTAAACTACAGAAAACTTCAAATGATTTTGACACCATATGGGTCATTGTTGACCGTCTCACCAAGTCAGCTCACTTCTTGCCTATCAAAAAAACCGACGAGATGAGTACACTTGCTCAGTTGTATCTGAAGGAGATTGTTTCCTGCCATGGGGTACCGATTTCTATCATATCTAATCGTGATAGTCGATTCACCTCGAGATTTTGGCAAACACTTCAACAAGCTATGGGTACCCAATTGGATATGAGTACCGCCTACCATCCTCAAACCGACGGACAAAGTGAAAGGACAATCCAAACCTTGGAAGACATGCTTAGAGCATTCGTGATCGATTTTGGAAAAGGTTGGGATAGACACTTACCTTTGGCAGAGTTTTCTTACAACAACAGTTACCACACCAGCATCAAAGCAGCTCCATTTGAAGCGCTCTATGGACGTAAATATCGATCACCCGTCTGTTGGGCAGAAGTTGGAGAGGTACAACTTACTGGCCCTGAAATTGTTCAAAACAACTGAGAAGATAATGCAAATCAAGCAACGCCTACAAGCAGCAAGAGATAGACACAAGAGCTATGCTGATGTCAGGAGAAAACCCATGGAATTCTAAGTAGGAGACAGAGTTATGCTAAAGGTATCTCCTTGGTAAGAAATGGTCAGATTTGGCAAAAGAGGAAAACTCAAACCCCGATACGTAGGACCATTCAAAATTCTAAAGAGAATTGGTCCAGTGGCGTATAAACTAGAGCTTTCGGAAGAGCTCAGTCGGGTACATGATACCTTTCACGTGTCTAACCTTAAGAAATTCCTATCCGATGAAACCCTTGTCGTTCCTCTAAAGGACATTCAGCTCAATGATAAACTAAGCTTCGTAGAAGAATCTGTTGAGATCATGAATAAGGATGTCAAGAGGCTAAAGCAAAGCCGCATTCCTATTGTCAAAGTTCGACGGAATCATAAGAAAAGAGGTGCTGAGTACACCTAGGAGCGCGAGGATGTAATGAGTACCAAATATCCTCACCTGTTCACTGAATCACCCACGACAACCTCCGCGAGTTAAACCACGGGACGCGGTTCTCTTAAGGGGTAGGTACTGTAAGCTCCTGAAAAATTTCAAATGTCATTAACTATCTAATCATGAATAAAGCACGGATCTTGGAACTATAAAATTTTCTTGATATCGATTTTGTATATCATTTGGCATGTGCATCGTAAATCATGAATTAAATGCTCAAAATACACCGTTGTGACCCGGTCGAAATTACCTCGACCTCGATAATTATATTCCTTTATTGTATATATATAAATTATATAAAATATATATAATAAACTTTTATATTTTTATTTTTATTTTTAATTTTCTTACTGGACCTTTAAGCCCAACCCGATCCAACTCACTTCATTTTATTTCCCTTGGGCTCGTGTATTCGGAATCCAAACCAACCCAACTCCTTCCCACTTGGGCCTAGCCCATTCGTCCCCTTGCTGGCCCAACCACACCCTTTGAATAAGTTGTAACACAAAACTTGGCCAAGATAAAAATTTGTACATTTCTGTGGCAGTATCGAGCACAAAGCAAAACAAAAACAAACATCACAACATTTTGGTTAAGTATATTATGCATGTGTGTAGTCCAAATGAGACAAAACAAGAACTAAGCCACCCTAACCCATTTAAAAATTAAGCCTAAACACATTGACTTGATTTTGACTTAATTATCCAAGAGTTCTAAGGTTTCCCATGCTCCCTTGTGACTTGACCTCACCAAAGCGTGCCCCATTTGATGCTGCCAAAACCGAGCATGCTCAAGAAACAACACACATCATTTTTCTTAGCATTGGAACTAGGAGGAGACCACAATAAAATATATAAGAAATCCAGACCTTTATCTACTATAAAACACACCTCAAAGACACTTTTTTGAACCTACAAACACTCACACTTTTCAACTCACACAAAACTCATCTCACTCTCACATACTCGTCCACTATGGAAGCTAGGAAAGGAAAGTCGCAAGGGTCTAAGACGTTTGTTTTGGGTATAAGGAACGAGGGGTATCACTTGAGACGCGTACCTTTTTTTCGAGTTCATCACCACCCTTTGGGTGTTGTAAGTCCTTCTCGACTCACTTTCATTCCATTTTCTCATTCTAACTTTTATATCACATGTTAACCTTTTATCAAACCTAAGAAAACTAATTAATGATATCATAAACGTGTTATATTTAAAAACTAAACTCTCGTTACCTTTTCTTTAAAAACCATAGACAAAAATGAGACCCTATGTACCCATTATATCATCTTAACAACACTATTAACAACTTAATAAACCCTTAAACCCCCTCATGTCGCGTTACCTTCTAAAAACAAACGCACCCATATCGGGCCTTAAGGCCCAATCGTGTTAAAACCATGGCCCATTCACCTATTACCCGGCCCAATGTTAACAAAATTAAGCCCATAAGCTAAGAATAAGCTAGTTATAAGCTTTCGTAAAAGCTAAATAAGTTAACTAAGGCGAAACGTATTTTTGGGACTAAGTTTGCAAAAGTTATGATTTTCGGGTTAAAAATGCACATTTTGGAAAGTTAAAGGGCATGCATGAACTTATATGTATGCATGTAAAAGTCCGGGGTAGGAATAGTAAATGTGGAAAACTAGTTTTAAAAAGATAAATAAACGGTTGTGTCAAAAAGGGAAACTTTGAAACCATGAGGACTAAAAATGTAATATGACTTTTTGGGATTTATTTTGTAAAAACAGTTTTCAAAGGGACTAAAACTGTAAATATTGCATATTTTGAGTAATAAACACATTTGGGTACAAATTGTTGTTTTTCCAAAGTATAAGGCCAAACTCGTATATTTTGTAACTTGAGGGGAAAAGGTGTAAATTTGGGAAAATGTTTAGAAAACTTATAAACTTATAACGGATTCAAAAAATGAATATTTTGATGACCTAATGTTCATAACAAGAATTATTACGTCGATATCTAACTAAACTTATATATATATATATATGTATATAGGATAAAGATCAAATAAAAAGACAAATATCCGTAAAAAGATAAAATGATTTTTTTTCAAAAAAAGTTCTCAAAAAATTCCACAAGATAGGGTATGATAGTGCATGAAAAAGTTGTGAATTTTTTTTTTCTAAAAGTGGATATTTTTTCCGAAAAAAAATTATTAAAAAATACGTTTGCGCATTAAATCCTTTTTTTTTGTGCATCAAAAATTGGTTTTTGCACCCAACTTCTTTTGACTTTTTTCATCAAAATAACATTGAGCATCTAACTAAAACAAGTTGAAAATTTTGTGCATCAAAATTTTTTTGCGCATCAAAATTCGTTTTTTGTGCATTGAAAAAAACGTATCAAAACTCAAAATTATAAAAAAAAAAGTTTTCACAAAAGTTTTATGCACCAACATTCCCGATCTTGTGGAATTTTTTTGGAATTTTTGGAGAATTTAAAAAAATATATATAATTATATATATTTTAACTTTGCCCTATGTATATATATATATACTAGCCTATAAACCCGTGATAAATCACGGGTGGCTTATAAATTTTTTGCAATTAACCGTTCAAACATATAAAGTAACAATAACAAATGTTAATTCTCAAAACAAAAGTGAAAATTTGTATAACTGTTTGAAGGGTATAGGGATTATTAGCTATTCTATACTTATTCTATACTTATATTACTTGAACTCGCAACTTGACATGCAGTAAACAGATGCTAATTGCCAATCTCCAACACTTCAAGTCTCAAATAGTTTATTACTTTTTTAAAATAATAGCATAACTATATTTGCATTTAACAAATTTTAGTGGCATGAGAAGTTCAAAAGTTTACCTGTCCATAACCATTTCCTTTGTCCTACACTTTCAAAGCAGGTCAAAATATGGCAAAGTGGGTCACCTCCTTTATGTTGTTATGTCTTCTGCGGCCTTCTCCACTTGATTTTGGCGCAACACATGACCCCTCTCTCTTAAAAACTTCTTTATGTCATGTCACGCGACGATATGATCACTGTCGATCACTGTCCAGTTTTCATATTATAGCAGATTCTGCATCAACTGCATAAAATGAGACAAATGGGTCAAAAAGGGTTCTATTTTTTTGTAGTGTGTCAAATGGGTGAATTCTATAACTTAGCTAGTAAGTGACTGGAAAAATAGGCTTGAACAGGTCCAAAGTCATCTAAAATGATTTTTTAGACACAAAACTTCCTAAATCAGATTATTCCAAAATTAGATGTTTCGTAACCATATATGACTTATTAATGTCCCCATTTTGTTACGTCTAGTTTCAAAGTGAAAGACTCATCAATATGCACCAATGAGTGATCAACATTGGCTTTGGCATCACATATGGGTGACTTTTTCTGGTTTTAGAAAACATTAGAGGAAAAGGAATTACCTTGCATAAAACAACAATGGAGGTTGTATGCATTTTGAAATACGTGTCAGGTGACTTACAGATTCAGTACCCGCTTGGCATACCCTACCTCTAAGCATCATCGCCTCTTCCATTGGCACACAGTCCACCTCCGTTGAAATACCTTATAATAACATACCCACCACCACCATTCTTCCCACTTGATCTCCTCGCTTCTGTAACAACTTCCATCTTCCACTTGACCGTCAATAACATCCTCACCGCCATTTTGTTCCCTACAAATTCTGAGATCATAAAGATTGCAGGAAACATTGAATAAATCGGTAGGGCTAATATAGTAGAATGCACACGAAACCCACTCCATTCAGGGGTGACTTTGCACCCATCACATGTACGTGAAGTCTGCTCCTAAAAAAAGATATTGCATATTGTAAGACTACATAGTATCAATATAAATGTTAAAAACGTCAATGCATAAAAACATAAATAAACTCACTGTGAATTCGTGAAATCTACAAATTTTGTTTGGACATATATGTTCCGTTCGAAACAATGGCGAAAAATCCAATTCATGTGTGTTCTTTGGAACAATGATTAGGCTTAGATATAGAAATTCACCACCATTATAAAACTCCCGCCATGGCTGCATCATAGAAATTCACCACCATTATAAAACTCCGCCATGGTTTGCAGCCACATCTCGGTGTGTGCTGCACGCCAAAAATCTGAGTTAAGAAAAAGCGTGATGATCATCATTGCCTTAATGGTCATATTTAAAAATTCTACATGAGTTAGTGGAAAAAATACAGTCTTGGTTACATACGTATATCATTCACGAAAGTTCGGTTATAAAATGCCAAATATTATTTCATCCTTACAACAACAACAAATAGGGCTGAGGTATGCGGATGAAAGTGCATCTGACCGCCATGGTACGCAAACACGCTGAGTTCAAGTAATATAAGTATAGAATAGCTAATAAAATTTGTATAACTGTTAATTCTCATTCCAATTCAAGTGCTTCACATAGAATATTCAAATTTTTAAGCACTTGAATAACTACTATGTGATTGATAAAAATTTGAATATTCTATGTGATTGATAGTAGTATAGCAGTGGAATAACTATCTTATAAGCTTGTAAGCTCAATCGTTTGGGCTTATAAACTAATGTACTTTAAAACTTTAAAAAACAGGTTAGGACTCTTTCCAAACCCACCTTAATTCAGCCCTCACACGCGATGATTCAAGCCCCTGTTTCAGCACTCTAAACCCGCTCATTTCAGGCCCTCTTTCAAACCCCAAGCACACCCATTTTAGCAAACAAAATCACCCACAACAGCCCCCATTTCAGCAGTCAAAGCCACCACTTTCAGCCCGTGTCTTAGCACCTAAACACACCATTTTCGGCCACCAAACCCCCACACCAGCAAAGTTCCTATCATATATGTGTGTAACCTGTATTATCAATTGCACTTATTAGTTTGCAGGCACCTATTAAAAGAACTAAACTTTTACATAGCAAAAACATATATGCTTACAAAATAACAACTATCCTCTGTTTTAATAGTTTTTTCAAATTATAATAGTTGGTCGTCAAACTTGTTTTAGCAAGGCAATATTAGCCCGAGATGAGGCGAACCTGACCAATGGTACTACCCATCTTTTCAGTTAATCGGCCGCAATACCGAATTTGAATACACGTACCAGAGAGATACCAAAAGCTCATTAGTATAAAGTATCGGGTAAGATTTTCGTTCTAAAATCCGATTAACATGACCTGCTTGTATAAGTGGAGGATGAATATTCTTGGCAATAAAAGACACACATAATCATTTATTTTTGAACGGCCCATAAATCCAGACACAAAATTTTGGCCTTTCCATGAATTTGGTATTCTCATTAATCTTGAATTTGGTATTTCTCATTTACAAAAAACCCACAGAACTGTAAATCAACCATAACCCATTTATACAGGAAACAATTGAGTAAGTCATTAGTTTAAGAAACAAAACTTTTTCATGATTGTAAAACATGATTTGAAATTCTTTGAAAGTTCTTTAAGACATTTCGTCGAACATGTTACATGCACTCCTTAAATAACATAAATCCTCATCTGTCAATGTGGTATCAAATCCCTTTCAAATATAACATATGAATATAGATCTTAAAAATAATGCAAAAAAAAAACCCCACCAAATAGCCCACAAAAACTTATTTGCTTGATCCCATCTAAAATATCACTCGATCCATATATTGAAAATTGACAATCAGTACAAAAAAAAAAAAAAAAAAAAAAAAAACTAATAATCAAATTGACAATCGATCCAAAAACTTATGAGTACCCACTAAAAACCCAACCCATCAAATTGACTTACAGCACTCATGAGTAAACATACTTTGTACCAATTTGATTGGATGTTAATACACACTCAATCAAATCGAATTCATATTGAATGTAAATTGTAAAAAACCAAGAGTATCAAAATATGAGTAAACATACCTTTTACCGTTTTGATTTTAGGAAGTTTAAAAATTGAGATGAAAGAAAAACCGAACAATTAGATGTTGAATGATATTGAAAAAATCATAGATGGTAAGATTGCTTGATTGTCGTTTGATATTGAAGGAGGGTTGAAAGTCAAAAGAGAATGTCGAGAAATCTTTGGGAGAAATCAATTGAGTATATGACGTGGCAATACTGATGTGGCATAAGTGAGGTGGCTTTTAGTGCCAACATGGATTTAATGACGTGGCAGAAATTCAAAAAAACTTTCTTTTATTATATATATATATATATATATATATATATATATATATATATATATATATATATATATATATATTATAAGTATATATAAATATATGAGTACGTTATAAAATATCGACACATCTTAAAGGTGAATAAATCAAACTCTTGACAACATCGTTATTTTTTTTTATAAATCGACAACGGGGAACATTTCACTTATATATAAGTGTGAACTTTTGATGAATATCAAACTAAGTCGATATAGCTCATATTTTGAATTTGAACTTTAAGCACTATAAACACAAGTGAAAACAACGCTAATATCGCTCTATTAAATTGTATATTCAGTGCTCTATCATTTTGGTCGTGAGCCAAATGTTTATCATTATTCTGAGACTTGCCATCTCGTTCCTAGGTTCCGGGTTGGAGCCACTGTTATATCACACTTGATCTCTTTATGCTTATTCACTATCGCTAAGGTGAATTTATAGCATCGCTTTTACTTATATTTACAAACCTCGCAAGGGAGATACATGCTCTAAACTAGAACACAAGGTTTTACAATTGTTCGCTACTTGATTATTGGAATTGCCTAAGTTATTAGCCGAAAGACCCCTGCATCATGAACCATTAGTCACTTGCGAGTGAACGCAAATATCGTAAATAGTACTATGGGGATACGACCCCGTCTTGGTTATCGGAAATAGGAGCACCATATTTGAATTGCATTAGGTAATTGGCTATTACCTCCTTGGGGCAAACATTACGTACATCATGTAATTGGTGTATCAGGTTGAGTATTGGTTGCATGAGCTTAGCGCATAATAATCTGTGATTTTCTATGATAAGTTGTTAGTTTACAATTATCATGTTCTTGTGTTCAACTGATTAACTATAAACCTATGAATTCACTCAACATTGTTGTTGACCTTTTAAGCATGTTATCTCAGGTAATAATTGAAGATCATCTCTATGGCACGGAGCGGGCATTGCAAGACCTTTTTAATTTGGTGTAAACATAAAGTTATCAATTTCTACAAACTCATGATCTATCTTTTGGTACCATAAAAAACAATTTGGAAGTGTTTTGTAACAAACTATGAGTTTTTCTTGAATGATAACAACTTTTATTAAAACGTCTTTTTTTTAGTCGTTTTCTATTATTATTGACTGTGATCCGTCAAGTAACACCCAAATTAGCCTTCCGTTGCTATGTTGATCTTTTTTTTTGGGGGGGGGGGTTACACTAAAGTTTTGGTTAGTAACTCAGAAAAGTTTTTGGTTCAAAATGTTCTCGGTTAAGGATCTTGGTGAAATGGGAGAAACCTATAATCCAGGAGTGAACCGAAAACTTTGAATGAACCTAAGGACCGAATAATTTCAAACATGGAACCGAAAACCTTTTCTGATATCGTAACTTTTCACCCTAATTCGAACCAAAAAAGCATCATTTGCAGAATTTGACCCACCAAACTATCAAATCTTTGTCGTTAACATATCTAAACAGATTTTAATCACCAACCATAACAAGATCGAATGATACCCTTAAAAAATCAATGTAAACCGAAAAACACTCATTCATTTGTTTTTCTTCAAAATAAAACAAAATCTTCCATTTTACGCTTAAATCTTTGTATTGAATCTGTGAATAACATACATGAGACTTTTAGAAATTAGTTTGTACAACAAATATTCAAACTTTATCATTAAACATAGTGTATGAGGTAGGCTCGGTCCAACAACAAATGAGGGAAGAACCGTCACTAGATTGATATGATTCTTGTACAAAAGTCCCATGTTGCTCTTTCTACCAAGGTTTTCGAAAGTCCATACCATACATTGAGTTTTTCATAAAGTTCAACTGAGCTCTTAGAAGACTCATCTAAAGATGTTTTGGGGTCTGAATCTTGTCTCACTCTTGTGGTGGAAGAAGATGATGTGAAAACCACTCATTTGAATGGCAGGTTCTTTTTACAAGAATGTAAGACATTAAGGTTGCGTTTAGTTAAAAAGAACTACTTTTGTTTTTCACAAAATGTTTGTACAAAACAAGGAAAATAGATATTGCGTTCAAATCAAATACTTTCCACCAAATTCTTTACAAAAACATAAAATTTGCATATCCTACTTTAAGAAGGGAAACTACAAAACATATATTTTTTTTGTTTTCCTTGTTTTCCTTATTACCCCACTTATTATCTTGGGGATAGAATAAGGTGTTTTTTTTACACAAAAGATCTGAATTGCCTCTTAACACTTACTCAATCAAACACAGTACGATGTTAGATTGTTTATTTTTCTTCTTAGTCAAACACGATTAGAGATGGTTGCATCTTACTGAGAAAGACGTAGAGGGGTTATCTTAATTCCTCTTACTCTAAAACAGATAACCATCTTACCTTTCTTATTCCCTCTACTTCAATAAATTTGCTCCTGCTACCCCTTCTCCACCATTGTCGCCGGCGTACATCTTGCAATTGCCACCATCATCTTCCTGCTAGCACCAGTCACATGGGTTTTCTTTGTAATGTTTTTTTTTCTCTTTTTTATTTTTATGGGTTTAGAACTTTAGATAGGTTGATCTTCATTTTTTTGCAGTACCTTGTAGGTAAGGTTTTTCACTTTGTCAAGGCTGACTAGTGAGTGAAAATATCAAAACATGTTCTTTTCTCTTTGGTCCTTTTAATTTGTTTATGTTTTTTATTTGGCTAGTATATTAATTGTGGTGTAGTTTTGTGTCCTTGTAGTTTAATTTAACTAAATATTTTTAAGATGTACTTGTGAGTTTTAATTGTAGTTTTAGAGAATGTATATTAGATTTTGGTTTAATTACATTAGTATTTTATAACTTAAATCATTCATACGTTTTTACAAATATAAACACTATTATGTGATTCAGATTTACTTTTCAGCCACCTCTAACTAGTCAGATGTACAACATCTACATCTTAATGAAACAAACAACACCTAAGTGGTCCATCAACAACCAACTTTAACATGTTCCAAAGAATACATGCGTGTTTTAAGCAAGATATATATGGGTTTTTGGATTATTCAAGTTTTAGCATACAAACATACACGGGAATCTACGTGAAAGACACCCTCGCATCTCATGATGCTTTTTTGTCTGACACCTAAGGAGTTTTAGACTTTTCCATATTTTGTGTATAAGGAACAAAAGTACAAAAAAAACTACCATGCAAGCTTCTTATTTGGTTGGGTTTAAGATAGACACGCTATTTGATTAGATTGCTTATTTTTCGTACGAAACAACTCACCATTGCTTTGGGCTGATTCTTAGAGAAAGATGAATCGACACAGTACGAAGTTGGGTTCTCCGCAGATTTAATTTTTCTAACTCCATTGAAAAATAAATGTTTAAGTGGCCTTTTTAAGGGATGTTTGTTTCGGCTTATGGCTTATTTGGTTTTGGGCTTATGTTTTATAAGCTCACATTTTGTGGCTTATTTTAAAACTTTCCGGCTTACATAAGTTTATTATGACATAATAAGTTATATAAGCCGAAAAGTTTTAAAATAAGCCACAAAAAGTAGGCTTAGGAAACATAAGCCCAAAACCAGATAAGCCATGAACCGGATATATAAGCCGAAAAAAACACCCCCTACCATAACATGTAAAAATAGTTTTAATGTTGTTCTTTATTTTATGCTCATGTGACAACATCTTTCATACCTTGGTGTTATATAACCTAGCGGGCTCAACATGTATCGGGAATCAATAAATTATCTCGTAGTTAAATGTCAATTACTCAGTTGCCTGACACTCGAGTCTCTTATTTAACTTAGGTTAGATAATTAGGGGTCAAACTGAAAAACCAAAAACTCAAAGTCAACATTAAGCAAAAAACTAAAAGGGTGTTTGTATAACATTATATGATGGGCTTATAAGGTTATTAGCTTATATTCGTTAAATAAGCCTAAATAAGTGTTTGGCTAAGTTTGTATGAGTGAGTTTATTAGCTCATATAAGGGGGTTTTTATAAGCCCTAAAAGTGTGATTTTTTTAAACGGGAGTTGGGCTTATATAACATGCTTCATTACAATCTATGATTTTACCTTTGATTATACTTAATCTAACATTCATATTTTTCACCTCATATCATTTTTTTTGTTCATTTACCAATTTAAGCTAAACTAAATACTTAAGTGTTTTTTCGAAAGGCAACATATATTTACAAACCAACCAAAAAACAAAATACAAAGGAAATGACATCTCACCTCCCCAATAAGACATTTAGGGAGGATGAAACCCACGGAAATAAAAAAGCACCACAAATGACAGCAAAAGACAATAAGCTATATCCCAAAACATGGACCAAAACTACCTAAGATGTAAAACCCTAAAATCGTAAACGCAAGTAAATGACCATAATGCCCTCACACCGAAAATCATAATCCGAAAAATATAATCGAGCTCGTTAACTACTTATGATAACAAAAACCACATAGAACCTTTAAACATTTTTTATGTAACTTACAATTTAAATAACACATTCAAACATTAATTAAAAACTAAATGTATAAATGTAAACTAAATATTGATTTATTGGGACTTCATGAATTTCGGCCAAGAGAGGGAGCAAGAAAAACGCCTCCTTAATGATCCAAATCATTGCCAAAGATAAGTAATGCATATCCATTTCTTCCTAACCTACCTAGCTTAAATATCTCACAAAACCCTAGCCCCCATATTAAAGAGTCACGGCAAAAGAAATAGAACAAACTCCATCTCCTTTCTCTGTCGAGTAGAAGGCTTCAAAGAAAAGGGTTTCGTGTGGTCTTAAGCTGCCCGATCAAATCATTAATTGGTTCGTAGGACTCATCGTTTTGGTCGTGGTGTGGCGTTGCTGCTAGCGTGTAGTAATCAGGACACAAAGGGTCTTGTGTGTGCCTGGTTTTGATCTTGTTACTTTCTTCTTGCACGATACCAAGGTAACATTTATAACCCTCGTCTCGTCTTTCTTTCGTCATGAATCTGGTTGTGAGTAATCTCCCATGCGCTGAGTTAATAGCAAAATATACATGTCACATGAATGTTAAAACGAAGCTATGCTACATGAAATCATGCTAGATGTGAAAAACCATTCTTATGTCACATGAAATCATGACTAAAAACTAAGTATATATATATATATATATATACATATATATATATATATATATATATATATATATATATATATATATATATATATATATATATATATATATATATATATATATATATATATATATATATATATATATATATATATATATATGTATGTATAAAAGTGTGATTCTAATCCGCTCGTAAACCAACATGCGCATGGTCCTTGAAACCATATATATTGAGCCGCATAAAACACTAATCATATTTGCATGCATGGGGCTGTTAAGTCTTATTTTATATGTTTTGATGCATATGCGAAGCATGTGTTGGACCTTGGCCTTGTTGTCGCATGGGTGTGGGATGCATGTGCATGAATGTGTTAAACAAAAGACTAAATGCATATCAATATCATCAGTTGTACAATCTGAATTTTGGCAAATGGTTCGTATATATATAGAGAGGTAGGGTATCATTTTGGGTAGAAAAAGGGGCGCATATAAATCTGACCTTGGGAAGGATGTAACTCGATAATATGGGGTCACCAAAACAGGGTTATGATATCTGGTGTTTAACATGTTTAAACTAGCAAATAATATATAAGGTGTTTTTAAATAAAAGCTATGGTTGTTATGGATTCATGTACTGGTCATATAAACTTCTATGTTAAATTCACAATCTTCGAAAATAAAAGGTTTGGTTGGTAAATATAATGACTATAAGGGCTAAATGAGTAAAACATATGAACGAGATATAATTACTATTAAAACCTTACACTTTATAATATTTACACTTTGAACCCTAAACTTGCGTAATTTGGCTTAAAGTATTATAATAATCACTTAACCTAATATATCTTTAAAGTGCATAATAAATGGAAGGTTACCTAAAATAGAAAGTTGCTTAAAATGGGCGTTTAAAGCGAGTAATCTAATTCTTATGGAACGTATCTCATTCATATAGGTTTCGGACGGCGCGATTGATCTCATTCCTTGATTTTACTTTCATTGTTGATTGCTTGAATAAGGTACGGATATTCTAACCTTCTTATAAGGTTTCTCATGACCTCGTTGTGCCTTGATCTCTTGCTAATTGCGTATTAAACCTTCCTTCTGATATTGACCTTGCTATTGAAACCTCTGTCATTGAATTATTCTTGAACTGTTGACATTGAACTGTTGCTATGAACCTCGTTGTGACCTAATGACATTGAACCATTGATTTATTGACCACTTCGTATCTTGGACTTATTCAGATCTGTGGTTTGATACGGGTGTTAACTAGTCACGGGGTTCCATGACCGTGTCATTGATGCACCAATGGCATGACTCAGGTGTGTACAGTGATGTTACACACCGTCCCTATCTTTATGCGATTATCATTTTATTGTTATTAATACGTTTTACGGCGTATGGATGCATCCTAGATGCATACATTGTATTCTTATTCTTATTATATATGCTAGTGATGTGGTGAGTGTGTGCATTACACCCCTCACGCGTCTTGGGAGCTGATCACTCCACTTGATATTGAGGTCTCCCTCTTATTGGATTGGCATTAGGAGGTCACCCCTCCGAATGGATTGTTATTACTGGATCTTGATGTTTCTTGATATTGTATTCTGTCTTGAACTGTAGGCTCGTGGTTGATTCTTGACTCCCTTTCTTTTCCTCTTGTTCCTATTCTTATCTTGATTTCTTGTTCATATTATAAAGCACTCTACCGTCTCTTATCTGAACTTCAAATTCCTATATATTGTTACTGTACTGTTATATCTGTTCACTGAGCTTTTTAAGCTCAGCCGCGTTTCTTTTCCTGCGGCAGGTTATTAAGCTAGGAGCTGGGGCTTTTCTTGGGATTGAGAGTAGGATGCTTTTGTGGATTTGCCTTAGATATCTTAGACTTTGATTTCTATTGTTATCTGTTTTGGAGATTAGACATTTTATCGTTTCATTTCAGTTGGACCCTTTGGAACCTTTGTACTGCTCAAGTCGTGTTGACTTGTTATCTTTTGATATTTATTATAAGATTTCCGTTTGCATGGTTTATATGTATTGTTCTGATTTGTAACCATAAGTGTGATACTTTTACCCTTATCGGGTTGGGGTGTTACAATTATGGTATCAGAGCTCCAGGTTTACGACTTGTAGTCAGGACCTGTGACATATGGACCCTAAGCGTTAACCCGTAGAGCTTAAGATTTGATTGGTGAGGTTTGGGTAGATTCTAGGTTCATTATCATCATCTCCGTTCATGATCTTCATCTTATTTCCTAACCTTTGCTAATCGTTTAATGATCGTTCAGATGGTGAATACCCGACGGAACAGCGACGATAACGGGGATGGTCATCCTAACTTCGAAGCTTTGATTGCACGCGCTCTGGCCACTGCTATGCCCGAGATCGTTGCTACCATTACTAATAACGTCCGAAATGGCGCTAGCTCCTCCGGCGTAAATGATGGTGGGGGTGCCAACCCACCTACACCCATTCATGTTTGGATCGAACGCTTCAACAAACTTAAGCCACTCCTTTTTCGCTCGGCAGTCTCACCTAATGATGCGGAGGACTGGATTACGCACATGGAGAAGCTATTCAATGTGCTGGGGTGTGGTGACGAGGTGAAAACGGACTAGCGACCTTCAAACTTCGAGGGTGATGCCTCAACTGGTGGAAGGCCTATCTCTTGTCTAAGGAAGAGAACTTTCTAGATACTTGTGCTTGGAATACTTTTAGGGATATTTTCTACAAACAGTATTTTCTGAATGAACAGCAGCGATATGAAAGAGAGTACAACGCCATACATCAGCTGGATAGGGAAAGTTCCCATGAGTACATGCAACGGTTTATGAGGTTGGTTGGATTCGTAGGTGATATTCTTTGGAGATGCGTCGTCGGCTCGGAAGTTCAAATGGGGGTTGAAGAAATGGCTGTTGGACCGGGTGATTAATAACGAGTACACTTGAGGTGGCTGCGATTCGGATGTTGCCCGCAACATTGAGTTACTACATGAGGACCAGGGCTTCAACAAGAGGAGGGGCGGTGATCGTATTTATCCTCGGGGTCGACAGGACCATACTCAGGAGTTTAGGGGTCGACACGACCGTGGACGTCAGGACACACGAGCACAGGGTTCACAGAGGTATGACAGATCAGGAAACGACCGTCAGGGTCGTGATGGCGGGGGTCAGCGTCAGGTTCGAGATCAATCTTATCGTGGTGGTCGGCAGGACCGTGCTTCTGGCTCTTCGTATCATAAGAAGCCGACTGAGATTTTGCCTCCTCCTCCCAAATGTACCACTTGCGGCAAGACACATCCAGGCGTTTGCCATATGATTTCCGGGGCTTGTTACCGTTGTGGGTCGACTGATCACAGGGTGAAGGATTGTACCAAGAGGACATCGACTACTCCATCAAACCACACCAAACCACCACCCACTACTGGACGAGTGTACTCAACCACTCGAGATCAGGCAGACAAAGCATCAGGTACTATTACTGGCACTATTTATTTTGGTGATTCCACTGCTTTTGTTTTATTTGATACTGGCGCGACACATTCAATCATATCCATAAATTTTGCTAAGAAGCTTAAATTATCTTCAACACCACTGATGAATCACTTATCTATATCAACACCTATGAAGAATCATATACTTATTGACCATGAATATGCGAACTGTCCCCTACGTTTCGATGATGGTATTCGTTCGGCTAATCTACTTCCTCTAGACATGTCTGATTTTGATATTATATTGGGTATGGATTGGTTGGCCTTGCATAGGGCTACCATTGATTGTCATGCTCGTAATGTTATCTTTGGTAATATTCACCATCCTGATTTTGTATACCATGGTGCTCAACCGCTTAAGTTGGCTAAGATCATCTCGGCTGTGAAAGCCCGCACTCTCATTTCTCATGGTTGTCAAGGTTTTCTGGCATCCATCAAGGATACTTCTTTGGAAGTTCCGACTATTGAAAGTCTTTCTGTTGTGCGCGAATTCTCTGATGTTTTCACGATGAACTTCCGGCATTCCTCGGCTAGGGAAGTTGAATTTGGCATTGATTTGATTCCGGGTGCCGAACCTATTTCTAAAGCTCCTTACCAGTATGGCACCGTCGAGTTGAAGGAATTGAAGGAACAGTTGCAAGAACTGTTGGAGAACGGCTTTATTAGGCCTAGGGTTTCACCTTGGGGCGCACCGGTGTTATTTGTTAAGAAGAAGGATGGGAGTATGAGGTTGTGTATTGACTACCGTGAGCTGAACCGTATCACTATTCGTAACTGTTATCCTCTTCCGCGCGTCGACGACTTGTTTGATCAGTTGCAAGGTGCAAAATTTTTCTCTAAGATTGACATGAGGTCTGGTTATCATCAATTACGTGTGAAGGAGCAAGATGTTCCTAAGACCGCATTCCGTACTCGTTATGGCCATTATGAGTTTTTGGTTATGCCTTTTGGTTTGACTAATGCACCTGCAGTTTTCATGGATCTTATGAACCGGATCTTTCACGAGTACCTCGATAAATTTGTAATCGTTTTCATTGATGACATCCTTGTGTATTCCAAGAGTGAGGCCGAACACGAGCAGCACCTTCGTATTGTATTGGAGACTCTTCGACAGCAGAAGTTGTATGCAAAATTTTCTAAGTGTGAGTTCTGGTTGAACCAAGTTGCTTTCCTTGGTCACGTTGTGTCTGCTGATGGTATCAAGATGGACACATCCAAGGTTGAGGCTATCACCAAATGGCCGAGACCTACTACTGTGACGGAGGTTAGAAGTTTTCCGGGGATTTGGTGGCTATTACCGTCGATTTGTTGAGGGTTTCTCTCGGTTGGCGTTACCTTTGGCCTTAGCCCGATGAGGAAAGGAGAAAAGTTTGAATGGACGGATGAGCGTGAACAAAGTTTTGAGGAGTTGAAACGGAGATTGGTTACTGCGCCTATTTTGACACTTCTATCGGGTTCCGGAGGTTTTGGATTTATAGCGACGTCGAAGAAGGGTTTGGGTTGTGTATTGATGCAGCATGGTAAGGTGATTGCCTATGCTTCGAGGCAATTGAAATCGTATGAGGAAAATTATCCCACGCATGATTTGGAGTTGGCTGCGGTGGTTTTTGCCTTAAAGATTTGGAGGCATTATTTGTATGGTGAATCGTGTGATATCTTTACTGACCACAAAAGTTTAAAGTATATATTCACACAAAAGGAGCTCAACATGAGGCAACGAAGGTGGTTAGAGCTTCTTAAAGATTATGACACGAACATCCAGTATCATCCGGGTAAGGCTAATGTAGTTGCGGATGCGCTGAGCCGAAAGTCGGGTATGATTGCTAGTTTGGAGATTGAACCGAGAGTTCTTCATGATCTTGAGCTTATGGATGTAGAGTTTTGTTTACGGGGCTATGACGGCTATTGGGCTAGCATGAAGGTGGAGTCCAACCTTATGTTACAGATTAAGGAAGCTCAGAAGGATGATGGTGAGCTTTGGTCGGTGATTCAGAATATCGAGTCGGGTAAGCAGAGGCCGAGTTCAGTGTTGATGGTTTCGCGGTCGTATGGTATGAGGGTCGACTTTGTGTTCCTAATGATCCTGCTGCGTGAAGCTTGTTTTGTCTGAGGCTCATAGTTCCCCTTTCACTATCCATCCTGGTTCTACCAAGATGTATCGGGATCTTAAGCAGCATTTCTGGTGGAATGGTATGAAACAAGATGTGGCTTCGTTTGTGGCTAAGTGCATGACCTGCCAGCAGGTAAAGATTGAACACCAGAGGGCTAGTGGTTTGTTGCAGCTGTTAGATATTCCTACATGGAAGTGGGAAGAAATCTCCATGGATTTTGTTACGGGTTTGCCTCCTACTCGAAAAAGACATGACGCGATTTGGGTGGTTGTTGATCGACTAACCAAATCCGCTCATTTCATACCTATTCGGAAAGACTTTCGTGTTACTCGTTTGGCAGAAATTTTTCAGCAAGAGATTATTAGACTGCATGGTACTCCTACGGCTATTGTTTCCGACAGGGATCCGCGGTTCACGTCTCGTTTTTGGAAGAGTCTGCAGAAAGCTTGGGGCACGCGTCTTAAGTTCAGTACCGCTTTTCACCCTCAGACTGATGGTCAGACGGAGAGAACCATTCAGACTCTTGAGGACATGTTGAGGGCTTGTGCATTGGAATGGGTACTGGCTGGGATGAGTATCTGTGCTTGGTGGAGTTTGCCTACAACAATAGTTGGCACGCTAGCATCAAGGCAGCACCGTATGAGCTGTTATATGGGAGGAAATGTAGAGCACCTATTTGCTGGGATGAGGTAGGTGAGCATTTGATTGAAGGTCCAGAAATCATCGAGATTACTAATGAGAAGGTGGCAGATGCTAGAGAAAGATTGAAGGAGGCTCGTTCACGACAAAAGAGTTATGCTGATAAGCATAGGCGCGACTTGGAGTTTCGTGTTGGTGATCGTGTTTTTCTGAAAGTTTCACCGTTTCGTGGTGTTAAGCGTTTTGGAATCAAGGGCAAGCTCAGCCCTCGATTCATCGGACCTTTCGAGATTTTGGATCGTGTTGGAGAGGTTTCGTACCGTTTAGCTCTACCTCCTCAGTTATCTCATGTTCATGATGTGTTCCATGTATCTCTACTGCGGGGATACAACTATCATCCGTTACACGTTGTTTCCTATCCTTTGGATCGAGATTGCCGGATATGTCCTACCGGAAGAACCCGAAGCTATTTTAGATCGACGAGATCGAGTCATGAGAAACAAAGTAATTCCGTTTGTTAAGATTCTTTAGAAGAATCACCCAGAGCGTGAAGCTACCTGGGAGACCGAGGAATCTATGCGAGCTAGTTATCCGCATTTCTTTTCATCATCTGGTATGTCTTCATTTGTTGCATCGTTTCCTTTCAATTTTCGAGGATGAAATTTTCTTTTTAGAGGGGAAGAGTTGTAAAACCCTAAAATCGTAAACGCAAGTAAATGACCATAATGCCCTCACACCGACAATCATAATCCGAAAAATATAATCGAGCTCGTTAACTACTTATGATAACAAAAACCACATAGAACCTTTAAACATTTTTTATGTAACTTACAATTTAAATAACACATTCAAACATTAATTAAAAACTAAATGTATAAATGTAAACTAAATATTGATTTATTGGGACTTCATGAATTTCGGCCAAGAGAGGGAGCAAGAAAAACGCCTCCTTAATGATCCAAATCATTGCCAAAGATAAGTAATGCATATCCATTTCTTCCTAACCTACCTAGCTTAAATATCTCACAAAAACCCTAGCCCCCATATTAAAGAGTCACGGCAAAAGAAATTGAACAAACTCCATCTCCTTTCTCTGTCGAGTAGAAGGCTTCAAAGAAAAGGGTTTCGTGTGGTCTTAAGCTGCCAGTACCGTCATTAATTGGTTCGTAGGACTCATCGTTTTGGTCGTGGTGTGGCGTTGCTGCTAGCGTGTAATGTCAGGACACAAAGGGTCTTGTGTGTGCCTGGTTTTGATCTTGTTACTTTCTTCTTGCACGATACCAAGGTAACATTTATAACCCTCGTCTCGTCTTTCTTTCGTCATGAATCTGGTTGTGAGTAATCTCCCATGCGCTGAGTTAATAACAAAATATACATGTCACATGAATGTTAAAACGAAGCTATGCTACATGAAATCATGCTAGATGTGAAAAACCATTCTTATGTCACATGAAATCATGACTAAAGACTAAGTGTATATATATATATATATATATATATATATATATATATATATATATATATATATATATATATATATGTATAAAAGTGTGATTCCTAATCCTGCTCGTAAACCAACATGCGCATGGTCCTTGAAACCATATATATTGAGCCGCATAAAACACTAATCATATTTGCATGCATGGGGCTGTTAAGTCTTATTTTATATGTTTTGATGCATGTGTACAGAAGCATGTGTTGGACCTTGGCCTTGTTGTCGCATGGGTGTGGGATGCATGTGCATGAATGTGTTAAACAAAAGACTAAATGCATATCAATATCATCAGTTGTACAATCTGAATTTTGGCAAATGGTTCGTATATATATAGAGAGGTAGGGTATCATTTTGGGTAGAAAAGGGGCATATAAATCGACCTTGGGAAGGATGTAACTCGACAATATGGGGTCACCAAAACAGGGGTTATGATATCTCGGTGTTTAACATGTTTAAACTAGCAAATAATATATAAGGTGTTTTTAAATAAAAGCTATGGTTGTTATGGATTCATGTACTGGTCATATAAACTTCTATGTTAAATTCACAATCTTCGAAAATAAAAGGTTTGGTTGGTAAATATAATGACTATAAGGGCTAAATGAGTAAAACATATGAACGAGATATAATTACTATTAAAACCTTACACTTTATAATATTTACACTTTGAACCCTAAACTTGCGTAATTTGGCTTAAAGTATTATAATAATCACTTAACCTAATATATCTTTAAAGTGCATAATAAATGGAAGGTTACCTAAAATAGAAAGTTGCTTAAAATGGAAAGCCGTTTAAAACGAGTAATCTAATTCTTATGGAACGTATCTCATTCATATAGGTTCCGGACGGCGCGATTGATCTCATTCCTTGATTTTACTTTCATTGTTGATTGCTTCGAATAAGGTACAGATATTCTAACCTTCTTATAAGGTTTCTCATGACCTCGTTGTGACTTGATCTCTTGCTAATTGCGTATTAAACCTTCCTTCTGATATTGACCTTGCTATTGAAACCTCTGTCATTGAACTGTTATTACTGAACTGTTGACATTGAACTGTTGCTATGAACCTCGTTGTGACCTAATGACATTGAACCCTTGATTTATTGACCACTTACTGTATACTGGACTTATTCGAATCTGTCAGTTTGATACCCGGGCTGTTAACTAGTCATGGGGGTTCCATGACCGTGTCATTGATGCACCAATGGCATGACTCCAGTGTGTACGAGTGATGTTACACACCGTCCCTATACTGTACTGATTATGCGCATTTTACTGTTATTATTATGGCCACTACTGTTTCTGCAGGGGCGTATGGATGCATCCTAGATCTGTACTGTTATTGTTACTGTTACTGTTATATATGCTAGTGATGTGGTGAGTGTGTGCATTACACCCCCTCACGTACTGGGAGCTGATCACTCCACTTGATATTGAGGTCTCCCCTCTTATTGGATTGGCATTCCGAGGTCACCCCTCCGAATGAACTTGTTATTCTTGGATCTTGACTTTTACTCGCGATATTGTATTCTGTACTGAACTGTAGGCTCGTGGTTGATTACTGACTCCCTTTCTTTTCCTCTTGTTCCTATTCTTATACTGATTTACTGTTCATATTATAAACTGCTACCGTCTCTTATCTGAACTTCAAATTCCTATATATTGTTATTGTACTGTTATATCTGTTCACTGAGCTTTTTAAGCTCAGCCGCGTTTCTTTTCCTGCGGCAGGTTATTAAGCTAGGAGCTGGGGCTTTTCTTGGGATTGAGAGTAGGATGCTTTTGTGGATTTGCCTTAGATATCTTAGACTTTGATTTCTATTGTTATCTGTTTTGGAGATTAGACATTTTATCGTTTCATTTCAGTTGGACCCTTTGGAACCTTTGTACTGCTCAAGTCGTGTTGACTTGTTATCTTTTGATAGTTATCATAAGATTTCCGTTTGCATGGTTTATATGTATTGTTCTGATTTGTAACCATAAGTGTGATACTTTTACCCTTATCGGGTTGGGGTGTTACATAAGACCTTATGACCCACCTGAATCAACACAAAACCACTGTCCCATGATCCACTAGCCATACGAAACACATAACCAAGAAGGATAAAACTGGGCCAAACACTCTGGCCCACCTTTGAAGGAGATATAAACTAAACTAATACCCACTAAATGCAAGCAAAGACACTGACTAAACCAAGTAAAACTAAAGATGTTGTACTGCAGACCTTGAAACAGAGAAGACCAACATTAAAACCAAGGCTGCCTTCACAACTAAAAACTTGCAGCACATACAGTAACACAAATATACTTATACCAAGCTTACTGTAACCGAATCTTGAGCGACTCCCATAACCAATTGCCAATATCAGCCATACAACTTATGAAAATTAAAATTTGCAAGCCTTTATCGGGTCCCAACACCATTCTATCCACGATGATATAGTTTCCTTTGCTCTGTATTGAATAAAATGAGAGAACTTGTACTTCCTCACAAATTGTCAACATATTATAAGCTCTATTTCAAAAAACTCTCTTATTTCTAGCGTTCTAACATCACCTAACAAATCGCTTGCCAAACCGTTCTTTGTTTTTTATGAAAATTTGGCAAGCCTCTGTGTTGAATAATATCTTGAAGCGACCCAATATTAAAATTACCCATATTCCACCACTTAAAGAGTTTACCCCAAACTCTATTACCCGAGAGCATCCTAAGAGGAAATGATCCACCGTTTCAATATCATTTCCACAATGCGGACAAAGTGTTGAGTTAAGATCAATACCAAGATGTTCGAGCCAAGTGTAAACCGGTAATCTTCTTTGTTGTAGACGCCAAATAAAAATGCATACTTTTCTTGGGTTGATCTCGCACCATTTTTTCCTCTTGAGCACCATTGGTAGGATTTAGGATCTTGTCATATATCATTTCTCTAAGTTTTTTAATCGTGAAAGCACCATTATCGTCATGTATCCATCGCAATGAATCTTATTGCAACACATTTGGAATAAAAAAGTTAGTTAAAACCATAAATTCCTCAAGATCTCCTAGCCCTCTACCTCTTAATTCTCTAGCTCAGTCCCACCTCCAAACCTATGTATCATTTCTCTACACCCTCTTATCACCAACCGTATTATCTTTATTGATTTCTAGTCTATATAATCTAGGAAACTTCTCACTAAAAACTACCACATCCCCAATCCAACTATCTATCCAAAAGAGAGTATTATTCCCATTACCAAGTTTTTTTTTCTCAAAAGAGCCGCAAAAGTTAAAACCCAAATTTTGAATATCTCTAAAACCCAAATTAAAAATAAAACCTAAATACTTAAGTGTATTAGATTATGTTTAATAATCCAATCCTAATGAAATTACTAGTTTTTTATATACTAGACGAATATCCACACAAGGTGTATAACGACAAATAATAATATTTGAGAAATTGAGATTTTAGTTTGACCCTTGGTGCAAAGCATTTGTTTTTTGAATTAATATAGTATGCGTTTTTAATAGTTGTCAAGTTTAGAATTGATCAAGAAAGGATATATAATTTAAGTTGCCAAATTTTTGAAAAATTGTTAAGTTTAAAGGATACCTAAAGATAATTTAGACAAACTATATTAATTTAAATTTTAAGATTCAAGCAAATACATGGTTAGCAGAGACAGATCATAAGGTGCTTATAACATAAGTATAAGCCCAAATGATAAACTTAGGGCGCGTTTGGTAGAGGGGAATAGAATGAGGGAATCATATCGGATATGATGATTGCAAGTGTTGGTTAAAATGTGTATTTTTCAAAAATTAGATTGAGGGTCCGTTTGGTATCCCACTTTGGATTGGGTATTAACTTGATTTGACAGTTAATTATTGTTTGTTTCATTTTTGGTATGGGATACGGTTTCAAAAGTTGTCAGAAAACCAATTGCATGATTCAAGATAAAATTGGTGGGTTTTACTGTTGAGAATCAATATTTTATGCTCTTCTTTCTCATCAAAACTAAATTTTACTTTTATATATTTGTTTTTTTTTTCCTTTTTTAATTATATATTTATTTTATAATATATATTTTCTCTCCTACTTTTTTTTCAAACCTTTCCAAAATTTTTCAAACCATTCTCAAATCCAAATCTAATTGTAAACCCACCTACAAACCAAACGGGCCCTGAAAGATATATATCTTTCATATTTTATAGTACTCAAAAGGCAAAGTATGAAATTTTTATACTTGTAAACCACATCTTATATTCAAATCCATAAAAATTAATGTATAATTTATGCACCAGACCGTAAAACAAATTATCCAAATTTGTATATATAAAAAAGAAAAAGAAAAAAGGACCATTAACAAAATGAGTCATCAATTCATGATGGAAGGACAATTGCCTCGTCACACATACCTATCCAGTCTTTAACCGCCAGCTGGATCCCTCTCAACCTTCACGTGTCATCTAACCCTACCCATCCACCTTCTCCAACCACCACTCTCTCACGGCGGTCCTTTACCCTAATTCTCTCACCGGAACCACTCTTTTTCCGGCAACATCTCCTTTATTCCGTTTGGACCGCCGTCGCGTCTCCGTTTAACGCGCCGGTAAAAAAGGTACAACTTGTTTTCTATATCTTTGTAAGTAGCTTTATGTGTTTACAGAGTTGCAATATGAGTTAGTTGGAGCGAATTGTTTAAATTTTGGTGAATTATGGATGTATAGTTGAAGATCTAGATCTGATTGTTACTGTGTAGTTAGTTAGTTTGTTAAGTAGATTTTTAATTTAGTTTAGTTAAATTTTCTAGTTAGGTGTGGCTATAGTAGGCTATGGTCTTATAACTGTTCGCAGTAGTAGCTAGCGGTAGCTGTTAGCACTAGTGGTCAACGGTTAGTAGTAGGTGTTTGTTTTATAAAAGTGTTTGGTAGCGTAGCTGTATATGTAAGTATAAAATGACGGAAAAAGCTAAACAAATTCTTCTTCAAGAAACCTTTGAAAAGTATCGTTTAGAAAAGATAAACGCTCAAGCTTTTAATTCAAAACGCTAAATGCTCCTAAACACTCTTAATTGCTCCTTGCCGGATTGACTATGTCTTAGACTGCTATAATTGTGATGTAAAAATCTAGATTTTCCGTTTATGGTTATGCGAGGAAAAAAATTGAGTTAATTTGATTAAGTTTGTAGATCTGGTCATTCTGTAGGTATATGTCTCTACTTATAACGAAATTTTGACGGTTGAAAAAAGAATTTTAGAAACCAAGGCTGACCGTGGAAAACAGAAAAATAAAGGAGGTAATTATTGCTTAGAAACCAAGGCTGACCAAAAAGGTAGAATGCTTATTTAATTCAGGACGTTTTGTGTATGTGATTCCTTTTTTCTCATTAGTCTGATATTTTATGGGAAATAGGGAAAAGATCTATTAAGGGATATAGAGCCAAAATGAAGTGTCTTGATTAGCGATTTTTTTAGTGTGAAATGTTTTTTTAATGTATTGGAGAAAGTGTAATATAGGATGCTTATTTTAGTTGAACAAACATATACAGTAATTAATAATTTAGTTTACCAGATATTTAAGAAAATATAAAGATGGATAGATGATCTCATATTTGGTGAGTATGAAGTATGAATTTTACGAGAGGATTGATTAAGTCGTTGATGGTTTGACCATGGAATGCAAACATTGCAATGTTGTTGGTGGTTTTATCAATACTGTATGCTATTAGAAGCTATTAATCATCAACATCCAGGCAGTCCGATCATATCGTAAATTATTATTTCAGTTGGACTACTGTAATCCATCCAAATGAACAAAGAAACGGTTTACAGTTCATTTATAGGCTGGGTACTGAATAAAGATGATCGATGACACAATGTATTGTTATACCGTCACGGGTCCATAATCAAAGATTTTAGGAAATGAAACAGCAGCTGTGAAACAAGAACATTGAGAACTGTGTAGCATATGGGACGGTTTGAGAAGAGTGCTCTTAGTAGTTAGAATCCATTATTATCTCTAGTTTATTGTTTCTAATGATTTGATCTCCATAGTAATGTTTTATAAGCTTAAGTTCGCAAGAAGCCAAGAAGTTATAATTTTACAATTGAGAATTATCATGTGCAGCAACAGTTGTTTTGTTTGATGGTTATAATAATGTAAAAATATGCTCCAAAGGATATAGTTCTTGTCATTAGCATGCTCACCTCATATCTAGCTGTGGTAAATTGCGGTCCAATGTTATATTTGGTCTGGCTGGTCCTTACTATTTGATGAGAAACAGGATTAGAAAAGAACACACTAGCCTATTAGGGAATCTATTAGGTTGGAAGATATAATCATTTTGCAATTGCTGCCAGAATTTGCAACATCTAAATGAGTTTGATCTAAAGAGACTACAACATAACATACCCCTTGGCCCCTTTCATGCGCTGCTCAATCACGTTAATTACCTGATTTGTGGACAATAAAAATGATGATGTCTTTTCTGTAAACAAAGAAAAAGACAAAAAGAATGCTATAAATAGCTATATTCTATATGTAAAGTAGTCTTCCTACATTATGTACCAATTAGTGATAAAGAGTATACCATGGAAATTCAAATATTTCAGCAATGTAATGTGCATTAATTGTTTTTTAGTCCTTATGTATGATGAAAGATTGTGTCCATATTGGCCAGTTTTCGTGACAACTAGTTAGTAGTTACATATCCGAAACTGAGACTTGTGAAAATGAAACTGAATTTTTGACATTTCCTTCAGGAAGTTGCAGATATTCTGCAGTTACTCATAGGGAATAAAATTAGTTTGGAGCCCAAGTCAGTTCTATTTTAACAACCTAAAAGCGCTGAAAATTTCTTATCTGTGTCAAGTTTTTGTACTCTAGATCTGTAAGGTGAATTCATTATTAATCAAACTCGATTCATGTAATTTAAGGCTCGTAATCTTATTGTTTGTTGGTGTTATGACTTCGGGTTACCAAAACAATGTTTTTTGAGAATAAACTAAAATGCTATAGATAGACTTGCTGTTGCTGGGTGTAATTAATTAGAGATTGATTGCATTCTATTTGATTTCTGCAGGTGCTTCTTGGTTATATTAGAAGCATATAAAAAAAATCCTAGTCTTTGTTAATTATTGGCTGCATATAGAACTCTCAACCCATAGTTTCATGGGGGCTGGGGAGCAGAGCTCACCTGCCAAACAGTCCAAACCTACTACAACCCAAGAAACACCTCCGCCGCTCTCATATCCTGATTGGCAAAGCTCTATGCAGGTGCCTGTTATAACCTTCTAAAGTTTGTCTTGGAAGATATAGTGAAGCGTGTCACATACCGAGATATATACTTATATAGTGTATAATTATAACTTATGACTTTCATACTCAGGCTTATTATGGTTCTGGAGCTGCTCCACCTTTCTTTGCCTCAACTGTTGCTTCGCCACCACCTCATCCATATATGTGGGGAGGCCACCAGGTGAGCATCTCAACTTACATTTAAATAATTGGAATTTGAGATGCATGTGGTATGTAATCTATTTTATTTATATTATTTCAGCATCCAATGATGCCACCTTATGGGACGCCAGTTCCATACCCTGCTATGTATCCACCAGCAGGGGTGTACGGTCATCCTACTATGCCTATGGTTAGCAGAAGTTCGCCTTCATGAATTCAGATTTTATGGTTTTATCTTGTATCATATTCTCATTCTCTTATTATTATCAGACCCCCGGCGCAGTGCAGCCAAACACAGAAATGGAAGCAAAGGCCCCTAATGGGAAGGACAGGGTCAACAAAAAGTCAAAGGGTGCTTCGGTAAATTCCAATGCTGGTGTTAGGAATGGTGAAAGTGGGAAGACTGCATCAAGTTCAGGGAATGACGGTGCCACCCAAAGGTTCGTCAAACCTGAACTTTTAGATTCTACTATGCTTTAAGTTGATTTAATAAATAAGCTGTTATTTTTGTATTTTATTTCCTAAGGTGCATTTTGTCATAATAAATAATACAATGCTTATTGTTAATTTTGAACACAAACAGTGCTGAAAGTGGAAATGATGGTTCATCAGATGGAAGCGATGAGGATGACCAACAGGTATGTGTTAATTCACATTAATTGAAAACTCTTTACTGGTTCTTTTATATGTATTTGGCTGATCAAATTTGTACCTCCAGGAATATTCTGGAGGCAAGAAGGGAAGCTTCCATCAGATGCTTGCAGATGGTGATTCTAAACACTCTTTTTAACTTACTTTAACCGTGTGCTCGAGATTTTGTTATAACTTCATATATTCATTCTACAGCAAGTGCACGAAATAACGTTTCTGGGCCCAATGGTCAGACAGCAGTGCCTGGGAACCCTGTAGTAGGTTCTATGCCTGCCGCTAATCTTAACATGGGGATGGACCTTTGGAACCCATCTGCTGGAACTGGGAACATGAAAATGCAGCCAAACCAAACTGTAGCTGCACCAATGCTGGCTGATCAGTGGGTTCAGGTATTTAAAAAATCAGTGACTTTCTTGTTTGTTACTCTTGGGTAGTATTTCATTACCAATGTTGCGTGAGAGACGGTGATTAACATAAACATACGTGAGTATAGAAACTAATGTGTGGTCGCTCTATTATCCAAAGGATGAACGAGAACTGAAGAGGCAGAAGAGAAAACAATCTAATAGAGAGTCAGCTAGAAGATCAAGGCTGAGAAAGCAGGTATGTTTTGTTAGATAAAGGGTTAGTCAAACTGATCGCTATAATCTAAGCATATGGAAGTTTGCAAAATGGAACCTGAATGCTTATTTCTGATAACTTGTTTTCCAATGGAACCTGAATGCTTTTTTCTGATAACTTGTTTTCCTCAGGCCGAGTGTGAAGAGCTGCAAGCACGAGTAGAGGCACTAAACAGCGAGAATCATTCACTTAGAGATGAGCTGCAGAGGCTTTCTGATGAATGCGGGAAGCTTACATCTGAAAATAATTCTATAAAGGTTTGCGCCACTTCCTCTTTCCATATATGCTGCGACTTTTTCTGCAGTATAGGATATAAGAGTCAATGTCGTCAGAGCATGGCATTCACTGTATTTTGTTATGTCAAATTGAAAGTATTATAATTTTCTTCTGATGTATTATAGCTTGTATTCAGTAGTTATTCTGAACTTTCTATAATTTATTTTTGCTTGAACAGGATGAGTTAACTAGGTTTTTTGGACCGGAAGCTGTGTCAAAACTCGATGCCCATCTTCAATCTCAAACGAACGAAGGTGACAGTTGACAACTTGACAACAAAGTATACTTATTTAAGCTTATACAATTAGGTCAACGACCATTTTCGAGTCTTCAGAAGGAATTGACTATAGGATTGATCGAGAATGTACTACACACCGCGACTCCCACTTTTTTATGCTCTCATACAACCATAACATGTCTGTCAATACTTTAATATATATAGAATATCCGGTGTTGATGCTTGCTGTTGTAGATGGTAAAGATGTTTGAAAGGCCAGAATTAGGCGAGAATTATGCGCTCTCATTTTTAACTTGTGTTTGTATACTGTCATGTAAACTCTTTTTTTTTTGTATGACAAGTAATGACCAAATGTTTGTATTGAACTATTTATAGTCATGTATTGTGATTTCATATTTAGGAGTTATATATGATTCTGTAAAAGGTGTATGTTCGAAAATGAATGGCATTGTCCTCTGTTGATGACTTGATTTTACTTGTCAAAGGTTATAACTTGATATAATGTGGGATTGCTGTCTACAGTTTATCTGCCCATATATCGAGTCTCAGTATAAAATCAGCATTGTTATACTTTGAACTGTTGGTAAAACACAATAACTTGCAAAACCAATTTTCTTTGCAAGAGTGGCTGGAGTAAATATGTGCATTTTTACTACATTTGAACATATGGTAATAACAAAGTGCACCAATTGACATAACAAAGTACTGGGTAGTTTGAACGTATTCAAGTACTTCATACTTGCACCTCCTCTTTCCCAGCTTTATCTGTGCCAAATATCTTTTGGTATTCTCTTACCTTATCGAGCGTTAAGCAAACACAAAGATCGATCATTCAATACACTCAGCTTTACAGATTTAATTCGACAGAGGATCATAGGAAATGATAATATATAATATATTCAGATTGCACAGCAAGCTCATCATGGTTATAAAAATGTTACTGATACATGTTGAAATACGCAAACTAGAGCATTATCTAACAATATCATCAATATTTTCCATCTTTCTCTCAATGTTAAACATAATTCTAAACCAATTATCACTACAATCTACAATACATCCGAAGCATTCACTTATCCCTATATGCCAAGTAGTGTTATTCATGTTACAGTATTATTCCTATTTAACCACAATACCAATATTCCACATCACCTAACAAGTCCACACTGATGTGGCGACAAGTGGCCTATCATGCCAACAAAGCACCATCTCAGCATGCCGTTTCGCCACGTGGAACCCTCTTACTTGAACTCTCCTCAACAAACACTCGGCTTGAAACTCAGCAAACTGACTCATCACCACAGGCCTCATCCCGGCCCTGCCAAACACCTCCCGCCACGCCGTCCCACGGCGGCCGGAATCTTCAACCATCGCAATTATCTTCGGCAACAACACAAACATCTCAATACTCCTCATCCACTCACTACCGCCACCACCGCCACCGGAACCGCCATTAGCCGCCTCCAACGACTCCATCACCGTCGTGAACAGCTCCACACCGTCGATCACCGTCTGCCGAAACAAAGCGTTTCCGTAACCGTTTAACTCACCGTCAACATACACCACAACATCCGGCGAAACTCGCCGCAGATCATTAACAAATCCACCTCCAATCCTTCTAAAAATAGTAGGCGATAAAACAACAGCTGTTTTCTCTCCATTAACAAATTTAACCGACTTAAACGACACGAACTCAAACACACGAATCGAAACAAATTCGATATCGAACTGTATATTCAATTCACCACAAAACAAACACAAATTTTCTTTAATCAGTTTTGACTCGAGTACATACTCTTCAGGCACAACAGCAGTTATCCTCACCGCAGGCGAGTTAACTTTCCTGCTCTCCGCCTTCTCCGCCACAGCTTTAAAAAACGACGCCCAATGTCCACCTAAACCGATATCGAAATCGATGACGTGGACATTCATCGAACCCTCGATCACATCAAGTATAGCTTGATTAGCTGTAAAGCTTGAAAACAAAGGAATAGGTGACACATTAGAGAATATTTTATACGCTTTAATGAGCTGTACGATCTCTAACGACGTACTGCTCGTTAAACATCTTGTTGAGCCAGTAAGTAGCGTTTGGATTGCTTCTTTAAAGTAGAAAACAGCTCGCTGTAACGGTTTTCCGTTGGGCGTACGAAGGCGGTTATTTAGACGTGTGAGTATTACTTGTGCTAGCTGAAACGACTGCGTTTCGAAACAATCAGCTAAACGAGTCAGCTCGTCTCTGAAATCGTACTCGTGATGATCGTAGTTTTCATTGACACCTTCGTCCAGCTGGTTCATTAAATCGAAAGGATTGACGCTGTTTTGGTTTATGTTATCGAATTCGGAATGGTAATAAGGCGGGAGATCAGGTAGATCAGATAGAGGATATGTAACTGATTTGTTGGAATCATCGTAAAGGCCTAATTCTTTCATGATGGAATCAGAATCCCATTCTGCTTCGAAATGGTTATTTATCATTCCATTTTCGAAGTTTTCTATTGGCAAAAAGGAGCTGATGTTGTTGTAATTATCGAGTGAGGATGAATTACACGTTACTGGACTGGGAGGACTTTGACGAATGTCGAGGACGGATTTGGGTTCGTAGCGGGTGTTGGTAAGGGTGTGATCGATGGAGGATGAATTAACAAAGGGCAGTTTCATTACTTGAAAGTAAATATATGCCGCAGGTATGTGATTTCTATATATGCAATTTTTGAATTGAAATATATTGTGTGTGAGTTATGAAGAGGGGTGATTGGGATTAAGGTGGTGTGATGATTCAAGAGTTTTTAAGGGAGTTTGAAGGAGTGAAAAGTGGACGTCCCCACCACCATTGCATTGCATGGGTTGATATGTATGACAGTATGAGAGATATTGAGTGGACATGACGGGTCTGGTAAAGGAGATCGATGACTTACATAATTGACTTTATCGACTAGTTGCATACTTGCATGTTTTAGTAATCATCTTGGTATCTTTTCTATGAAAAAAGAAAAAACAAAAAAAAAAACAATTATTTTTTTGTTTAATAGACTAGGGGTGTTTGTTGAGTTATCAATATAGATCTCATATTTATCATAGATCAAATAAACCAATCTTAGCCATCCATTTTTAATAAAAGTTAATAAAAAATTATTTTTCACTTTTTTTTTAAAACAACATATCTTGCAAACGCTAAATCTTCAAACTATAAAAATACGTATCGCGACGAGAATTAAATTATCTTTCTATTAATATGCACTTTTCTATATTTTCGACAAATTTTTTTTTTTTCAAAAATTCCGCCCAGAAAAATCATATATGATTTTCAAAAATCATATATGATTTTCAAAAATCATATATGATTTTTAAAAATCGAATCATATATGATTTTCACAAATCATATATGATTTGTAAAATCATATATGATTTTCAAAAATCATAAATGATTTTTAAAAATCGAATCATATATGATTTTCACAAATCATATATGATTTTTTTGGGCCGAAATTTTAAAAAACAAAATCGTTAAAAATATATAGTAGTGCATATCTATAGAAAGATAATTTAATTCTCGTCGCGATGGTATGATTTTTATCCCGTAACAATTAACGGTTTGCGAGATATTTAATTTAAAAAAAAATGATGAAAGTTTATCTTTTAAAAAAAAATGAATGGCTATTATTGGTTCATTGGATCTATGGTAAATTTGAGATCTATATTGAACTTTTGTCAGGTGTTTGTTTAAGTTTATACGTGATCATTGAGCATATTTGTTTGTACTTATATTTTAGAGTAAAATGCAGAAATCGTCTATGTGGTTTGCCAATATTGCATGAATCGTCCCTGACATACCATAAGTGCAGTCGGCCTCCCTGTAGGGAAACCTTTTGATCATTTTAGTCTCTGGCACTAACGGGCGTTAAGTGGATTCCGTTAACAATTACACGTTAGCCCCTTTTGGCCAACGACCGTTGCAACATCCATCCTTTAAACTAACGACCATTTATAATTTATTATTTTCGATTTATTTAAAGTTTTTTGATTTTTTATACTATTTTTTATAAAAAAGTATATATTTTTATATAAGTTTGTATACGTCTTTATATAAGTTTTGTATATATTTTTATACACGTTCTTATATACATTGTTGTATATATTTTTATACGTTATTATATACGTATGTAATGTTATTATATACATTTTTATATACGTTCTTAATGTTTCTTATAAATTTATACACGTTCTTTTGTTTTTTATAAGTTTATATACGTGTTTATATAAGAACGTATATAAGAACGTCTATGAAAAACTTAAAAAACTTTATATACGTGTTCATATAAGTTTTTTATAGACATTCTTATATACGTTTTTCTCAATTTCTATTTTATATATGTTTTTATAGACGTTCTTATATAAAAACGTCAATAATAAACGTATATGTTTTTATAAATACGTATATAAAAACGCATATAAAAGCGTATAAAAATGTATATAGAAAGTATCTACAACTATATATATAACGTATACAAAAACATATATAAAAACGTATTAAAAAAACATATACAAAGTGTGTAAGAACATATATAAAAAGTAAAAAAAAAAATATATATATAATAGTGTATACAAAAAGATATATATAAGAACGTGTATAAAAACGTATATAAAAGCATATATATAAAAACGTATAAGAACATTATATACGTATATAAATACGTATATAATAACGTATAAAAATGTATACAACAACGTATATAAAAGGGTATACAAAAAGGTATATAAAAACGTATAAAAACTTGTATAAAAATGTATAATTTTTTTATAAAAATGTATATAAAAAGTCGAAAAACTTTAAATAAATCGAAAATATTAAATTATAAATGGTCGTTAGTTTAAAGGATGGATGGTGCAATGGTCGTTAGCCAAAAGGGGCTAACGTGTAATTGTTAACGGAATCCACTTAACGCCCGTTAAAGCCAGGGACTAAAATGATCCAAAGGTTTCCCCACAGGGAGGCCGCCTGCACTTATGGAATGTTAAGGACGATTTATGCAATCTTGACAAACCACATGGACGATTTCTGCATTTTACTCTATATTTTATAAGTTCTAATTTTTCGGCTAATTTTAAGACTTATGGACTTATATAAATTTATTATATCATAATAAACTAACATAAGCTCACAAGTCTCAAAATAAGCCAGAAAATTAGAGTTTATTAAATATAAACCGAAATACAAATAAGCTCATAAACCACATATAAGCTTAAATAACCCTACTAAGATATCGTTATTAACTTTGATAATTCCTAATGAGTCTCATTCCCATTAATACAAAATAAATACAATATAATGGCTTGAAAAGTTAGCAAGAATAACGAGTCAAAGCCTAAAGTAAACTAATAACAAATATGGGCTTAATCGATAATACATAGATCGACTAATATACTCAAGCAGCTTGAGCGGGAGACGTTTGAACGTTCAAACTAGAGTGAAAATCAAGAAATAGCGCAATTTGCAACCCTTTAGTAAAAATATACGCATAATTAGATAGCAAGGGAACATGTAGAATACGAAATTGACCCGAAGCAACATATTCACGGACAAAATGAATATCAATCTCAATATACTTGATACGCTGGTGATGCACATGATTAGTAGACAAATATATTGCACTAACATAATCACAATAAACCAATATACTTGATACGCTGGTGTTGCACATGATTAGTAGACAAGTATATTACGCACCCAAGCAGTTTCATTAACCACATTAACAATACATCTATATTCAACTTCAGCACTAGAGAGAGACAATGTAATCTACCGCTTGGCAGACCATGACAATAAGTTATCATCAAGAAAAACACAATAACCTGAGGTAGATCGACGAGTAACCGGACAACCAACCTAGTCAACATTAGTATTAGCAGTAAGCATATATGTAAACGATACATGAAGTTGAAAGCCATGATCAATAGTACCACATACATAGCGTAAAATACGCTTTAAAGCAGCCAAATATGGTTCTCGTGGAACATTCATGTAAAGACAAACCAACTGAAATGCATAAGAAATGTAAGGGCGGGTAAATGTGAGATATTGAAGCGCACCAGCCAAGCTCCGATATAACGTATGCTCACTGACAGGATCACCATCAGCTCCTAATTTGGACTCAGTATCCACGTGAGTCATGCATGGATTACACTTCTGCATATGTGCACGCTCAAGAATTTCCTCAGCATAAGTATACTGAGATAAAAATAAACCTGCAGATGACCGCTGAGCAGAAATGCCAAGAAAATAATTCAATGAACCAAGGTTTGTCATAGCAAACTCACCATGTAATGAAGCAATAACCCGCTGTAAGAAAACTGAAGAAGAAGTTGTAAGTATGATATCATCCAAATATAGCAGCAAGTAAGCAATGTCATAACCACAATAAAATATAAATAAAGAAGAGTCTGTTTACTGTGCTGAAAACTAACTTGAGTAGCATAACCAGCAAAGCAATGAAACCAAGCATGTGGAGCTTGCTTAAGCCCATATAAAGAACGCTACATATGACACACATAATCTGGTCTATGAGGATCCACAAACCTAGGAGGCTGATGCATATAAACTGTCTCTGATAAATGACCAAGAAGAAAAGCATTATTTACATCTAACTAATGAATAGGTCAGCTGCGAGACACAACAATACTCAAAACAATGCGTATAGTGGTCAAAACAATGTGTATAGTGGTCGGTTTAACAACCAGACTAAAAGTTTCGTCACAATCTTACATAAAGATAGATAAAGTTTGAATATGTTGCATGGTAGATCTATGACTCTGAGTCATCAGGTGTATAAATATTTTTTTACGAATATAAAGGAAATAAAAATAAATTAAATGATATAAATTTATTAAAACTAGTTTAAAGATTAAGAAGACATGTAGATTAGTGAACTAACTAAATAAGATATGTACTAATTTGACACAAAATATCGAGACCACGTTCATTTCGAAAAATTATAAATTTTTACACAAATTACTATATATAACTATAGAGCGAGCGCATGTTTTGCACATTAATTGCTAACTTTCGCAAGTTGGCAACAATAGCTCTAAAGTTTAGGTGTCGTTGTAAAGTAAGTCATCTAGCATTAATTGCTATCTATAGCAATTTGGCAAAAATAGTCCCTAAGGTTTAAGTGTCGTTGCAAAGTAAGTCATGTAGAATTAATTGCTATCTATAGCAATTTAGCAAAAATAGTCCCTATCCAAATTCACGTCTACAAAAGCAATCCCGCTGCATCGCGCGGGTTTCCACACTCGTTTATACTAGATGACAAACATTTATCGAGTTCTCGTGAACCCTGAAAACCTCTTAGGTCCACCCTGGCTCTTGCAATATTGTATATAATAAAAGCTGGTTTAAGCTAATTGCTAACACGCTTAATTAATACCAAGAGCGTCAGATTAGTACGTCTGATTTCCATAATATTATATACGGAGTATGTTATAACAATTTGAGCTATCATATTTTTGTTGAAGACAAACTCACACACCTCAACTATAATGTATACGTACATTTCTTACACAACAACAACAATTTGAGCTATGATCATATGGATCTCTTTTTTAACGTTTACCTCTACCATTTCATCTTTTTAACAACAAGATTATATTCTCAATCAAATGATTCTTACATAACTATATTATAATTATTGGCACGCTAATTATCATGGCCAACCAACATAAATCAAGTATTAGTCATCGACACTTGAATGAACATTGGGACCCATAAGCTGCCTTTGTGTGCAATGCTTGAAGAAAAGAAAAGAAGAAAAAAGGGAAAACAAAAGTAGTCCACAAGTTTATAAAAGTTGGAAGGCGAATATATTCTTCCGTCACCGCCAAGTAAAAAAGGTTTATTACATTTTTAAAATATGTTATGTGTTTATATCATGACAAATCATATATTGACGACTTATGCGAGCACGACACTTTGTTAATGTGATTCTGAATACCACTTACGTAAACAATTAAACATCAACACGTGTGAGCATTATTTGCATTAATTAACTAAGAGAAATTGGTAATTACTCGTGAATGTGTTAGGAAGTGACATATTTAAGACTTATGCGAGCACGACACTTTGAAGTAGTGTAACTATACACGTATCATTCGTTTTCTTAGATATAAAATAATGACGTATATCTAACTTATTTTGGTGAATTAAATATTAAAGTTACAATCAAGGGTGAAATTCTAATTTCTATTTCTCCATAACTTTTTTATTTAACCAAATACTAATAAATTGGTCGCTAAGCTGTATGGAGTGGAAATTATCTGAGAAATGTAATAAGTTTAGTGTGAAGGTGCTGTGATTTGTGAATGTTACAAACTTTACAAATCTCACACAATACAAGGGAACCTTTACATTGTAGATTGTTTTATGTTTTCACCATACATGAGGCTTTTCCAGATAAACTTTATCTCTTTTAAGTTATCAATTGCATACTAAAGCTGTCACAAATTACGTTATCATTACATGACAGCCTGTGTAAGCTTTAATCAAGGTTTCCCCAATATTAACATTCATTCTCTTAGGGGCCGTTTGGTTGGGGGATATTGGGGTAGATTGGGGGCATTTGCAATTTAATTTCCTTCAAATACCATGTTTGGTAACTCAAATGAAGTAATTTACAATTCCATGAATTCCCAAAATGGAGAGAATTAAAATGCATTCAAAAAGTGAAGAATTTTAATTTACTTACGAAATTTTTTTTATAAACTTTTTTTCTTATTTTTTTTATAAACTTTTAAATATAATATTTATGATTTTTTTTATAAACTTTTTTTTTTAATTTTTATAAATTTTTAATAAACTTTTTTATAAATTTTTATAAACTTTTTTAAAATTTTTTATAATTTTTTTATAAATTTTTATAAACTTTTTTTTATAAATTTTTTATAAACTTTTTTTATAAATTTTATTTATAAACTTTTTTATAAATTTTTGATAAACTTTTTTTATAAACTTTTTATAAAAAAAATTTTATAAACTTTTATAAATTTTTTATAAATGTTTTATAATTTTTTTTCTAAATTTTTATAAACTTTTTTATAAATTTTTATAAATTTTTTATAAAGTTTTTATAAAAAATTTTTATCAATTTTTTATAATTTTTTTTTATAAATTTTTAAATATAATATTTATGAAATTTATATTAAAAATGAAAAATATTTTTAAATTTACATCAACCAAACGTCTTGGAGGTATTTTAAATTCCGGAATTTTAAATTCCCAAGAATTTAAATTTTCTATAAATTAAAATTCCGGAATTTCAAATTCTCCAACCAAACGCCCCCTTAGGGTGAGTTATTGATACGGTGGCTATGTTTTTATTCATACGGTGGCTACATTTTTTTTTTTTTTTTCTTTTTTTTGTTTATATCAAAAAGCTATAAACCTGAAAATGCGGAACAGTAAATATAAAGTTTAATAAAGCCAAAGCGCTTAAAACGTAAATCTGAAAACGGCAAAAAGCGTGTTTATCTTGAAAAAGTGAGGGAACAAAAGGAATATTCCCTGAAAATAGGGGCAGGGCTACGGGGATAGCCCCCGTATGAATAGTGTATCCCTCCTCTTATTGATCAAACGAAAATAGTGAAAATGTGGAATTGATATATATTGACGTCTTTTTAAGGAACGTTTGGTTTAGAGACAAAAACATGTATAATTGTCCAACTCCTAAACCAGATAGAGTAGTTGGCTTTTTTTTTTTCATTTCTATCTCTTTCCCACTCAAATTTAATTCTCACTTTTTCTCTATATGCACTCCAATTTTGTCCTTTGTTTTTTTCTTAATTTTATATATCAAAATGTTGTTTGTATTTAAGTAACAAATTTAATTTAAATAATTTTCTAATGAGTTAAACAATTTATCTCTCTTACTTTTTTTCACACCGATACTAAATTCAAATCCGATTTTAAACTTTTTACAAACTAAACGAACCCTAATGGGGCGTTTGGTTCGCTGAAATTCAGTATAAGTTGTTGTAATTGTAATTTGAATTACATTACAATCATGTTTGTTTGGCGATGATGAAATGAATTATAATTCAGATTACATTATATTGACTGTTTAGTTTATAAGTGAGTTTAATTGCATTCCATCCAATTAAATTCAAATCCGATTTTAAACTCTTTACAAACTAAACGAGCCCTAAGAGGGCGTTTGGTTCACTAAAAAGTATAATCAGTTGTAATTGTAATTTGAATTACATTACAATCATGTTTGTTTGGCAATGATGAAATAAATTGTAATTCAGATTAAATTACAATGCTTAGTTTATAAGTAAGTTTAATTGCATTACATCCAATTATGTCCACTAAGGAAAATTATATTGCATAGCAAACTTGATTGAATATGTTGAATTACGTTGAAATTCAGAATTGTTCAAGTTAATATTAATATTTATCTTTTATTATTATTATTATTATTATTATTATTATTATTATTATTATTAATATTATTATTATTATTATTATTATTATTATTATTATTATTATTATTATTTTCTTTTAAAAATGAAACAGGTAACAACAATTAGTAGCTTGCTGAAATGTATGTATTTTTACAAATGTATTTATCTCTTTAATCAAACATCAGATTCATAACTGATGGTTGGGTATCTATTATTATTATTATTTTTTTTATAAATCACACTTTTATTAAAAACTCAAAGGATTACAAAAGATTAGTGAGGAGCCTCGAAACCAACTGAGCCCCCACATCTCTAGCAATGGTAAAATCAATCCTATTAAAGATGTGAACTGCTGCACGCGCTTCAATGTCCTGGGTCATAGAGAATCACCGAATACGCTTAAGTAAGGTGACTGCATCTTTCTCAAGTTCTCCAAAAGAAGAAAAAGAGAAGGGGAGAAACCCATATCCAATATCCGCACATTTAGCATCATACTTGACCCGTTTACTTATGCGGCATCAGCGATCGCTTCGCCACGGTATAAAATCAATCAACCGGATTGCGTCAAAGGCGACGAACCCGTAAGATCAACACATACGTCACGTCCACTATCCCAAGAGTAGAGTAATATGTCAGCCGGTCGCAAAGATCTGTCTCCATCTCCAAAAAGCCCAATATCCACCTCCTTGCGAGTGGAAATCCCTGACCGAGAGCATATATGATGCGCGCAAAACCGTCAAGTCTAATCACACAAACTGGTCACTTGTGAATGACCAGCCGTAACGGACTTAAAACGGCTTAAGCGAAATCAATGAAGATCTGAGGAGTATAGAGCCTCCCCGGGTCGTTATGTCCCAGCGAGCTATGCAATGGATCAATCAACGTATAGTGATCGAGAAGTTTGAACGAAAAAGGGTTTTGAGATTATGATTATAACTACAGAAATATCAAACAGATACAAAGGCTTAAATGCAAATTAAAGGAAATTAAAAAGATAAAATCTATTAAATAAACGCTATCACTATAATTAAAATGATGTTTTTTGTTTTATGTTTTTAGTGAAATTAAAAACTACGTGACGTACAAACTAAAAAGTGAAACTAAAGCAATATTAACCCTAAAAATATGAAAATGATGTTTTTACAAACCTAATGATAAAAGAAAATATTTAGAAAAAGAAAATTATTTTTATGACTAATTATTTAATTAAAAACTATTTTTAACTATTAAATAATAGCCTAAAATACAAGAAATTAAGAAATAAAGCTAGAAAAATAAAATTAAGACTTAGAAAAATCTAAAATATCAAAATAGAATTTTCAAAACTATTTTTGTATTTTTCTGATTATTTTCTATTTTCTAGGAATTTTAAACTATTAAAAACTAATTAAATTACTAAAAATCACCAAATAAACTATGAAAAATATGGAAAATTACTTTTTTCACTTTTTATATTTATCTAAACCTAAGAAAAATGAAAACTTATTTTTTTTTGAACCTTTTCTTAATTTTTTGTATTAAAAGCTAATTAAAAAGCACTAAAAACTAATTAAAATCAAGAAAAATAGCAAAACAGCTAGGAAAAATCTGAAAATTTCAGGAAAACTCTAAAATTATGTTAAGAAGCTAGGAAAAATGGAAAAACAGTATGCTATGTGGAGAAAAATGCAACTGATGAATCAAGTGCTTATTGAAATAAGCACTTGATAAGCAAATGAGCAAAATAAGCTACCAACTGAAAACAGGTACTATGATTTACTAAAAATGACCAAATGAAACAGAAATCAACAAGCTAAAACTACTGAATAACAAAATCACCTGATTTGAAGATTATGAGATTAAGCTAAAAGCAGAAATGGGTACCTACTTGCGGATCAATAAATAAGTACTCAAATAAGCTTAAAGCAAAATCCAAATGTTAAGTCCTAAACTAGACACGGGTATCTGCTTATAACCAAAAGACCGGACTTCTACCATTTCGATAAGCTCTGCAAGCTTGGACCAAAGCTGAGAAAAACTTCGGTTAGTCTTTGAGCCCTTTGGAGCAGGGCAACTAGGCCTAACTTTGAGCTTATGCTCAAGCTTATCCAGAGAGCTTAAGATAAAAACAGATATTAGGTCTTAAAGACCACCTAGCCAACTGCTTATAAACCAAAAATCAGATCCTAAAAAGCTCTACTGAAACCTGTGCAGATGCTGCAATATCTGCACAAACCCAAATTTTGACATGTTTTGACTTTTTGAAACAGATAGTAAAGTTGACTATCTTGAGATTTGAATACAATTTTATGACTGAAGTTGAAGTAAATTGATGAAATGAACTTAAGACCAGCTTTGTCTAAGGCTTTTAAACACCAAATAAGATTTTACATACCCAAAATTACAACAGATCAAGTATTAAGACAGATTTTATAAAACATTGACTTTAAAGGTTGCAAGCACAGTTTAATGACTCAATTGAGTTACTAGGAGCTAAACAAACTTGAACCAATAATAAACTACCCTTGCATAGACCTGAATGGCGATTTGACGATAAACCAAACACCCTTTACTCACTGATTTGCAAAGCAAGATTGAGATAAACTCCAAACAAGCATAGGTCACTGATTAAATTAACTTAAGATAACTTAATTACTACTATTAACACAGATTTTAACAGCTTAAAACTTCAAATACTGATTATGCTAGGGCTTACAATTTGTCCAATAGCCACTATGGCCTGCCAACTATGAAACCAGAGAACCACTAACCTAATCCAACCCCTAACCTACTTTGATTCAACCCAAATCCATGTCTGAACCAGCCATTTCCATTACTGCATCCTTTTCACCCATGTTTGACTTTTATTGACCCAACTCCAAAGTTGTTTAAAACTGCAATGTAAGCTTAGAGAAAACTTTATCAAGCTTTATTGAGCATGTATGAGCTTAAACACAAGTGACTAAGGGTGTTGACAGAGGATTTTGAGATTGAAAATTTCAACAGTGGATATATAATATGGAAATTGAACATGAACTAAAATTGATGCTTAATTGAAGTTGAGATACACTGAAGTGATTAACTTGAATACAATGGAACTAGAAAATACAAGTACAAAGCTAGTTTAGACTAAGAAATTGAAAGTCGACATACAATTTTTAAAAACTAAAAACTAACTCTCTTTCTTGCTTCCTCTTGGCCTCTTTTATGCACCAACTTCTCTCTCACTTATCGAGTGGATCCGGCATCAATATGAGCCATTGATTGGCTAAACTTCATCTTAGCCGTTTGTTGGAATTTGGCCAAAACACATTTTGATATCGGGGGACGGGGAAAGAGGTGCATTAATTGTGGTGGGATGTTAGGTGAGGTGGGGGAGACAAAGGGTGTAGTAGAAATTTGGAGAGGTTTGAGGAGGGGAGGTTGCGAACAATTTGGTGGGGATGGCAGGTTTTAGGGCGGGTTATATTATTTAAACATTGGGTTGTCGGGTCATAGGATTGGACCGGGTAAGGGATTTGGGCCAAGGATTAATGTTTTGGGCTTGGGTAACAATTAGGGTCCGGTTTGGTTTGTAGAGTATTAACACAAGGACCACTAATGTAATATTTGGAATTCAAGGGACCAAACATGCAAATTATGAAGATGTAGTCAAGGGTTGGTCTTGCCAAACTTTAATAATCCAAGGGCTAACTTTGACATTTTTGAAACTCAAGTTAATTTTGAACAATTTAAAAGCCGGGGACCAAAAGCGTAATTTTCTCAAAACTTTTAGATTTTCCACCAAAGGACTAAATATGACAATTTATGATTACAAAAGGACCTTTGGTGATTTTTCTTTTAAAATAAATGCCTAGGGACTGATTTTGCCATTTTGAAAGTCGGGGATTTGAAAGCGCCAATTATGCAAACTTTGCTCGTTTTCATCGATTTTGAACATTTTGCATCTGAAACATATAAAATGCATTTTTAAGATATTTTCAGAATTTTGATGCATTTCGAGCATTTTTAAGCGTTTTTGCGATTCAGATTTGACTAAAAATGATGAGTATTTACACACTCATCAATTCCCCACACTAAACTATTGCTAGTCCCTAGCAATCTTTTGAAAAAACTTAATGGATTTTATCTCTTTACCAAAAGCCATTACTTACGGAGTAGCCAAATATTTCAGTTCAAGCAAGAACCATGGTACACGATAACCATCGATTTATTGGCAAATCATAAACCATATAACGGTTTGATGTGTCTTTACCGAAGCGTACCCATACGGACTAGCCAACTCTTAGATAAATTATCAGAATTATCTTTGGTGAGCTGAATACCAATTATGGTTTTCCACTGCCTTTACCACAAGCCATAACCTTGCGGGCTAGCCAACTCTTCACTTTTTAGGATATGGTGAGCTGAATACCATACAATTTTGGGCAAATTGTAAGCCGTCAACGGATTTGAAATATCTTTACCAAGAGCCGTTTGCTCCTGGATTAGCCAATCCTTTTGTTTATTAGACAAGGCGGATTGATAACCAATTGAGTAAGTGCAAAACACTTACTCCAAAAAAAAATTTTGGCCAAAAGCGGAATTGGGTGGATAATGACATGATAAAATTCGTGAGAATTCCCCCCCACACTTAGAAATGAATATTGCCCTCCATATTCAAAGTACCGGCGGTTATGCCGAAACAAAGAACGGAAAAGGGAAATACTACGGCCATTATTTAGAAAGAAGATTTTTTTTTTTTTTATATACACAACATGTGGGGCAACCCCCACACTAGGGTGGTAGAAAGTAGAAAGAAGTCAGAAATATGGGTGAAAACCCATATGGCGTGCTACTATTTTTGATTCCCGAGTCGCTAGCTTGACTCGATCCCCGCATTCATTGGTTCATGGGGAAAGTTTGTAGGTCCGGGACAACCACAGGGGGAATGTCCTCTCCAAAATAGTGCTTCAATCTATGTCCATTCACTTTGAAGTTTGGCCCGTCTATTTGAGATAATTCGACGGTGCCATATGGAAACACTTTGGTAATGGTGAATGGACCGGTCCAACGGGTCTTAAGTTTCCCCGAGAAGATCTTCAATCTAGAATTAAAAAGAAGGACTCGGTCACCAACGTTGAAAATGCGGTTCTTAATCTTTGAGTCATGGATCTTCTTTGTCTTTTCTTTGTAGATCAAAGAGTTCTCGTAGGCTTGATCACGGAGTTCATTTAATTCGTTGAGTTGAACTTTCCGATGATCACCCGAAGACTTGAGGTCGAAATTTGCATGCTTCAAGGCCCAATAGGCTTTGTGCTCAAGCTCGATCGGGAGATGACACGCCTTTCCATACACGAGCTTGTAAGAAGTACACCCGATGGGTGTTTTATAAGCGATGCGGAAGGCCCAAAGTGCATCTTCTAATTTGTCCGACCAAGAGGCACGATTTTCGCCTACGGTCCTCTCCAAGATTCTTTTCAAACCACGGTTCGAAACTTCCACCTGCCCACTAGTTTGTGGGTGATACGCGGTGGAGGGACGGTGGGTGACACCGTACTTAAGCATTACTTTTGCGAATTGGTCATTGCAAAAGTGTGTACCGCGATCACTAATGATGGCACGAGGAGTTCCAAAGCGGGTAAAGAGACTTTAAAACTTCACCACTACTCGGGCGTCGTTGGTAGGTAGCGCTTTCGCCTCCACCCATTTAGACAAGTAATCGACCGCCACGAGTATATACTTGTTCCCTCGAGAAGACGGGAACGGCCCCATAAAGTCAATGCCCCATACGTCAAATATCTCGCACACTTGAATGGCATTTTGAGGCATTTCATCTCTTTTAGAGATGTTACCATGACGTTGGCAAGAGTCGCAAGATTTGACGAGGTCATGGGCATCTTTGTAAATTGTGGGCCAATAGAAACCCGAATCAAACACCTTCTTGGCGGTGTAGTTCGGGCCATTATGTCCCCCCGTGGGTCCATGATGACAAGCCTTGAGAATATCAGCGGCTTCTTGGCCGTGAACACACCGTCGGATGACTTGATCCGCACAAACCTTAAACAAGTAGGGGTCGTCCCAGAAGTAATGCTTAACATCCTTAAAGAATTTGTTTTTCTGTTGGGACGACATCCCTTTCACAACAAAGTTACCCGCATGATAGTTTGCAAAGTCGGCAAACCATGGGGTACTAGAATCTCCATGATGAGATACCACATTAAGTGTCTCGAGAGGAAATGTTTCGCTTATCTCCTTTTTCTCGAGCACACCTTGATGAGGATTTTCAAGACGGGAAAGATGGTCAGCCGCTAGGTTCTCCGCTCCCTTTTTATCACGGATGGTGATATCAAATTCCTGTAGGAGGAGAACCCATCGGAGCAATCTCGGCTTTGCATCTTGCTTAGCAAGGAGATATTTGAGGGCCGAGTGATCCGTATACACTATGCTTTTGGACAAGATCAGGTATGGCCGAAACTTCCGAGCATACACCACGGCTAGTAATTCTTTCTCCGTAGTGGTGTAATGTGCTTGAGCTTCGGTCAAAGTTTTGCTAGCATAGTGTATAGGCCGGAAATGTTTAGCTATGCGTTGCCCCAAGACTGCACCTATGGCGAAATCACTTGCATCGCACATGAGCTCGAATGGTAAATTCCAATCGGGGGCAACAAGAATTGGTGATTCAGTGAGTTTCTTTTTAAGAGTTTGGAACGCTTCAATGCACTCACTAGAGAAGGCGAAAGGAGTGTCTTTTTCAAGAAGTCGGGTCATAGGCGGGATATTTTAGAAATCTTGAATGAAACGACGATAGAAACCGGCATGACCAAGGAAACTTCTAACTCCTTTGACAGTAGTGGGAGGAGGTAGCTTTGAAATAACATCAACTTTGGCTTTGTCCACCTCAATCCCTTTCTTAGAGATTTTATGGCCGAGGACAATTCCTTCTTTGACCATAAAGTGACATTTCTCCCAATTTAGACAAAGGTTCGTGTTTTCACAACGTTCAAGCATCTTGTCCAAATGGGAGAGACATGTTTGGAAAGAATCCCCAAAGACCGAAAAATCATCCATGAAGACTTCCATAGTCTTTTCGATCATGTCATGGAAAATGGCCATCATACACCTTTGGAATGTACCGGGAGCATTGCATAAGCCAAAAGGCATGCGTCGGTAAGCAAATGTTCCATAAGGACATGTGAATGTGGTCTTTTCTTGATCTTGTGGATCAATGGGAATTTGGAAGTAACCCGAGAAACCATCGAGAAAGCAATAGTATTCGTTTCCCGCTAATCTCTCAAGCATCTGGTCCATGAAGGGTAATGGAAAGTGGTCTTTACGGGTGGCTTCATTTAACTTTCGATAGTCACTGCAAACACGCCATCCGTAACCAATCGGTAGGAATCAACTCGTTTTCATCATTTTCAACAACGGTTATACCACCCTTTTTGGGTACACAATGAACGGGGCTCACCCAAGGACTATCCGAGATAGGGTAAATAAATCCGGCATCAAGAATTTTTAGGACCTCCTGTTTGATAACCCCGTGGATTTTAGGATTCACTCGTCTCTGATGTTGAACTGCTGGTTTAAAGTCATCCTCCATTAAGATTTTGTGAGTACAAAACTCGGGGTTGATACCCTTAATGTCGGAGAGTTTCCAAGCAATTGCTTGCTTGTGTGACTTCAAGACCTTTATGAGAGCAATCTTTTCATCCTTACTCAAATCTCGAGCAATAATGACGGGTAATTTATCATCACCCTCAAGAAATGCATACTCGAGATGAGGTGGTAATTCCTTAAGTTCAACCTCGGAAATTCTTGATTTTCTCAACTGACTTGACTTCCTTGTTATGAAGCTCGATGGGAGGGAGTGATAATGGATCATTATTAAGCAACTTCTCAATGAGAAGAATATCTCCCTCGATGTCAATTGGAGCGTGATCAATTTCCCATGGAACCGAATCACTAGACAAGTATGCTTCAATCTCTTCCAAGATGAAATCACTTTCCTCAAACGGAGTAAGAGAAGGGGTGGAAGAGTTAGAATTAATAAGACTAGGGGATGATGGATCATTTTTGAGAAATTCTTCAATGGGAAGAATGTCTCCCATTGGATCACAAACATCATCATCCAATCGGATGAAACGAAGAGAGTTTGGTTTCATCCACGAGTTAACAAACTCGATCGACAAACTGATTCGGAGGTGGGACAAGTGGTGTGCTCTTAGAGCTAGCAGTTTCCACCACTTCCGATGAAGTCTCCAATTCTAGATCATCATCATCATCATCAAGAACACTCTTGACTTCCCTGGTACAACTTTCAAACCATTTGTTTGAACCCGGGGTAATTTTCAAAGCTTTGAGCTCAGCACGTTTTTGGTGAACACTCTTAACCGTGAAATTTGAGAGTGTTGCATTGATTCTTTCAGATTTTTGATCAATTGTGGCAACACTCTGTTTGTATAGAGGTTTGGAGTCTTGGTTAATATTTAACGTGAGCTCTTCGTTGTCAACCCGTATGGTCAACTCTTCAGCAAACACATCAATCAGAGCACGACTCGTTCTTAAGAAAGCTCTCCCTAAGATAAGGGGAACTCTAGGATCTGCATCGAAGTCTACTACAACAAAGTCAGCATGAAAGTGAAATTTTCCCACTTTCATCACGACATCCTCGGCTATCCCAAGTGGACGAGTTACGGTACGGTCCGCTAGCTCGAGTGTCATACGAGTGGATGAAAGTTCAGGAAGAGACAGTTTCTTCCATACTGAGAGTGGCATGAGGTTAATGCTAGCGCCAAGATCGGCCAAGGCGAAGCATTGAAACATCCCCAAGAAATCACACGGGATTAAAACCGGCCAGGGTCTTCAAGCTTTTCGGGAAGCTTATTAAGAATGGCCGCCGAGCATTGCTCATTGAGAGGAGTTTTCGCCATCTCGATAGCTTATCTTTGTTGGTGAGTAAGCCTTTAAGCGTGGATGCAAATTTAGGCATTAGAACGAGAGCATCAACGAAGCTTATATCAAAGTGAAGCTCATTGAAGATTTGGAAAAAATTTTCCATTTGCTCTTTGTTTTTGTCTTTGAGCTTCTCATCATTCATTCTTGATGGGTAAGGAAGCTGACTAGACTTTTGAGCTGGGATGGAAGTGTTTTGGCTCAGGATTTTTCTTGAACTTCGGGTTCGGACTTGAAGCTTGGACTACCGAAGGTGGGGCGTGTCTTGATGCCGTGGGCTTGAGAATTGCACCTTGTCCGTTGTATCCTTGGTAACTTGACTCAATGCTACAGGAGGAGGGGCATTGGAGTCGAAGGTCCATTGCGCGTCTTACCACTACGAGTGGTGACGGCTTTCAACTCGGCATTTGGATTGGGAATTGTATTGCTTGGGAGTCCTCCAGAAGATGGTGAAGCTTTGTTCATATTCATGTTCATGAAACTGCTCATCATATTCTTTAACTCATTAGTCTGCCGAGATAATGTGGTATCAATTTCCCTTTTAGCTCACCTCTCATGTTATTGATCTGAGTTTGCATTGAACGCATGTTTGACTCGGTCATTTTCATGAAGTCATTTGGTATGGGAGCTTGAGGAGGTTGTTGATAACTTTGATGATTAGGAGCTTGATATGGTTGGTTGAAATTGTTCTGGTTTTGATTGAAATTTTGAGAGTTATTGAAGTTGTGTCCTTGATTTGAAACAAAGCGATTTTGATTGCCATGGTTTTGATTGCCATGGTTTTGCAGGGAGGAAAACCGGTGGTGTCATACCGCTAGGTGCCGGTAGTGAGGATCGACTTGTGGTCGGTATTGATTGTGGTTTACTGAAGCTACGGGAGCTTGGTAAAAAGAAGCATCGGTTGCTTGACAATCATAATACGCGTGTGGACCACTACAAATTTCACACACCTTGTTTATGGCTTTGATTGGTTCCGGCTTATGAATTTCGCTTTTGATTTCCTTTACCTCTTTTATCATACAATGGATCATGTCCGTTAGAGCGGCTATCGGAGCTGCTAACTCTGAAGAGTTACTGGATGTAGAAGCGAGGAGTGTTGAACATTGACTTTGTTTCTAGAAATAGGAACTTTTGATTTACTCTCGCAAATTTCAAGCACATCTTTAGGTCTACGCTTCAAGATATTGCCACCGCGGATGCGTTCAAAGAATCTTGATCGTTACAGTTCAACCCATTATAAAAGATATTGACTTGTTGAAGCTCCGTGAATTCATGATGGGGGCATTTCCTGAGGAGATCTTTGAATCTCTCTCATGCCTCTCCAAAATTTTCATCGAAATTTTGACGAAATCCAGAAATTTCATTTTTTAGATTAGTCGTCTTTGATGGAGGGAAGAAGTAATTAACAAACTTTTGAACAAGATCCTCCCAAGTTTCGATGGATCGAGGGGTTCTTTTCGGCCAAATCGGTTGTCCCCTCAAGTGAGAACGGGAAAAGCATCAACTTGATTACTTTTTGTGGCACATCCTTGAAATTGATAGTTGAAGTCAACTTGTTAAACCAACGGATGTGTGCATACGGGTCTTCTCGGTCGGACCGCGGAATTGATTTGTAGACACAAGTTGGATCAAATGTGTCTTCAATTCGAAGTGATCGAGTTGATTCTTGGTAAACGATGGCATCTCCATAACCCTCGGTGGGTGCACGGAGCATTTCCGCCATAATGCGTTTCGCCATGGTGTTGTTAGAAATAGTACGAATCTCGGGTTCGACTATTTGGGCAGCGCCCTACGAGAACGTCTTCTAGGAATTTCCGCTAGATCACGCAAAGGACTCAATGATCTAGAAGAACGAGTGCGCATGCACTAGAGTAACTCTAAGGACTTCGAGTTAAGAGAGAAATGGGAATTATGAAAATCTTTCAGATGAGAATGGGAATTATGAAGACGTTTTATAAAAATTTTGGGGTGAGAAGAATCTTTATGGGTTTTACGGTTCTAAACGTCGACAACAAAATCAATTAACACAAAATCGAGGCAAAACAACAGTGAACTTAACCAATAATCCAAGATGAATGGCTTCTTTGGAAAAGGTACACCAATCACAAGGACACAAAGGCAAGTTTTAAATCTTTAGTTCGGGAACTTATTATGGTCGTACCACCAGTTAGGTAGTGCTTGCCTTGGTTTGCGTGGTAATCTTTTAAGTTGTTATTTATTAAAAGCACGACGAATCTTTTTGTATTTTTATTTTTGATACATATATATAGAAACAAAAGAAAAATATTTTTGTGTTTTATCGTTTTTGGTACATTTTTGGGTTTTGGATTTTTAGAAGAAAATATGATATATATATAGATAGGTATGGATGATATAAACAAATGAGTGAGGATTCAAACAACTAATCTGCTACACGGAAGATAGATCGGCACTGACTCCGCGTGGCGCCAAAAATTTGATGCGCGCAAAAACCGTCAAGTCTAATCACACAAACCGGTCACTTGTGAATGACCAGGCCGTAACGAGACTTAAAACGGCTTAAGCACGAAATCAATGAAGATCGAGGAGTATAGAGCCTCCCGGTCGTTATGTCCCGCGAGCTATGCAATGGATCAATCAACGTATAGTGATCGAGAAGTTTGAACGAAAAAGGGTTTTGAGATTATGATTATAACTACAGAAATATCAAACAGATACAAAGGCTTAAATGCAAATTAAAGGAAATTAAAAAGATAAAATCTATTAAATAAACGCTATCACTATAATTAAAATGATGTTTTTGTTTTTATGTTTTTACGAGACTGAAATTAAAAACTACGCGACGTTCAAATTAAAAAGTGAAACTAAAGCAATATTAACCCTAAAAATATGAAAATGATGTTTTTACAAACCTAATGATAAAAGAAAATATTTAGAAAAAGAAAATTATTTTTATGACTAATTATTTAATTAAAAACTATTTTTAACTATTAAATAATAGCCTAAAATACAAGAAATTAAGAAATAAAGCTAGAAAAATAAAATTAAGACTTAGAAAAATCTAAAATATCAAAATAGAATTTTCAAAACTATTTTTGTATTTTTCTGATTATTTTTCTATTTTCTAGGAATTTTAAACTATTAAAAACTAATTAAATTACTAAAAATCACCAAATAAACTATGAAAAATATGGAAAATTACTTTTTTCACTTTTTATATTTATCTAAACCTAAGAAAAATGAAAACTTATTTTTTTGAACCTTTTCTTAATTTTTTGTATTAAAAGCTAATTAAAAAGCACTAAAAACTAATTAAAATCAAGAAAAATAGCAAAACAGCTAGGAAAAATCTGAAAATTTCAGGAAAACTCTAAAATTATGTTAAGAAGCTAGGAAAAATGGAAAAACAGTATGCTATGTGGAGAAAAATGCAACTGATGAATCAAGTGCTTATTGAAATAAGCACTTGATAAGCAAATGAGCAAAATAAGCTACCAACTGAAAACAGGTACTATGATTTACTAAAAATGACCAAATGAAACAGAAATCAACAAGCTAAAACTACTGAATAACAAAATCACACAGATTTGAAGATTATGAGATTAAGCTAAAAACAGAAATGGGTACCTACTTGCAGTCAATAAATAAGTACTCAAATAAGCTTAAAAGCAAAATCCAAATGTTAAGTCCTAAACTAGACCTGGGTATCTGCTTATAACCAAAAGACCAGGACTTCTACCACTCGATAAGCTCGTGCAAGCTTGGACCAAACGAGAAAAACTCAGTTAGTCTTGAGCCCTTTGGGCAGGGCAACTAGGCCTAACTTTGAGCTTATGCTCAAGCTTATCCAGAGAGCTTAAGATAAAAACAGATATTAGGTCTTAAAGACCACCTAGCCAACTGCTTATAAACCAAAAATCAGATCCTAAAAAGCTCTACTGAAACCTGTGCAGATGCTGCAATATCTGCACAAACCCAAATTTTGACATGTTTTGACTTTTTGAAACAGATAGTAAAGTTGACTATCTTGAGATTTGAATACAATTTTATGACTGAAGTTGAAGTAAATTGATGAAATGAACTTAAGACCAGCTTTGTCTAAGGCTTTTAAACACCAAATAAGATTTTACATACCCAAAATTACAACAGATCAAGTATTAAGACAGATTTTATAAAACATTGACTTTAAAGGTTGCAAGCACAGTTTAATGACTCAATTGAGTTACTAAGAGCTAAACAAACTTGAACCAATAATAAACTACCACTGCATAGACCTGAATGGCAGATTTGACAGTAAACCAAACACCCCTTTACTCACTGATTTGCAAAGCAAGACTGAGATAAACTCCAAACAAGCATAGGTCACTGATTAAATTAACTTAAGATAACTTAATTACTACTATTAACACAGATTTTAACAGCTTAAAACTTCAAATACTGATTATGCTAAAAACTTTGAAAGGGCTTACAATTTGTCCAATAGCCACTATGGCCTGCCAACTATGAAACCAGAGAACCACTAACCTAATCCAACCCCTAACCTACTTTGATTCAACCCAAATCCATGTCTGAACCAGCCATTTCCATTACTGCATCCTTTTCACCCATGTTTGACTTTTATTGACCCAACTCCAAAGTTGTTTAAAACTACAATGTAAGCTTAGAGAAAACTTTATCAAGCTTTATTGAGCATGTATGAGCTTAAACACAAGTGACTAAGGGTGTTGACAGAGGATTTTGAGATTGAAAATTTCAACAGTGGATATGTAATATGGAAATTGAACATGAACTAAAATTGATGCTTAATTGAAGTTGAGATACACTGAAGTGATTAACTTGAATACAATGGAACTAGAAAATACAAGTACAAAGCTAGTTTAGACTAAGAAATTGAAATTCGACATACAATTTTTAAAAACTAAAAACTAACTAACTATTCTTGCTTCCTCTTGGCCTCTTTTATGCACCAACTTCTCTCTCTCACTTATCTGAGTGGATCCCAGCATCAATATGAGCCATTGATTGGCTAAACTTCATCTTAGCCGTTTGTTGGAATTTGGCGCCAAAACCTGTTTTTGATATCAGGGACAGGAAAGAGGTGCATTAATTGTGGTGGGATGTTAGGTGAGGTGGGGGGAGACAAAGGGTGTAGTAGGGGTGGCTGGAGAGGTTTGAGGAGGGGGGAGGTTGCAGACAATTTGGTCGGGGATGACAGGTTTTAGGGGCGGGTTATATTATTTAAACATTGGGTTGTCGGGTCATAGGATTGGACCGGGTAAGGGATTTGGGCCAAGGATTAATGTTTTGGGCTTGGGTAACAATTAGGGTCCGGTTTGGTTTGTAGAGTATTAACACAAGGACCACTAATGTAATATTTGGAATTCAAGGGACCAAACATGCAAATTATGAAGATGTAGTCAAGGGTTGGTCTTGCCAAACTTTAATAATCCAAGGGCTAACTTTGACATTTTTGAAACTCCAAGGATTAATTTTGAACAATTTAAAAGCCCAGGGACCAAAACGTAATTTTCTCAAAACTTTTAGATTTTCCACCAAAGGACTAAATATGACAATTTATGATTACAAAAAGACCTTTGGTGATTTTTCTTTTTGAAATAAATGCCTAGGGACTGATTTTGCCATTTTCGAAAGTCGGGGATTTGAAAGCGCCAATTATGCAAACTTTGCTCGTTTTCATCGATTTTGAACATTTTGCATCTGAAACATATAAAATGCAATTTTAAGATATTTTCAGTATTTTGATGCATTTCTGAGCATTTTTAAACGTTTTTGCAGTTCAGATTTGACTAAAAATGATGAGTATTTACACACTCATCAATATATCAACAAGAACATCGCGCACAAGGTTGTGACGATGTTTAATGCCAACAATACCCGCACATGAAACAGCGTGGTCCCCGTAAATATCTCCGGGAAAAACCTTAGAGCACGCGAGAACACGGTACTGAACGGTGAAAAGAGGAACACCCAAACGATAACACGAACACAACGATAAGCCACGGCATTCATAGTTTGTCCCAATCCGGATATCGAGCCACCCTAAGCCAATCCGAGGTGTGATCCTCCTTTAAAGAACTCCATAAGCGCCATCGTCGGGGAAAGATGGAAAGTAGATTCAACAGTTTGGGAAACATGACCGAAATATATATCTGCCAATTTCTTCATAAGTTTGGGGGCAGCGACTTCGCTAGGGTTACTCAAAAGGTCAATATCCATATTCACATTGAAAGTACATAAAGCATCATCAAAAGAGGGACCAGCAGGTACAATACCCGAACCATGAAGAAGCTTAGTCTGTAGGCCAGCTGATTGAAGTCTAGAAGCAAGGAAGGCATAGTTCAAGACATCACTTGCGGAATATAAACCAAGTCCCCAAAAGCAAAAGGTAAGGTGGCGAGTCTCCTTTGCCGGTCACCAAAACCAGTCGAAGCGGTGACAATACGCTCCAAAGAAGAGCGAAGTGCGCATCAAAGGAAACCGAGCACACTCAAAGACCGAGGAGAACATGCGCATAGAAAAATAGAGCTTAGAAATACCGGCACATGAGCGGAGTAACAACAACTTCGCATTGAGGGTCATTAAGTTTGGCAACTGCCTCCATAAGTTCAATAGTTTTAGCAACTCTTTTCAGGACCAACTTACTACCAAACTCAAAATCCACACTAACAGGTCCACCCAATAATTTAACACCATGTGAGAAATATTAGGGGAAAAACACCATCATGCACCTACGGGGTCCTCTTGTGGCCAAAAGACTTCAGTTTTATCAACATTGAGGTGTAAGCCACGACAAGGTCCGTCTGCCATAATCATCTCTAAAACCTTACCCACAACCAAGGTATCACCAATAATAGTGCCATCATCCAAATACCAAGCTTGAAAAGAAAGGTCAAAAGAATCTCTAATCTTACATGCTAAGGGATGTAAAACTAAAGCAAAAAGAAGAGGCCTAAGCGGATCACCTTGTTGCACACCTTGATGGGACCAAAGAGTATGCTCACCATAATATAATCTAGCTGGACTAGAGTAGCAGAATTCCACCCATTGTGAAATAGCCGGGAAATGCAGCCGAACCTCACGTAGCATAACAGCCCGGTCCACCATATTGAAAGCGTTTTTATTATTATTATTATTATTATATTATTATTATTATTATTATTATTATTATTATTATTATTATCATCGTTATTATTTTTATACTATTACTATTATATTATATATTAGATATATTTATATTTTTTATATAAAATTAATTTTAATTTTACTTATAATTAATACAATTTTAATTATTTTTTTATTTTAAATTTAAATATATTTATATATTTTTATTTTAAATTTAAATTATGTTATTCATTTTGGTAAAATTTTTTATTATTATCTTAAGTATTTAATTTTTATTTAATTAATTATTAATTAATTAAAATATTAGTATTTTCATACAAAAATAATATGTTTTTTATACATAAAAATATTTAATTACTATTTTATTTAAATATTTATTATTATTATTATTATTTTCAAAAAGGCAATTATTATTATTATTATTGTTATTATTATTATAAACATCGTTTTCATTAAAAACAAAATTATAGGATTACAAGAAATTAGTGGGGAACCGCGAACCAATCAGGACCCCCACACCTTTAGTAATAGCAAAACAATTGCAGTTTTTTCTTTTTAGATAACAATCCATTAAAATTACAATTTCTTTAACAAGTTATTATTATTACGTTTTCAACCAACTAAATAGTTGCAGTTTTTTTCTTTTTTTTTTTACATAACAATCCATTAAAATTTCAATTTCTTTAACAAGTTACAACTTTTTGAAAACATTATACGAACCAAACGATCCTAAGTTATCATAAATGAGCTAAATCTTTTAATACACCCTTATGATCAATAGTAATCAAATCGATAACTAAAATACCACCACTAATTATATTCCTACAATTATTGATGAAATTGATGTAACGGTCGATCAAACTTTGGTGTAACTTTCTTGCTTTTAACTTTATTTTTTAGATCTTTTTGAGCTTTACAATAGAAGGCTATAAAGCTAAAGTGATCCCACTTTCTAAAGATGTTATGGACCTCGATGTTTGTATCTGAGTTTTCATGTGAAAAAATATCTTTTCAAATGCATTCGGTTTGAATTTTAAACAGTACTAATTGTTAATTTTCAACATAATATCGTGAGATGATCTTTATTAATACTCTTACGGAAATGACAAGTGTTGATGCATAATCTGACGCGGGCAGGATTCAACGACTCTCCTTGGCCGTTAGTCGTCTTCTCGGCCCAGTAGACTGTCAACAAAGAGAACCGTTAGGAGTGGACCGAGGCGTAGCGGGTCCACCTCCGACGGTCAAGTTAGTATGCGATGTAGCATATATCCAAGTTAGGGTTAGAGATAACCTGTCATGTATTTATAGAAGATGGATTAGGGTTTAGGTGTAGAGTGGGCCGCATCTGCCGGGCCTGACCCATTCCTGGCCCAGTCCGGACTATACGTCCACAACAAGACAAAACACAAGGTAAAACTGTAAAAGTCTTTAATTTAATGAACTCGTAAATTTCTAACACATAGATGGTGTTTGGCCCGGGGCTTACAGGAGCTTATAAAGGTTTGAATTTTTAAAATAAGCTAGTTTATAAAATAAGTTTTGTCTACAAATAAGTTTATGAAAGCTTTTATAAGTCATAAGCCCAAGCCAATTAAAACGGGTTTATGAGCTACAGCTTTATAAAAAAATATATAAGCTATAGCTTACGGCTTATAATATAAGCTATAACTCTAGCAGGGGCAAAGCCAGAAAATTATGATCGAGTAAGCAAACTTTGATAATCCTTAAAAACTACACTACAATTCGGTTCGTTAGGAGGTGAAGATTACAAAAAAAAAATCAAATATTTTAAAAAATTTATACTGCAAAGTTTTTTGTTGGAGGGACACGTACCCACCCGCCCCTCCTGTCTCGGCCTCTGAGCTCTGGGTAGCCCCAGTCCCAGCTCATTTCATCAGACATACCCATTATTTGAACTTATGATTTTGAAATAACACACTACAATTTTTATTTTTTTTATTTTTTTTATATTTTTTTCTTAAACGCCACACAACGAGCAATTTAGGTTTCGTAATTTGTTTAAACGTTTATACTTGAAATGCTAAATGATGTTTAATCCGTATGCTATTTTACACATTATATAATTACAGATATAATCACATCATCAAAAAAAAATTTTGTAATAAAACATTTATTGATAACATCTAGTCTCCTGCTGCTTGAAGCTACTGCAAATTCTTCAGACATATAAAGGCTAAAAGATAAACACTAAACGCTTTTAAATACTCGTTTTTTCTTTAATAAGAATAGGAATGTGAACAAATTATTTACCTTTTCATTCAATTATATGCATAGAATATCAAAGATATGAGCAAATTCCATTTTTCATGTAATCATGTTGGCACTGTGGTACTTGAGTTTTACAACTCGTACGGTAAAATATATTTGCATGAATTTAAAATTGTAATTAAGCTATTAATATTTCAGAATTACCAAATATTTATTAGATATCGTATACAACTTTGTTTAAAGTAATTTTTGACTAAATCGAGTAGTGAGTGTTTATTTTAACACTAATTAAGTTGAAAGCTAAGGTGAATAATATTTTTGATACTATTGAACTTTTGTTTAGGGTCTTCACAGTATATACAGTTGCTGACGTCACAAACTTAGCAATTAAGGTTCAGGAAATATACGAAGAAGAACAAGCTGGGCCAAATATAAAAATGAAGATGCTTGTGGATTACAAAAGATGTATATGAAAAGTGGTAGTTAATATATTCCCCATTTACTTTTAAATAATTCATCCACTAGTTAAATATAGGGTTAATAACCTATTAAAGCATCATACTTGTCACAATTGTCGAACAAAAAATCAGCCATATCTTGTCTATTATGTGCGTATGAACATTTGGTAACTTATCAAATCCGGTTTTGTTTAACAATCTTATCCTACTTGATCATAAACTTTGACTAGATCATATATATCCTTGTCTTGATTAATGATACTTTGACTAGATCATATATATCCCACCCACCCCATCACCTCCTGTTACTATGCATACACTTTGACTAGATTTTACCACACTACCATTAAAACACCCTTTGTGATCCCTCATCACTAATGCCATATTACAACACTCCACCATCACCACGCGCCTCCCAGCCATCACCACATAAAGTTTCAAGTAGATCCGTCACTTTTAAAGGCTACGAGTGGTGAGGATGGTGGGTTTAATTTGTAAGAGGATGTCCGGGATATGTGCTTAATTGTTAGAAGATACATAGTTTGGAGTGGTTCAATAAAACAAACACCTTATTTGGGTTTCTTTGTTTCTTATTTCATAGTGGTTTATTTTAGTATTACAATTTGCGTGTTTGTGTGCTTGTGCAAGAATCAGGAGCGTCAAGTATTTTGAGGAGAAGTGCATCAGTCGAGAAATATTTGTGCGGTTACACCAAGGTTATGTAACAATACTCAATGAAGATTTTCTTCGAGATCAGGAAACAAAAGTATCTTGAAGCTCTTGATAAGTATGTATTGATTTGATATTTTGATGCTTTATTTTGAATATGTTGTTCAACATGTTTGGCTAATTTGAGAATGCTTGTGGCCTTATAATTTTATGATGCGGCTTATATTGTCGGTGGTGGTCCGGTGAGAATGGTCCGGTGGTGGTGGTCGGTGAGAAGATGGTCGGTGAGATGATGGTGTTGGGTTGTTAATTCCTCAAATGAGGAAAGTCAAGATGGTTTGATTGGTTTTGTGTGTTTGTTGATCGGTGTTTATTTTGTGTGTGTGTGTGTGTGTGTGTGTGTGTAGAGAGAGAGATAGGGGAGAAAGGTGAGAAATTTTTGACCTTTTAAATACGACCTTTTAAATACATTATATAGAGTTGTGATAGGCGGTTGAGGGTGGCGTGGACTTTTTCCTGCAGTTGGGGTACATGTATCATCTGAGACATATTAGACAAGATAAGTGGCCAAAAGGGATATTTTTTTTTTGCTTCATGACATTTGTGACAAGTATGATGCTTTAATAGGTTATTAACCCTTAAATATATTAATTTAGATTTAAATATGCATGCATGCATGAGTATATCATATTTAGATACCATAGTCTATAAGGCTCAGTCGTGACCCAGCATGACTCTGCCACATTAACTTTCTTTTTCCGATAATCAGACACGATTAAATTATCACAGTTTGTGACTGAATTATTTTTCTTTTATTTTTCTAATTTTTTTAAAAAAGAAAAAAATTTAACAACAAAAAAATTAATAAATAACATTTTTTAAACTATAAATTACAATACATAATTAAAAAACTAAATATATATATAGTGTACAAATAGGATGGGCTTTTCACCACACACCACACAATACATATATCACCATCTCATCTTCTTCCTCATGACAAATATGTGCAACACACACACACCAAAAACATATACCAAACATCAATTTAAATCCAAAAGAAGGAAAACAAGCAAAACACAAACCAAAATACCAAATAATTGAATTAAGTTTTGTATTTTTTGCATGTAAAGACTCGGTCGAAAATTCGACCGAGTGTTGCTTCTTGTCCTTGCTCGACCAACGATGACCAAACACCCGCAATGTGTTTAGCCTAAAGTAATTACATAATGTATTGGTTAGACTTTAAAAAGTAAAAACACACTTATATGGCATAATAAATCTCATCATTGTATTTGAACTTTTCATAGGCCAGAGGTGGTAATGGTTGCTAAACTAATCATTTTCACATCAGCGTCACATCACTATTTAGGACACTACTAAACATGTGTAACGGTTACCACTAAATCCACCACCAAACCTGTTTTTTAACAAATTTAATAAAAATACTAAAAGAGTTAACTTCATTTTTGGTCTATGTGGTTTGCCGGGTATTTCACTTTCAGTCCAATTTTTAAAAAAGTTTCGGTTTGGTCCAAAAGTGAAAAACCCGTTTTAGGTTTAGTCCATTTATAACGGCACCATTACTTTGATTTGGCTTGACTGTTAAATAGGAGGGTTTTTTTGTCTTTTCAGATTTTTTACTAAATAAAACATGTGGATCCACTTGTTGGACCATTTTAGCGTGTTATAACGTATTGTTTAAGTTAAACAAAATTCCATGCAAATAATAGAATGTATATAAATAGTTTAAGAATAGCAATAAGTAAAGCAGTTTATAATACGTGACACAAAGTTACTTTTCAACGTTTAAACTCTTATTGATATAAAATCAAATAATTGACATGGTTTGCTTACAGAATAGCAAACCTAGTTGAATGACAATGTGTATGTGATCTCCACTCAAATTTAAACTAACAACCTGTGTTAAAATTTTAAGTACCAACTATACTTACTCGTTGAATGTCCAGCGACCTAGTTAGGTTCGAGGATTAATGATCTTCTTGAAGACTTTGTTATCTGTTACAAGAGATGCATTACTCATTTACATGAATTCCCTTCTATAGGAGGGAATTAGGGTTTCAAAGGGTTCCTATAGTACACGTGTTTAACATCCAACGGATGTTCTAAAACTAGTATAAGGTTACATCTACTTTAGGGAACAGTTTAGTACACTCTTTGTAGTTTTATACCAACTGTGATAGCTTGACATTCCCAAGTAGATTTTACTTTATCTTGTCTATAAAGTATCTTTTTCCCGCCTTTGAAACATTCTAGATGCTAGGAGACTTTTTGCTCAGCATCTTTGTGAAGAGGAGATCACCATCGTTCAGTGAGGTATTGCCACATTTGCTGAATTGAACTTCTTCATTTGGACTTGGTTATCAGTTATTGATCCGCATCAGTAATCGTGAAGTGAAGAATTTGTGTATCTTCAATGACCTCTTAAAAAAGTCAAGGCTAAGTGTAAAAGGTGAGATGAATGTGTCTTCATATTTGTTGGTTGTGTGAGCTGAATGTGTCATCAGATTTGTGTACTGAAGTTATCTTCAATGTCCATTTGAATGTGTTTTCAGCTTTTTCTTCAGTGGTTGAGCTGATTATGTCTTCAGCTTTGCATGTTGTGTGAGCTGAATGTATCTTCAGCTTTGTTGGCTGAATGTGTCTTCAGCTTTGCATACTGAAGTTGTCTTTAGTATCCTATACTTAGGGTATTTTCTATTCAAATCCTAGTTCAGGGGAAGTGGGCGCTGAACTAACCCAACAATCTCCCTATTTGGATATACAAATAGTCTAAGTTATCAGATGCAAGTAAGCATACAACTTCTTCTTACTTACTAGTATAAATGTAAATGAAAGCAGTAAGGATAGACATGATGTAGAAAACTAGAAAGGGGGGGGGGTTGAATAGTTTTACCAATTTAAATATTCGTTTTAAATTATTTAGATCGGCTTACGTCAATCCTTTTTGTTGAATTGACATTGATAGTTAGATGCGAATAAAATATAATACGGGATAGAGTTAGGAAAGACGAAACCGCGAAACGAGTATTTATAGTGGTTAGGTTACAAGGTCACCTTCCTTGCCGTACTCCATTCCCCGAGTACCCAACTCGAGAGTTCGTAAACACTGCACCTATAAGCTCTTTATCTTGGCGAAGAAGCCTTCATAACGTTGCTTACACTTTATCTGGTACAAAGCTAGATACCGAGTTCTATGTCGAGGTAGAACCAACCTAACGTCAACACATTTTATTCGATACAAACTTAGATATCGGGTTCCTTTATAATGAAGGAACCAAACCCAGATACCAACTAACACAACATATCTACAACATACTTAAGATGAATCAATTACAAGAGACACTTCAGTGATCTTGTGATGATAACGAAGCCTAGCAACCCATTTCGTCAAGCTTGCAAGGGGTCTATGCAAAATGTCATGATCTAGCCTTTAAGAGGAATCTAGAGAATCACTAAAGAAAAACTACATGGATGATCCTTAGATATGAGGTTAGAGGTAAGAATATAGAGAGAATATATGTATGAAAGTAGTGTGCGAAAATGATGAATGGTTCACTATTTATAGACAATAAGTTCACTGTTGAGCCAGATCCGACGGATCCCTTGGGAAAGGGATCCGGCCAGTGTATTCCAAGGGATCCGGTAACTGGGTAATTCCAGACCGGATTTTGGGTTACAATTCTGTTTTTTGGGTCATGGGTCATGGACTATGGGTCATGAGTATCCAACATGATGTCATGCATGATGTAATGCATATATTGGGTCATTGGTCATGGACTATGGGTTATAGGTCATGGACTTTACCCAACTTGATGGCATGCATGATGTAATGCACATGGGTCATGGGTTATGAGTTATGGGTTATGGGTCATGGGTTTTAGGTTATGGATCATGGGTAACCCATTCTATTTACTTACATATTTATATAACTAGTTTAAACTTAACTATGTATTTTATAAAAATGTAAGTAACAAGTGTTACTTATATGTGTTTTATAAAATTAGTTTTGACTTTATGTAAACTAGAAATGTTTGATGGTTTATTTGTTTAGTGAAATAAGTTAGGAAACTTATTGGCTCGAAAACTTATGTATTTTATTTATCTCGTTAAAATGATTTTACAATTGTTATCAACAAAACATAGAAAGATCGTAAGATATAAATAGACGTTCTTACGGTTTATTTGTATTAACAATCTCCCTCTTGTTGATGACAAAACATAAAATTATTTTAAGTACAAAATAAATTTTGTTAATTTAAGTTTAAATTTTTTACTCTTTTCTCCCCCTTTTTGTCAAAACAAAAAGAGTGTCGAAAGGAAACTAACTCGGATAAGATGAGATTAAGATAAAAGAAACGTGAAATAAAATGACAAAAGGTATTGCTTGTTCGCAAAGCTCCCCCTTGACGAAAGCTCCCCCTTATTGAGGGTGTCAAGTTATTCAAAGTGAATTTTGAAAATCTACAAAGAAAGTGTTAGAGTAGCAATATATGATATGATAAAAGTAAGTTTTAATTTTATCACAGAAAGTTTCTGAGCTGCTGGTTATGCCGGATCCTTTCCAAAAGGGATCCGGCTGGCATAAGATGAGAGATCTAGCCATCTGTAAGTTATATCAACATGTAAAAAATACAAAGAAACTGTGACAAAAGGTCATAATCACTGCTTCATCACGTAATTCATGAACCACGATTTGAGTGTGTTGACAATGGTTGCAAAGGTTTTCACGTTATGGTGGATGTGGTGATGGATCCTCAATCCACATAGATTGATCAAGAGGAAAGAATGTGTTTGGTGGGAGAAATTTTGGTGGAGGTAGATGTAATGTAGATGGTAGTAAATGTGATGTTGAGGGATGAAAATGTGTTGGTTGTGGATGTGGAACAATCATGGATGTTGTAACACCCCCAATTTCGTGATACGCATCGGAATTCAAACTGGGTGTTACTTCATGGCACAACAGTCATAACAATAAAAAAATGATCTCTAAAGGAGTCGTTTAAAAAGGATTTATCATTCAAATTATTCAAATATATCAGAGTTTACAAAATAGGTCTCAGTTGGTTCCATTGTTTACAAAATACATCAATATAAAGTCTTTGATGTTTTGTGAATGATAAAATATTTATAGCCTTCTTGATCTAGTCCTCGCTCTTCCGTGCCAGCTTCCGACATTATGGACCTGAAATTCATGCTTAAAACTGTCAACACAAAGGTTGAGTGAAATTCATAGAGTTTAGGAAATCAGTTAAACACATAATGTTTGTAGTGTGAGCTATAGACTCACACCAATGGTTTGAAAACAAAACAGTTATTATTGCACTAAGCTCATGATACTGAAAACGTTAACAACTTGTCAATAGAAATTGATATAATAGTAACAGTTGCCCTAATAGGTAATTTGCCAATTAACCTATGGTTCTTCAAATAGAGTGCGTTTGTTTACCGGACTTGGTCAAACAAACGGGATTCGTCAATCCCGATAGATCTATCCACATTATTCGCGTTCACCCGCAAGTGATTAATGGTTCATGATAATAGGGACTTAAGTTTGGCAATAGTGGTACTTAGTGCACATAATACATTTAGATAAGCATACAGTTTCAAAGCAATGTGTTCGGTTTAAAATAAAGCATGTATCTCCCCCAAGGGTTTGTAAAACAATTAAGTAATAGAAAGTAGGGCTATGAACTCACCTCAGAGTAAATGATATCAAATGTATAATGAGAATGATGGATATGCCGTGAGAACTTCTACGAGCAACCTAAAATAGGATGCTGCGACTTAGGTTTGAAATAATGATGCGAGAGAAATAACAAAACTATATACGTCTCTATGTTGATCATGATGTAGTACATGGTATTTGTGTATGTCGTTTATAGAAAGGGTCTAGTTGTGAAAACGTGTATAGGTTATATATATCGTACTACCGTTCGGGCCATCACAATTCAGAGGTCATGTAGTTTTGTATATATAAGACATATGTTTTGTTTATATATCATAAGTGTCAAAAATGTCCATATGGTTTGCAAACATAAGTTACATGTTTGTTTGGTTATGATTAGGAAATCATAATGGTTATCACTTTAATAGACAAAACAATTCAGAGGTCATGTAGTAAACGTTCGAGGAGCTAGGACACTTTAAATCGTAAATCCAGCAACTCGTCGATACGTTTTACTCAAATGAAACCCCTCACATGAAGCTCCCTAGTTTTGTAGCACTTTAATAGATAAGACATATGTTTTGTTTATATATCATAAGTGTCAAAAATGTCCATATGGTTTGCAAACATAAGTTACATGTTTGTTTGGTTATGATTAGGAAATCATAATGGTTATCACAAGTATCGTTATAATTTATGTCACAAGTGTTTAAAGAAAAATTTACAAGTTTTCTAATTTGTAAAGTTGTTTATTACAAGTATAGTTTCATAGTTTATCAAGGAAGTAGATCCAAAATTGTATTGAATACATTTAGGTTTATCAAGGCTAAGGCCTTTGGTTTACGGTCTAGGCTAAATAAGTCTTGAGGCTTTAGCCATGGCCTTGCCGTGGCTTTGTTTTAGGCTACCATGGTATTGAGACTCAGACTTGGCCTTAGCCATGGTTGTGGTCTCGGCTTAAGGCCATTAGGCCTCTTTGTTTGCCTTTTAGTTGTGACAAAAGTATAGTTGTGAAACTATATATAAGGCCGTTTCAGTTTTTGAAAGATAATGGCATGTTTAGGCGTTTTCAAGGTCCGAGCTTCTTTTAAATTGAAGGAAAACGTCGTTCCGGACAACTTTCATGTTTTAACTTTTTGATGATTCGGACCAGAAGTACCACTTTTAAAATGACCAACTGCTTAACAGCTTGTGTTAGGCAGTTTCGGCGTTTTGGTTTCGCTAATTTCTTTTGGCCATAACTTTTGACTCGTTTGTCCATTTCGGGTGATTCAAATTGCTATGTTTACCTTTTTATCTTGTCTACCATATTATGTAAGTTAGAAAGTCCATATGTGAATGGTTTTAATGGTTTCAAACGTGTAGAATATGACTAGTTTACTAGTTTGTTACTTTTACGACAATATATGAATTAAAACATGTGATTGAGTATATGTACATCATGAATCAATATAGTAACTATTTATATAGCATGAAATTGTTAAGATTATGAATAATAAAGATGAGATGATGGTGGTGATTAGTTGCTTACAACTTTTGGCTTTCAATTAAGAAAGGAGGAACTAGTAAGGATCAAACTTTGATTGAACACCTAGAACCTCGGATTGAGCTAGCTTTTTACACCTTGGCACCCTTGAAATCTTGAAGAGTTGGTGATGAAGTATTAAGTGACTTGAGTGGATTTAAACTCAAGAAGATCACTTAAACTTGCTAGAGATTTGATGTAGTAACTTACTACTTGAAACTTCTTTGCATAAACTTGGAGTTTATAGATCAAATGATGGAAGATATGATGATTTTATGGTATGAACGACCCAATTCAGTGTTTTAGGGTTCTTAGGATGTATTTCACTTGCTATTTATAGGAGGGTAAGTTTGGTTAACCATATATTGGGTTAAATATTAACCATGGTTAAGTTAGGACACATGTAATGATCTAAATGAACCATGGTTAGGATGATGCCATCAAAATGATGACTCCCCCCCCTAAGGTCGGCCATGAAGAGATAAGATGACTTAGGTGGATAGTTTTGGTATTATCTTAGTTACGGAGTGAGTTTTGGTTCCGTTAATCGCTAACTGTAGCCGTTTAGCCATAAAACGTAAAACCGGGTATCGTAAAAATATGAAACTTATAGTAATGATTAAACTCATCATTATACTCCATCTAAAAATATAAAATGGGTGATAAGTCTCATTGGGTGCAAAAACGCTGCTTAAAACTGGAATTACGGGTCAAAAACGCGTAATTCGCAATTTATCAGAAAAGAACGAAATTTCAGGGAAATGACCGTGAATTTATTTAAAGTAGACTAAAATTAGTCTAAAAGTGATATGAGATGTCAAAATGTGTTTTTCATCGTACGTGGGATAACTTAACAGTTATACGTGAAGTTTAAAAGTTACGCGATTTAAGCAAAAATGTAGAACGTACAAGCTTAATTTCTTTATGGTCAAAGGAGGAGGGAAATATGTTTGACTTTTCCAAAAATGTAAAAGTTTCTAAACATTTTAGAAAATACCGTACAGGAATGGTTAAGTCTGGGTCTACGTAGATTTGTTTAAAACGTAAGTTTAGTTTCGTACGACTCAGGGTTTATTTGGTAACATTTAAAAGAAATCTTAAAAATTCTCTAATTAATTATGAGTGATCTAAAAATTAATCTGATGTGATAAAAATTGTCCGAGTTGATTTTCGTTATGCGTGGGATGTTGAAATGGTGTTCCGACCAAAATGAAACTTTAAAACGATGTTTTCTTAATAACTTTTGCGAAAATGATCTAACGATTGTCGAACTCTCAGGTCATTACTAAAATAATTTATCTTACAAGAATGTGAAATAAAAATTTTACGGGATGAATAGTGAAAGTGAATAGTAACTTTTCAAAAATATGAAAAGTAACCCGAAAAATGCGCGTTGTTACAGATGTGTCATCATCCATATTGATGGGTAATGAGGGTTTTTTCTCTAGTTATGGAGACAAGTGTTGGTAGTGGTTGTGGTGAGGTATCAAAAGAAAGTTGACAAGGTTTAATGGAAGCAACTAGCGGAGGTTGTTTGGTGGTAGGAGTAACTATTGGTGTAGGTTCAATTGATGAGGGTTGAACTTGAGATGTAGTTTGTGGAGCTAGTGTTGGTGTTGGTTTAATAGGAAGAGAGTTGTTTGATGTGGATAATGGATTTGTGGAGCGACAAAGTTGGACACTATTCTTGCGGTTTTTCTAGGTTGGATTCTAGTTGATGAAAGAGCACTTGAAGCTTTTGTCATATTGAAAGAATGTTTAGACTAAGGGTGATCAGTTGAGAATGATGAGGTTTGAGGGATGGATTGAAATGTAAAACACAAGTGATTTAAATACTAAAAGATCATGCAAGAACATTTAATGCCATTACCACAGAGTATTTAGAAATTAAATGAATTGCATGCAAATCTCAACTTACTAAGTTGCAGTCTTATAAGAGGATCATTTAAGGTAAAGTATAGTTTTGTATTGGATAAAGGTGGGTTTTTAAATGTATAAAATCGTTTTTAAACTGACTCTGTTTGCCCGGATCCTTCCCAAAAGGGATCCGGCTAGTGTTAGCCAAAGGATCCGGCTAACTAAGTCAGAAAAACAGAGAAAAGGTTGGCATTAATGGACTCTATCCTATATAAGTTGGTGTTATTAGTGTAAAGAAGAGCTCTCAATGGTGGAAATCCTGAGAACTTAAACTAATAATGAAAAATTACTAATGATGATTTTTTAGAGAAAAATGAAAATCAAAAGGAGACTAATAAATGATCACTGAAGTGTCTAGATGACTGATAAGTCGGTTGTAAGACCTCCGAAGAAATTTGACAATCATCCTAGGAAGTGTACCTAACCGTTGTAGTGTAGTATAGGTAAGACTCGGGGGATTGACCGTTCTTTAGGGGAATAGTGTTGGGAAGGTCGAGATGTATGACAAATAGGTCTAAGGTGAGGGATTATTCTTTTTGTATTTTATATTTTATGAAGGCAATGTAAAATCTCGGTATTAGGGGTTTTGATTATCAACTAATTAAAGCTACTAATTAAACGAATTAAAACTAAAATTAAACTGATTTGCAAATAAAGTAAATGAGGGATTCGAATGATAGGTAAAAGCGTGTTTACTTAGATTTCATTACCCCTAGTTATCTCCTATTGATTAGTCTAATTGTCACATCCTTGTTTAATTGGCGCGTTGTATTCCATTATTCGTAGGGAGGTGCCAAATGCCCTAACTCTATGAATGTTTGATCTCCTCTAAGAAACCAAGATCGCCAAGTAACCTAAGTTATCTCCCCCAAATCTCCTATTATCAACAATCACAATTCACGCAATAAACACAACGAAAAGTCTACTAGTGCACTCTAGGACATGAATATGTTGTTTAGGACGTTCAAGCTCGCAACACTAAAGGAAGAAGCAAGTTTTCCTAACCTAATGTGGAACAACCACTTAAACAAGAGACGATAATTAATAGTCAACAACTAGGTTTCATTACATCTAAGCAAACACTATGTTAATTTAGCTAGACATGTTAAAAAGATTAAGAAACAAGTAATCATAATCAAGCATGATTTAAACATAATGATAGAAGAGATTAAGAGACTTATCTCTTATTGATAGAGGGTGTTAAAACCCTAAAAAGACTGTAAAAACCAGACAAAAATTGTACACCAAAGTTACTCTCCAAGTGTGCACACTTAATGCAGAAAATTCTAAAACTATATATAGATTTACAGTTGCGACGATGTCACTTTATAGCTGCGACGCCATCAAGTCGCCGCCATTAGGGTTTCGTCTCTTCCAAGTCAGCCTTGTGACGGGGTCACCTTGTAACTTCAGACGTCGTCCAGAATTCTCTGACGCCGTCCCCCTTTGTTTATTTTGAACCGTCACGTTATAATTTTCACAGAAAATTTCAGCTCTTTTAACAAGTGACGACGTCACTTGTTACTTCTTCAATATTTCACTTGGTACCTTATATAATGCCTCATAAGTGGTCACCTCAACAAAAGTAAGTGTCTCGTATAACTTGGTACCTTTGCCGGTAAAATAAGTTTTTATTTATCATATTAGCACGAATATGAAAGTTTAAGTGGGTAATTTTTTTAATACACGTATCAGAATGGTAGATTCGAAAAAATATGTATTTATTGCATGCCTTAAATCCTTAAATTTATTGACTTGGTAGCTTAGTATTTGCCATTTACAAGCATAGTTGAGTTATTTTTCATCTAAGCAAAAAGGGGTAAACGACCAAACTAAAGTTTATTGGTGTTTTAGTCGTTTTAAAAAGAAAAACAAAAACTTTCCTTTAGGCTTTTTTCTTTTTTTCTTTTATCTTTTCTGGCAATAAAAAGAAATAAAAAGGTACTCAAGCAAATAAGCTTTTTTTCTGGCGAAAAAAAAAAAAAAAAAAAAAAGTTTATTAGTGTTGTTAACTCCAAGAAAAGAAATAATGATGGTAGATTATGTAATTATCACATTTTATGACTTTTTTTTTTTCTTTCATAAAGTCAGTGTTGAATTTTATTAATTCAGTAGCTTAACAAAAAGAAAGAGACACAAAAGGGTGGAAAAAAGAAGAGGGTATCTTTTTATCTTCTCTTGGGACAAGTAACCATGGATCTGTAGTGGTCCTTTTGATAGAGTTTAGCAAATTAATACAGGCCATGGATGATTCTTGAGGATACATGTTTTATTTTGCTTTCTCAAGTCATACTCACTAAACCCTCTTGATTCATTTACTATATCTTGTATTCTTTTAAGATGTTCATATTAACAAAGTTTAGCTAAATTAGTCTCAGCTTAATATTGATTATCGAAACTCAGAAGAACTTCACAACTTGAACTTAGGAAAACAAAATACTAGAAAAGTTTTAATTATCAAACTTTAAGAGCAAAATAAAGTACTAGAAAAGCCGGCAACATGATATGCTTTAAAAGCTTCTAATGAACTATAAGCATTAGTCTTTATAACCAGAGGAACGCGGCACAAGGTCGGGTTACGAATTATGAATGTCAACGGATCAAGTGATCCAGCTAAATGCTTCATGATACCATCCATTTAATCATTGATTGAACTCCCAGACTGATCACTGGTTTAATATTTAAAGGTGGGCAACGAGGAACCAAAACCATTAACGAGTTGAATGTTTCCAGTTCCAAATATCCTGTCATGTCCATTTGGAATAATAACGCTGGCAAATGTCGAAATCAGACATTACGTGTGTAAGCACTAACTATGCGAAAAATGGGGACAAAACATTAGGCTAGTAATAAAAGTCAAGTCAATTTATAAAACCATACATCATATTATCTTTGATAGAATTTATTCTCCTAGCTTTCATTTCACTGTATATGTCTGCATACTATACACTAAGAAAACCAACACAAGTGGGACGTTTGGTTAACCGAACTGTCACCCATTTTAAGGTCCCTTAAGAGTTTCACAAGCAATATCGATCTGTAACAGATCAATATGAATATACACATATTGCGTAACCTTTTGAGCCACCAGTATTTCTGTCTTAAACATTAATGTCAAATCCCAAGTGCCATGGCCAAACAACTCGGTAGCTCCCTCACATAAGCCTTTTGTGAACTGGTATGCAGTTTATTTAATAAATATCTATTAAAAAGATGGAATAAGTGTTAGCTAATGACATATCTCATAACATTATATAAAAATGGATACTATGTGAACAATCTTTTTAAAATTCATTGTTGTCACCAAAGTTGAAAAGATAGTATATAAAACAGCAAAGCACTGGTAAGGAAGCTTATTAGCGTGTTTACCACCAAAATTTCAGACCTCGACATCTTTGAGTGGTCGACGCTGTAACAAATAGACTTGTTAACATAAACACGATTACCTTTAACGTATATTGCACCAACTGCTCATAGCCTCATAGTATACTACAAATTAGTAGTCACACGCTGCATGTCAATATATAGGGGAAGTGTCGGATATCAGCATCTCATATTGGTTGGCACCGCCAAAAGTGGACTCCTTGTATTTGGCATGACAATCCTGTCATACAACATACAATAAACGAGTAATGGTGTTGAAAAAAATATCCACAAAATTGTGTTTTAACAATAGGTCCAGAACTATTACCACTCGTATACATAGGACTGTCATACTAAAGAAAAGCAGCCTACTTTTGGCCGGTGTCAATCACTGTGAGATGCTGATATCCAACACTTCTCTGCATATTGACGGTGCAACGGTTGACTGCTAATTTGGAGTATACCATGAGCAGCTAATGCAACGTATGTGTGGCCACAAAAACATTGAGGTTGGCAAATCGCCATATATGGTGAGAGACTAAGTTGGCTCCGTATTTGGTATCACCATTGGGCAGTGGCATTTACTTCGTTCCTACCCGCAGTTTGCCTATGTATGGAGACCCTGACGCATCCATGGACAAGCTATTGGTGCAGACCGCGGACAGCCAATCCAGTGTAAATGCCACTCCCTGCTTTAGAGACCATTGGCATTTACTTCGATCCTGCCCGCAGGCTGTCGATAATGGCGTTCAAGTACCATGACAAACCAAATTTCAATAGCTTTGTTTAAAAAGTGTTTCACTTTTTGGGTTAATGTATAAGGTATTCAATTTTTTCCTATAATACTCAAATATGAATGACATATCGAACTAGAAAGTTGAGTTGATATACAAAACATTAGAAAAGCAGGCCGTTTATTTATAGCCAAGTGAACTCGATTACAAATTCGGACCTCAATCATAAGGTCCAACCCAGCAGGCCACAACCACATAAGTTATCGATGCTTACAGAACCAGGCTAGGAGCCTAGGACTATAACTCGGGACTCAACGTTAGAATTCAAATGTGGGCACAAAGAAGTAAAAGGAGTAACCGACAACCACTACTTGCCTTTAAGTTAAAGATGGATATAATAATGCTTGGCATATATGCAAAACAGACATTACACATTTCACAAAGAAAGAGTAGACTGAAACTAACATTGTGCTAGTGATACAAGTAAAGCCACAACTATCCATCATAGTCTCCCTGCTTAAACTTATCCTCCTCGTAAAAGCTCACCACCACTTGGTTCCCATCAAACTTCCTTCCATGCAGTCCTGCACGAGCTTTTGTTGAGCTTTCAGTGTCTGCATACTCCAAGAAAACCTGCACATATAAGAAAAATCAACAATCAGCAATTGGAAAGGAACTGAGACCGGCATTACTAAAAGATGAGACAATAATATAACTAACCTTGCCAACCCCTGATACTTGAACGCCATTAGGATTTGGGCGAGGAATCACCACATTCACTAGAGTACCTGCAAAAATATTAGTATAAGATATCAGATCATTTATTATTACCTGAGTTTAAGTAGATATCACATATGGACAGAAATATGCGGTAAGTAACGCTTCTGTCTGAATGATAGCAAAAGACTGCAAAACAGGACGATGTCCAAAAAAAATCCTTACAAGGCTCAAATGTTTTAGAGAACTTACCGAATTGTCCACATTCTGTTCTCATGTCTTCCAATATGTCTTCATAATATTCATCGTTTACAAGTTCTTCTTCGGTCACTGCTTGTGTCAAGGATAGAACCTTGGTGGGAGTTGTGGCCATAGCCCCAGATTGCAGCATCATTCTCTGCAAATGAGATAATGTTAGTTACCTCCTAAATCACTTTATTATAACAATTATGATTATATACATTTTAAAATCATATTTAAACTACAAAGAAATGGATATAGTGTTAAAACTCACCTGTAATGCAATTTGTTGCTGTGCATGTAATATTATGCTCTCCAGTTCAGGCTTTGATTGAGTTTGACCTTCATTAGCCCGTCTAACCATAAGGATTTTGTTCCCAATTTTGAGACCATTGAGAGCTGCACAAGCAACATCTGTGACACATAAATCCTGAAAAATACAGAATGCGTAACCTTTTGAGTTGCCAGTTTCTTTATCTTTCACAAGATCAAATCCCCGTAGAACCCCAAAAGTCTCAAATAGCTCCCTGATCTGAGCCTCTGTCAAATGATAAGGAATCCCGGCCACAAATATGCGATCAGGACCTTCAATCCCACCAGCAGAACCTGGTTTTAAACCAACAGCAGCCAGATTCAAATTGGAATTAGGTTCACTTGGACCAAGAGTTGCAGCTAATGACTTATTGTAATCACTAGGTCTCCTGACCTTCACCGGTGCTCCCTCAAACATAATGCCATCCAAAGCAATTGCATTGCTGGCCTCCTCAACAGATCTCATCTCCACGAAAGCAAACTTTTTCTCATGATTAATGTACACGTTCACAACAGCATCACCTGGACCAGCAGTATTTCCACCGATTGCAGACATAACATGACTAAAAAAGGTCGCCACAGACTGCAAAGAAAAAAAAATGAATCAGAAACATTTGTGGACCATCTAATAATATCTAAACGTGACCATTAGTGGGCTCTGCCGTTTTTGACAATAAAGTTGATCAATGAGATCGATTTGCATATAAAATCATAGGGAACATGATGCGTAAAGAAAGGTAAGGATAAAGAGATACCTGTTCGTTGACAGTTGAAGAAAGTCCACCAACGTAAACCCGCCTTGCATGTCTAGTTGCCTGCAGTGCAGAGCATTTATTAGAATTTTAATTAAAGACATGGGAAAAACAAAATAAAATATGAAAACAACAATAAAATCCAACCTGCTGAGTCATTAGTTGAACTGGTATATTTTGGAACATTCCAGGAACTGTTGGTGCGGTAACAGCAGCACCACCAGACAAGATGGCAGAAGCTGGAGGAGCAATATCAAAACCACTCACTCTTTTCCTGCAAATAAGATCAAAGAGTAAGTAAATATTTTATAATTGTATATACGCGCATACTGCAGGTTTCAATAAACAGAATAAATAAGGGATTGCATACACCTTACCTTTTGGAGGGTGATCGAGCCTGTGACCTTGGCTTATGTTCATATCTCGCCCTCGAGTGAGAACGAGACCTGTGATAGCTATCATCATCGCTATCGCTATCTGTATTCCTACCCCTTTTCCATCTCAGACTTCGGTCCGTGTAACGAACCATATGTCCATCATGATCTGTATCTCGAGTTCTATCAAAATCCTGGTCTCTGACTTTTTCCCTGTCTTGGTCCTTATAATCCCCTCTCGGACTGTTCTTTAGGATGCTTTTTAAGGACTCTCTTGCGTAAGCATGAGAACCAGACTGCAAACAGCAAACACAAATATTAAGGTTGCGTTTAGTTGAGGGAAAACACCCTTGTTTTGGAAAACAAGGAAAACAGAGATCGCGTTGAAATCAACGTTTTCCAACAAAATGTTTTGCAAAACAAAAATCCCCTATTTCCTAACTTAACAAAGAAAATTACAAAACAAATTTTAGCTGTTTTCCTTGTTTTCCTTTGTAACCCTCAATCCTCCCTCCCTATCTTCAAAACAGAAAATAGAAACATCAACTAAACGCGTTTTCTATATTTTCAAGTGTTTTATGGAGATTAATTCTCCTTCCAAATTTTTACAAAACTAGAGATAGAAAAAAAAAAGAATTTGTGAACTCCCAACTGCTTATTTCACCCTCAAATAAACTGATAGAATAACTGGTTTAGTTCTATCCAAACACTTAGAACTGCTTATATGTTGAATCTAAAAAGCAATAAACAGATAAGGTAAGCAAATCCTAAAATGTGAGAGAAAGTGTAACTTTCCATTTTTTACAATATAGTACAATTAAAGACAACAGCAGTCAAGTATCAATGACTTGTATAGCTAAAATCAAAGAACTTACATAGATAGGACTCGAAAGGACCTGCTCGTTGGAAGTTGGAGAAACGTCTGCAAAAGTTACTCGACTTGCTCGTTTAGTGGTCTGAATCTCATGGACAGCACCTGTAAAATACAAAAAGAATCAGATCTCAAGAAAAAAAATGTACAATTTGTAAAAATGATCGCAAAACTCAACAACTAGGTAGCAAGTAACAACTACCACTCAGCTAGTCAACTGGCTTTTGAAAAATCTAATAGGAAGACAAAAATGTTTGAATCTTGCAAATAACAAATTTTCACCATATAAACAAGAATCATACCGTTGCACTGATTTTTCCTTGTACAAAAGTGAGCCTACACCCATTGTCATCTAAAACATAAAACAGAACAAACAAAAAAACACAAAAACAAATATCTCAGTTATATGTCAGTAAATAAAGAGTAACTAATTCCAAAACATCCAATTAGGGATACTGACCACTATTATAGTAATATAGTTCTACCTTTCCACATTATTACCAAAGTAAAAAATTCGTCGTCAAAATATTTAGATTAGTTCTAGGTGATAGGACATGTACCTGAAGTAACGGTAGCAGTAGCAGCACCAGCCATGATTGAAGGAGCCATGTCAAAACCGCTAACTTTTTTGCTGCAAGAAAAAACCAAACAAGACATATTAGATCTCGCATAAACGTATTATTTCAATAACAATTGTAGATGGGAAAGCATTCACAAGTCTATCAGAATTACGTGTAACATTGTTTCGATTTGAAAAAGAAAATAAAAACCAAGAGGGTCTTCCTCTTTCACGTACATTTAGTCAAAAACTCCCATCCTCATATAACTTTAACATGAACTTCATCCGTTTACATAAACCTATTTAATATGTGGAACTATTTAATATACGAAGCTCTCCAACCAAAGGGCTTGTTCCAATGGTACCCCTTGTTGTGTGAGAAGCTCTCCAACCAAATGGTTGTGGGTTCAAGACATGGCTTAGGACATCGTAAGATAGTTTGTGGTTGTATATTGTGGGATAATTAGTTGTCGTTCTAAAAAAACGAAGGGATACTCGCACACACCACAAAACATGACGTGCATATTACAAAATATATGCATGGTACAACGTCATATATTCATGTTTGTGATGCGCACGCCATTTTTGTGGTATGCATATCATTGTATAATAATATCAAGATCATTATGTAAACTCGGTAAACCCTATCACTTTTTTTTAGAACGGCAAGTAACTATATCACAATACACCACATACTATCTCACATGTCCTAAACATGACTTGATCCCATAACCATTTGGGACATAAGTAGAGGTACCATTGGGACATAAGTCTTTTGGTGGTAAACCCTATCACATAATATTATACAGAAAACTGAACAAAATTGTATAAATCGAGTTTGCGAAAACATACAATTGGAGATGTTCACTTTGCAAACTATATATATATAGAGATAAAAACCAATATTCATCAAGCTAGCTAGTATCGAAAACAAACAATATATAATTACATATAAACAAAAACCACCAATATTGTTAGTTCGAAGAAGTAGGGATGTAATTACCTCAAATAGTTCGTATCAAAACTCGAATTGCGATTTGTTAATTGTTTAACAAAATGTGATATAGTTACTTTAGAATTTAGATGAATTAATTAATAATGGGCTTGAATAATATAAATAGACGGGTGAAACTTGCAGAACACGTACACGTGATCGAGTACTCGAGTCGGTCTTTTCTTTACTCTGGTAATATTATGAGTTTATGACGAATAATAATACCTACTGTTTTCAAAGTTTTCAAATTTTGCAACTACTTATTCACTCTTAAACTTGCAGAACACGATAAACGTGACCAATAATAGTACTGATGACGTATACTCTACATCCGGGTTACGAACTCGCCCCAAAGCCAATATTGATAAAGCCCAACACGATGTGGGCTACGCTGATAAGCGTTTAGGCCCACGAAGGCTCGAATACGAATCTATTTACGGAAGGGATATAGGATATCTTCTAATGAAGGAGATAATCATTCTCAACCGTTTAGGGCGGGATACGCCGAAGGTTGAGGAACACGGAACCAACAGGGATTCCGTGCGTATATAAAGGGATCACACCCTCGTTTAAGGTACGATCGACAAACCCTAACTCTCTTTAACCCTAAACCGATTACTTACTCTCACGCCGGAGGATAATCGTGGGAAACAATCCCACGGTAAGCCTAACGGTGTCTTTTGTCTTTTAGTGCGCAGGTTCCAAGCAACAATCCTCAATTGGTGTAAGATCCGGAGCTCCAAACAAGGAACGTCCAACTTTTGCATCAACAAGTGGCGCCATCCGTGGGACCATTCACTAAGAACCAAGAACTAGGATGACGAAGCGATCGCAAGCAGATTTTACTGGAAAGAAGGTGCACAGCGGGGCAACTCCCAAGCAGATCTCTGGAACAACCAGCGCGCTAAGAATCGGGGATCAGGCCGATTCGGCCTTCCCTCCTGGTAGAACCACTCTCGGGGACAACCCAGACAACAACGACTACCACCAGCACCAGAGACCCGCCGCAAGCACTCCTTTACTCCACTCCAATCGGTGCTAGAAGCTAACTCCACAAAAGTACCCGACGCACCCGACAGGAACAGGGGCGTGTTGATAGAAACAGATACCCCTGTTCTAGAGGGAGTCGTTCGGAATTAGAGCCAAGTAATTTTGTCTCTCAAAATTACGAAGCCCTAGCTGTACTTATGCAGGAGGAAGCAAAGAAAAGACCAAGTCGGAGCATGCATGCTCGATTAGACTTTGGCCCAGAGTTTGAGATATCTCCACCGCGTCGTCATAAGGAGAGACGTGGGAAGGGCAATCGCCGACCCCGAGTATTCAATAGAATTGGGGAGAGTTGAGGAAGATAATATGTCGACTCACGACCTATGACGGAAAGTGAGGAAGATGGGAAGCGCACCAGCGTCCATACTAGACTCGGGGGCCGCAGAGTACAAGATAGATTGGGGGAACGATATTCCCCAAGTGAGAGCCCCCAAGCACAATTCGAGGATAAGCGTAAACGCCGAAGGGAAGAGGAACTATCCTCTAGTAATTCCTCGACGGTGAGGACAGTGAGACTGGACATTGGAAATCCAGGAAGAAAAGCCGTGACCAAGAAGAGGAGGATATGTCTCTCCCATGGCGCCGTCAGAAGATAGATGCGTTCACTAGGACGTATCGTGATTTTTCGGAGAACAAAAGAGGCGCATGCCTACTAATGTTAAAACCTATGATGGAGCGGTGATCCGATGATCACCTAAAATTTTGAATCGCGGCAACTATTGAAAAGCCACAACGTATGGTGCCACATGTTCAATTCCACACTGGTGGGAAATGCGCGGAACTGGTTCAACAAGCTTCCACGCCGAAGCATCAATGGCTTTGAAGAGTTGAGGAAGGCATTCCGCCTAAATTTTACTCAACGAAAAAAGTGCGCTAAAAATCCCATTGAACTTGCTAGAGTCAAACAGCGCCAAGGGGAATCCACAAGCGCTTTCATGGAGCGCTTTAAGGATGAGTGCATGCAAGTCAAAGCATGTCCCGAAGTACTCAAAATCTCAGGGTTCATGAATGGAATCAACAACCCGGAACTTATTAAGAGGTTGAATGACAGGATTCCCCAATCCTTTGATGAGGTTATGAAGCGCACACGGTCTTTCGTACAAGGAGAAGCCGCCGCAGCGGATAGCAAGAGAAGCTACTCTAACTACCGGTCACAGGAACAACACGGGAGACAATCCACAGACCGGAATAATAACCGTAACAGGAACTATCGCAACCAAGGGAATGGACGCGATAATGACAAATATACCCCGCTTACCAAATCACCAAAAGAAATACTGCAACAGAGAGGCGCTAACTTCCCAAGACCACCACAAATGCGCACTCCGGAGGAGAGGCGTGTCGGCGATGGATCTTGTGACTACCACGCACAGAAGGGCCACACTACTAATGAATGTGTCCAACTGCGTCAACTCATTGACAAGATGGTCAAAGAGGGTAGATTGGACCATCTGGTCAAGAATATCAAGGAAGGGAAGGACAAGCAAAAGAGTAACAATAAGAAAGAAACGCCTAAAGACAAGCCCGACACCATTTACATGATACAATCATGGCGCGGGTCACAAAGCGAAAGTAAGTCAGGATTTTTCGCGGGGAAAAGAAATTTCATTCCCAACCTTGACCGCGAACAACGCGGTGATAGAACCACTTACTATAGAGATAAGCGCGGGGGGTCACGATATCCACCGCATGTATGTTGATGGTGGAGCTTCGTGACATCATGTATGAGCACTGTTTTAAGCGACTGCGTCCCGAAATACGCAACCAGTTGACCCCGGTCGAACGGCGTTGACCGGTTTTGAGGGGAGAAGATATGGCCTATGGGACAAATAAGATTACCTGTCAGCATCGGAAACGAAGAACACTCCGCTACGGCATGGATGGAATTTATGGTGATTAAATCTCCCTCGCCATATAATGGCATTATTGGGAGACCAGGAATTTCAGCTATGCGCGCAGTGCCATCAACAGCGCATGGAATGCTTAAGTTCCCAGTGGAAGGTGGTATTGTTACTCTTTACAATACCACTATACCACATCGAGAATGCAACACGGTTGCATGCGAAACCGCACCAACCCCAGCATAGCAGACCACCAGTATTCCACATCTGAAGGTAGCAATCCACCCGAATACCCAGAGCAGGAAATTGCCATCGGAGGATCACTATCGGACAACGACAAATCACCTGTATATGCGCTCCTGCAAAAGAACTTAGACATTTTTGCATGGGAGCCAAAACACATGACTGGAGTACCGTGCTCAATCACAGAACATAACCTGCGAATCCGACAAGGATACTCGCCTGTGCGCCGAAGAAACGGGGCCAAGCCGGAGCGTGCGCATAGCGATCCTGGTGAAGTACACAAGTTAGTAGATGCGGGAATTATGCGTGAAGTCTATTACCACGACTGGCTTTCGAATCCAGTAATGGTCAAAAAGAGCGACGGTAGCTGGCGGATGTGTGTTGATTTTACGGATCTTAACAAAGCATGTCCACAGGATCTGCTACCCATTACCGAAATAGACCGGAAAATAGAGTCTCTGTGCGGGTATCCATTGAAGTGTTTCCTAGATGCGTACAAGGGATACCATCAAATCCAGATGGCTAAAGAGGATGAGGAAAAGACGGCCTTCCACACAGGCCAAGGTGTTTATTGTTACACAAAAATGCCCTTCGGCTTAAAAAATGCGGGGGCCACCTATCAGCGGTTGGTAGACAACGCTTTCAAAAAACAGGTGGGCCGCAACATTGAAGTCTATGTCGATGATCTAGTCATCAAGAGCCATACTGAAGATGAGCTAATACGCGACATTGAGGAGACGTTCAAAGCTCTACGAGAGATAAACATGAAGCTTAATCCAAAAAAGTGCACATTCGGCGCTGCTGAAGGCATGTTCCTTGGATACCTGATTGAACCTAACGGCATAAAACCATGTCCAGAAAAGACAAAATCGGTCATCGAACTTCCTTCACCACGCACGTTGAAGGAAGTTCAATCTCTTAACGGAAAGTTGGCGGCTGAACAGGTTCCTATCCAAGTCAGCAGAAAAATCGTTACCACTTTTTAAAACACTCAAGAAGTGCATAAAGAAGGGTGATTTTAAGTGGACTACGGATGCAGAGGAAGCCTTCACTCACCGGTGAACAAAGACATCGGCAACACTCCCAACGCCTCGTTGCACCCGACCGGGGAAGAACTGATCATGTATTTGTCGCGCGGATGGGGCGGTTAGTGCAGTACTACTAACCGATAGGGATTCAGTGCAAACTCCTATCTACTTTATAAGCAAAGCGCTAAAAAGGACGGAGGTGAACTATACGGCCATGGAAAAGTTGGTTCTTGCGTTGGTGTTTGCTGCTAAACGGCTACGCAGGTATTTCCAAGCACACCCGATCGCAGTCATTACCGATCAACCAATTAAACAAGTCATCTCTAAACCGGATGCATCGGTCGACTCGAAGTGGAGCGTATTCTTTGGCGAACACAATATCTCATACTGAGACCACGCGCGGCAATTAAAGGACGATTCGGCAGATTTCATAATTGAGAAGCCAGAAACCAATGAGGCACCTATACCAAATAAGACGGAACAACATGATCCATGGATCTTGTTTACAGATGGATCCTCTTGCATTGATGGTTCAGGAGCTGGCCTTATCCTTACTAATCCGGAAGGTATTGAATTCACCTATGCACTGCGTTTTGAATTTGGCGACAAACAACGAGGCGAGTATGAAGCTCTACTTCTGGACTACGCATCGCGGCTCAAATGGGTGTCAGAACCTAGAAGCAAACGTGGATTCTAGGCTCGTAGCTAACCACGTGTTGGGCGAATACGTAGCTAAGGTGGATAACATGATCCAATATCCGCCAAAACCAAGATGTTAATCAAAGGTTTTGCCAGGTTCACTATCAAACAGGTCCCTAGAGGGGAAAACCGCAAGCGGATGCCCGAGCAAGATTGCCTCGACGAGTTTTGCACCTATCAAAGCGAGGTTACGGTAGAAACTTTGAAAAGCAAGTCTATCTCTGAGATGGAAGTCTCCACAATCATAGAGGAAGACGGCCCTACATGGATGACACCAATAATGGATTTCCTGAATAAAGGAATACTACCCCAGGAACAGAAGGAAGCTCGCAGGATATGGCGCATAGCGCAGCGATTTGAAGTCCGAAACAACATCTTGTACCGACGCTCCTTCTTGCAACCATGGCTCACTGTGTGGGCCCATTACAGGCAAATTATGTGCTACGCGAAATCCATGAAGGTTCATGCAGTATGCATTCAGGACCACGATCTGTTGTAGCACGCGCCATGAGATCAGGATATTACTGGCCTACCATGCACCGAGACGCGCGGGATTTAATACGGAAGTGTTCTGATTGCCAAGTACATAGGCCCGTCCCACGCCAACCACAGCACGAGCTAACGCCAATAACATCACCATGGCCTTTCTACAAATGGGGTATCGACATCGCAGGCCCTTTTCCGTCGCGCAATGGGGATTAAAATTCCTCATAGTCGCTGTAGACTACTTCACCAAGTGGATTGAAGCAAAGGCGGTGGTAACAATCACTGGCAACCAGGTGAAGCGCTTCGTGTGGGACAACATCGTATGCCGTTTTGGCCTTCCTGGAGAAATCATCTCAGACAATGGTAAACAATTTTGTGACAACCCTTTCAGGGACTGGTGTGAAAAGCTACGCATCACGCAGCACTTTGCGTCTGTTAAACACCCACAAACCAATGGCCTAGTGGAACGGGCAAATAGAAGCCTAGGCGAAGGAATTAAGGCACGCCTGGAAAAGCACAAAGGGAGATGGGTGGAAGAACTATCACATGTTTTGTGGGCGCATCGCACCTCGATAAAAACCAGTACAGGAGACACCCCCTTCTCTCTAGTCTACGGGACCGAAGCCGTCATACCAGCGGAAATTGGTATGCCAACTATCCGCACTGCAGAGATTAATGTGGCAACTAATGACGAAGACCGGCGCCTTGACCTGGACCTACTAGAAGAACGGCGTGAAGCAGCGCGCTATATGTGAAGAAAAATCGAAGTCAAGAATGAAGGGATACTATGACGCTAAGGTAAGAGGTGTCTCCTTCAGGCCAGGTGACTTTGTCTATCGCGCTAATGATGCGAGTCACGCAGAAGACACGGGTAAGCTTGGACCAAAGTGGGAAGGACCCTACGAGGTTCTTGAAGCACTAGGAACAGTGCGCGTACAAGCTACGGGCGTGGATGGTCGTGAACTGCCGCGCACATGGAACATCTGCAATCTCAAAAGATGCTACCTGTAGGACTGGCTATGGCCAAGCGCACAGACGCTCAGGCATTTTACTAAAGTACTCGATAGATGATTATTTTTTTTACTTTTCCTAGTATCATGTTTTTATTTTTCCATAAACACTTGCAAGTATTAATAAAACGTTGCGGTTTCTAGCTAACTCCGTAACACCATTTAATTTGTTACTTCCATATACTATATGTCTTAACAATTTTTTCATATTTTTGCCTACATGGCGTGCATGCAATATATACACCCACGACGGTCAAAAGGATAAGTTAACCTAATAAACAACTTGTTGACTAAGAGGGTTGCAAACCCATCGACGACGGATTACGTATCCTTGTTAAACACCTTGTTCACAAGACGTTGGAATAAGCTTTGTGCGCACCCTACGACGGATGCGCAACTATGCACATGTGCACGTTTAACAAATTTGGAACCAAGACACTTGATTCCTCACGTTGGTATTTACAGTACGCTGCATACCAATAATATACATGATTATACTTAACATTTTTTCGAATCTTCATACATGATTATGGAGTCCTTATATTATCCACACTTGGTTATACAAATAACAACGCATACTTCTCGTACGCAAAGATACACAGTATAAGGGTGTACATCATAGATAACACAACGTATATTTCTTTTGCGCAAAGGTAAATACGACAAAGGTGTACATCACAAAAGGAACAAAATCCTTACAAACGCCCTTTACAAAAGAAAATCCATTAAGGACCTACGAGTTATTTCTTACAGACATCATTAGAAAATAAACTAAAAGCTATGACTCCGTTTCAAGGAGGAACTACCCACGCGGTTCGTATCTTACCCAATCCTATTTAGCTCCTGTAACAAATCAGCATCTCGACGCGCTACGGTGGCCACACTCACAGGCACCCCGTCCGACCTTGGGAGGTGCGTCGCGCCCACACCGCACATTACGGCCTTGCCCTTAATACCTTTCCTTTCAGCAAGTCTCGCCGCATGCGCCTCCAATACTTGTTTCAGGGAGACTTCCCTGTCAATAGCAAACGGATTCAGGATGTCTCTGGGGCGCGCAAAGACAGGAACCTGCAGTTGTGATGCATCGGGCCTAAGATAATAGTCGGCTGCGCAGCCTCTCCACCAAGATGCCGGGCTAAGGTCAGACCTGCAAATATTACGTTTATTAGATAGTCCTGATCACGTTCGGCTCAGCGATCTTGGGGAGTTCCAAGTCTTTCATTTTCTCCATAGCAGCGACTAAATTGTCATAAGCCTTTGCATCATAAATCGGCACCTGATCAACGGGTACCTTTAGCAACTCAGCCTCTTGCAGTTTTTCAATAGCCTCTGACTTCCCACGCTCCAGCGCACATTTCACCACATCCCCAAAGGAGTCACGAACTTCTTGCGACTCCAGGACACTCAGCGCTGCCAAGCGGAGCCCATGGCTTATGAGCCATCTGCGCTCGGCTATGGTGGAAAGAAGCTGCGGATATAACTCCTCGTCGTATTCTATGCTGAGTTTCCGCAATTTCTCCTCCTGTGTCTCTAAAGCATCTTTTACCGTAGCACCGAAGTTTTCAAGCTGGGTGGTTAGCGCGTCTCTGCCATTTTCCAAGTATTTAATAGCCCACAGACAAGAAGACTTATAGCTCGCAGCCTCCGCGCGCTCTTGATTGATTTGACACATCAGTGCCATCTTTTCCTCTGCTAGTTTTGTAGCATACGACCCAAGAGTCTCAGCTTCGCTCCTCGCACTAGCCAATTGAACCTCGAGTGAGGCAATGCGTTTGTCTTTTTCCGCACCTTGGCTAGTATCGCCCGAGTGCTTTACCTTTATCCGCGTTGCTATAGAGACCAGGTCATCAATAAGTTGTTCCATGGGTACTTCCTCAGCAGTTTTAAGCTCAGCGCTTTGGCCCTTCAGCCCAGATGATTCAGTGCGCAATGGACTTGTTTGGGGGGGCGACTCTGCAGATTGTTCAACCCTACACACATGATGCGATAATCACAGTTTTTCGTACGCTTAGCAATATTTTAGATATATAAACTTTCATGGATACTTACGCAGGAATGGAGGTGTCAGGTGATGGGGGGCGCGACGCTACATCACTGGACGATGACTCCACGCTAAGAATAACTGGGCGCTTCTTCCGGGATGTGGCAGCGCCATCGCCGCTGCGCTTCCTTTTTCGCTCCAATTCAGGACTTTCTTCCGCCTCCTCTGTATCTTCCACGTGCTCCACCGCTATGGGCGCTGATTGCACGGGTGGTGTTTGTGGATTACACTCGGCATGCTTTGTAAGGGAGTTGCTTGGAGCGCTAAGGATGAACTTTCACCCGCCTCGCCTAGATCCATAGCTACAGACGCCCACTACGCAGCTAGCACTGGTCCTTCTCCCTCCTTCAGAGCTCGGGTCCCCACCTTTACCTCTGTCGGTTTTGCCAGGTGCACCACGCTGAACAGATCCATTTCTGCGCACCACCGAAAAACACACATAGTTTATAACAATTACGAAACACACCAAGTACACAACTTACAGAAATGTAATTCAACGGAGTGCGAAAGCATGAGCACCCACCCTGATCATCGGCGTCCAAGAAAATGGGAACTTCTTCGGAGCTGCCATAATAATTGTGACTCAGGCCTATATGTACTAAGAATTCCTCGGGGTAGGAGCTTATAGGGATGCGGTTAGCGTTTATTGTTTCCGCATCCTCTACGTTATATGATCCGGAGGGGGCTCATCCTTTGGCAATGTCCCTTTAGCGTAAAATTCGAATTGGGATGGAAAACAGGTGTTGTCAATCCAGAAAAACGTTTCCCTCCAGTTTCGGAGTGCATCTAACTTATCTGTGTAGCACTGGAGGGATCCGGGGCGTTTCGCGAATGAAACCCAACCATTTGACCATGTGGTGTGGTAAAACGCCCGGAATAAATGGATGGTTGGATTTATGGCCAATAAATGACAGTTTACCTCGAAATTGATTAATTTACCCGCACCTATACAGTGCAGTGGGACAAGTGAATGCGGTAGTAATTTAATACATCGCTTAAGAATAGTGATATGGGTATACGCTGATTGGCGAATTCGAAAAATCGCGTGTATACACCAATTTTCCCATTGGGGAAATCCAAGATTGATGCATTCGCGGCCGGAACTTCCGGATGTACCGCACTGGGGATATAGTAGTCTGATGCGAACTGTTGTAATTCTTCTTCAGTTATGTCGGACGTAAAATCAGATAATTCTTTCACCATGGTGTCGTTCTAAACAAACACAAAAGCGCAGACGTGGTTACCTTCGGAGTATTTCGGTCTGAGAGCTTTGGTTAAGTTGCAAGCTTTGCTGACGGCGGATTGTTTTACTATGTGTGAAGACGGTGAAAATGAAGTGCAAGAGTTATATAACCTTCTTCCTCCTCCCGATGGCTGACACGTGGACTCCACTACTTCTAACTGTGTGGTTACGATTGTTTGATGGGACATACAGGCAGTAACTTTCCCCCGACTTACGAGGCGCTCATTTTCTATTTTTCGGTTAGATACAATGTATCCAAAGTAAATTTACTTTGGCTTAGTTGATACGTTTGGTATATTTTTCCGTCTTATGAATATTAGTCTAGCATCCGCAGTTACGCACTGCGCATACTAGATTGGGGGACATGATGACGTATACTCTACATCCGGGTTACGAACTCGCCCCAAAGCCAATATTGATAAAGCCCAACACGATGTGGGCTACGCTGATAAGCGTTTAGGCCCACGAAGGCCCGAATACGAATCTATTTACGGAAGGGATATAGGATATCTTCTAATGAAGGAGATAATCATTCTCAACCGTTTAGGGCGGGATACGCCGAAGGTTGAGGAACACGGAACCAACAGGGATTCCGTGCGTATATAAAGGGGATCACACCCCTCGTTTAAGGTACGATCGACAAACCCTAACTCTCTTTAACCCTAAACCGATTACTTACTCTCACGCCGGAGGATAATCGTGGGAAACAATCCCACGGTAAGCCTAACGGTGTCTTTTGTCTTTTAGTGCGCAGGTTCCAAGCAACAATCCTCAATTGGTGTAAGATCCGGAGCTCCAAACAAGGAACGTCCAACTTTTGCATCAACAAGTACCTACTGTTTTCAAAGTTTTCAAATTTGCAACTTCTTTTTCACTTGTATTTTTTTGTTATCGTTGTTTATTTGACAGTGTATTTATGTGTTACTCTTTCTATCTCAAATCTTTTGCGGTGCTACTAGCCTGCTAGCACGCGATGTCCGCGCAATGCGTCCGAGGACTAAATTAAAAATAGTTGACGAAGACATGTGTAACACCTCAAAAATTTAATGGGACTTATAACGCAAAGGAACACCTTAAGGTAACTGACGATTTATTTTTAAGAAGCTCTCAAACAAAATGGTTGTGAGTTACTTAATAAATGTGAGATAGAGTATATAATGTGAGATAGTTAGTTGTCGTTCAAAAAAACAAAACAAAAAAACAAAATACTTAGGGGGCGTTTGGTTGGGGTAATTTGAAATTCCGGAATTTTAAATTCTAGAAAATTTAAATTCTTGAGAATTTAAAATTCCGGAATTTAAAATACCTTCGCATGTTTGGTTCACAGAAATTTATAAATATATATATATTTTTTTTTAAATATAAATATCATAAAAATTCTATTTAAAAGTTTATAAAAAAAATTATAACAAAAGTTTATAAAAAATTTATAAAAAAGTTTATAAAAATTTATAAAAAAGTTTATAAATAATTTATGAAAAAGTTTATAAAAATTTATAAAAAGTTTATAAAAAAGTTTATAAAAATTTCTAAGAAATTTATAAAAATTTATAAAAAAGTTTATAAAAAAGTTTATAAAAATTTATAAAAGTTTATAAAAGAGTTTATAAAAAAAGTTTAAAAAAATCGATAAGAAATTTATAAAAAATTTATAAAAAAAAAGTTTATAAAAAATTTATAATAAAAGTTTAAAAAAAATCTATAAAATAGTTTATAAAAAATTTATAAAAAAAGTTTATAAAAAAAAATTATAAATATTCTATTTAAAAGTTTATAAAAAAAACAATAAGAAAAAAAGTTTATAAATTTTTTTTCAAGCAAATTAAAATTGCTCACTTTTTTGAGGCATTCTGATTCTCCCCATTTTGGCAATTCGAGGAATTGTAAATTGCTTCAATTTCCCCCATTTGAGTTACCAAACATGAAATTTGAAAGGAATTAAAATGCAAATGCCTCCAATATCCCCCAAATGGCCCCAACCAAACGCCCCCTTAGATGTTTTTCCATTGTTAAGTTATTTGGAGAAGATCATTGATATTTAGACATAAAATTAGACCTAATCAATTCATTTCATGACAAGTGTATAAGGGCTCGTTTGGTTCATGAGAATGTTTTTGACGGAATTGGAATCTGTTTAAGGAATAGAATGTTAGAAATTGAAATCCTTTAGGATTTAAAATCTGACGGAATTGAAATTTGCAAATACTAACGCATGTTTGGTTGGAAGAATGAAATGAGAAAAAACAATTATATTAAAATTTTTAAAATTTAGTTTTAGTTTAAAATTAATAAACTAAATATTATTTAATAAATAAATTACTTATCAAATTATAATAATAATTTCTTAAATAATATTATATAAACTAATATATTAAATAACTATTTGTTTATATAAAATACAATTGTATATTTTAAAGTATAAATTAAAAAAAATAAGCTATAAATAAATTATATTTAATTTAAAATAAATAATAATTTTAAATATAATAATAATAATAATAATATTTTTTAAATAAATAATAATTTATATTCAATTTTAAATAAATAATAATTTTTAAATCTTAATTACGTGATTGTTTATTAAAAATAATAATAATAAATTAATAACAAATAGTAATAATTAAATGATCGTTTATAATAAAAATAATAATAATAAATAATAATAATAATAATAATAATAATCACAATGATAATGAATAATATGAATTTCATTGAATTGTAAACAATCTCTGTCATATTGCCATGGAATGTTGAATTCCATATATATGAGATTTTGAAGGAATTTCATTCCATTCAGTTTGCCAACCAAACACAGTAAGGAATGGAATTCAGATCTTTATCATTTTTCACCATGTCGAGACTTAGTATTTCTGATATTCGGACAAATTACTATTAAGCAATGGAGAATGATAGGTCAAGTCTGTTGATGTGCACGCTATGGCTTTGTCCACATGCTGAACATGGGTAGATCATAACATTAGCCCGCAAAGAACTCAGGTGATCTTTAGTGGCTATTCAATTGTTCATTTTTCGTACGTTAACCGTTTCTGTCTTCATGAACATTGGCTATCATAAATTTATTCCGTTAAAGATTGCAACATCGTAACTTTTTAAGGAGTATGTTATTAAAATGTAGCGAAAAGGTTTAGGTAGTGAAAACTGACGATTGCTATGTATCAGATGATACAATTCAAATAACTACGCTTAAACATCATTTTGTGTCTTATTAGATGAAAGTGGCTGTACATATAAGACCATTCATTGAAGATGAAAAGCTTCAAAGCTTTAAAGATTGTCACTGTTGTACATGGAAAACCTCAGGTTGATTAATTATCATCATAGGACAATGTCACTTTCATATGTGTGTTTCTTTTAAGGATTTGAGATTTTTTAAAGAAATGGTTGTGAAATTTGGTTCATGGTCAAGAAATTGTATTAATGACCGTGGAAAGCGATTCGTCTACCGACCTCGGATCTGGGACCGGCTCACAGTGTGCGATAACGTTAGTGTCGTTACCGCTGTCTGTGATCCAGTCTGCTTTCTCTGAGGTCAGTACATCGACAACTTTCACTACAATTTAACGCTGAGCAGATATATCGATAAATATAAAATGCCCCGCCGCAACGCAGCGGCATCGTAGCAATCCTTGTTATATATAGATACTATAGCGCGAGGGACATGCAAACCATTCTATATATATACTAAAACGCTAGGTCGGTGGGGTTAAAAAATTATTTCCTGCCTCATGGTCGGTGGTGGTTTTGGGCCGATTGTATACCAGGATCCGGCCCAATTTTTTAGCTTCTGTGTGAGGGTTTACGTGTACACCGCCTCCAGTATTGGTACAGATAAGGGCGCCGACATTCTTGATGCTAGAGTTGTCACCGTGTGAGTCATCCCATCAACATACTGAAGGTTAAAGAACCAACGAATATATGTGAGTATTTTTATGTTATTTGATTTAGTTTATATTCATTTGGGTTAATTTTATTTTTAGGGTTTGAATTAGGTTTTTTTTTGGAGTACTTTTGATCTTTTCAGAATCAGGTGAGTTCTTTTATTTGTATTTCAATTTTGTAAGTTAGGGGAAAATGGAAGCAACTGATTGGTTTTATTTTCATTCATGGGGTTTTGACAAAATTGGGGTTAAATTGCAAGGGAGCTTAAATTAATTTTTGTGAATGCTGATTTTTTTTTTAGATTCAGGTTAGGGGCGAAAGTGTACAACTCGCAAAGGAATCAGAAGGGCACTTGCACAGGTTATATACAGCATTTCTTTGGTTACAAGGGGGAATACAACGGAAGTGAATAGACTCATACACTATTTACGGGACTTTTTTTGTGCTTTTATGAATGTTAAACTGTCACTTTGTTACATCAAATGAAAAAAATAAAAGCATGTTGTGGTATCTAATAGGTTTATTTAATAAGGGGTGTTTGGGATGACTTACTTCCGCATATTCTGAAAATAGTGTGTAACTTCAGTAATTGAATTTAATCGTGGTAACATTTACTTAATCAGAATGCTAAATTGTGTTAAGTCTAACTGGAAGACCATGTATGATTTTGGCATAATATTATCAGTAACATTAACTTCTGGTGGCATGATATGAAATATGTGTCATATGTTGTGCTAGCTTTTCTCTTGATATTCTCACAAATGAATAGCCAAAGAATGGTCGTTTGGGAACATCAACTTCTGGTGACAAATGATAAGAGTATCGACCAGTCTATTTGATCGGTAACATTAACTTCTGAATCACAGATTATATAGCATATGTCCGCCATGTTTGGGACGTCCAACAAGTTGGAAACGCAACCCAAAGAACGTTCGTTTGGAGAGACATCATGCTCCGGAACCTAGACTAACTTCTGTTACTCCATTCCAGATATGAACATGTTAACGCAATAATATAATGATATGCTTTTTTTTAATGCAGCGGGAAGACAATCAGTTACACTTTTTGGAACGAGCAAGCCAGGAACTTTGACACTGACGCATATGAAAACGCCGCAAAATCAACGATAATGGCAGTCAGTTCCTGCTGGGTTAAGACGTACGGAGCTAATACCACTACTATATGCATATACTCAAGCCAAAAAAGGGTGTGTATAATATAACTACCATGAATCGCAGGATTACAGCTTTCAAGCACGACCGCGGCCTACTACTACTTTAACCCGGACGTCCGAGAAACCGATTATATACTAACCATGTAAGTTGTCCATAAGCCATAGCAATATAAAATTCACAAAATATAGTTATGTTAAACTAAACATTAATAACTGTCCAGGTATGACCAACTGGTGCCAGCGTCGGTTATCGAAAATGTACGCGCATACAGATACGAGCATATCGAACAGGAAAAGCTACGGAATCGCGTTACAGTCGATGAGTTGGTTACGTCTTATGTACATCTAAAACATGGTGTTAATTGAAATGTCGTTGGACATTTCAGGAAATTTAAAATGACAGTGTCGTTCCACTGTACTCAGCAACACCAGATCAAGGTACATGTTTCAATCAAGATTGTTAGTTTTAGACGTCATTTTGAATATATCAAATGATTTTCGCACATTTCGATCGCTCATAGAAGTAAGAAGATTCGTGTAATTTGACCTGAATGGATCACAAGCCCTAGATTGGGTTGCTCCAATTATATCGTAGCCGTTGTATCTTTTTTTTTGCTAGCAGCTACTTGCTAATGGTATAAAGCAAACCATCGTTCAAAAAAAAAAAAAAAAAAAAACCTTTTGATCTCATAACGTAGGTTTACTGTTTGCATGATCAGGTGGTCTATAATTGCAGCACAATTGCCAAGAAGAACTGATAATTTCCATCATCAATAGTTGTTATGTGGTGAGGGCTGAAGCATCAATGGGTAAGCATCATAAATGATTTGTACCATTGATACTATCTGCAATTCGTTTATAATTTACGCTATACCCGGTGTTTGGATAAACCACACACGTACATAATCTAATTTGCAAATTTAGGAAGTAACTCTAATTCTAAAACAGAGGGAGTTTTTGTATGTGATTGCAGTAGGTTTGGTAGTTGTTCATTACGTAGTTCTTTTTAGAATAATCTAATGATGATGTTGTGGATAGATCCTCTATTCCTCTCGCTGAGTGGTGTTATTGCTGATGCCAAGATAATTATATAGTTTGGTAGATGTAAGGCATTAAGCCATTAACCAATGTTATGTGCACACTACTGTTGGAGGACCTAATGATTACGTTGTCCATTACTTTACTGTCATTAATATTTATAGAATAAGAAAGTTTGATTGTAGACAACTCAGCTACTAACTTTTAGGTGCTTGTAAGAAACGAATTGAAATTTCGGGTTAATGATAGGCTTATATATAGCTGCTTACAATTGTTAAGTATTAGCACTTATTCAAATCAATAATTATGAAGATCATGGACTATATGGCAAGACGTAGATAGTTTTAAGGGAGAACATAACCTTCGCTACGGATAGTGTTGGCAGATCCAAGATTTTTAATAACAGGGTCGGCAGCAGAGCCAAAACCTTTTTTTCCAATGGGTTTATAACGGAAAAATCATAAAACCTTAAAAAGGGGCTTCGCAGGTTAGAATTCATCAAACTTATGAAGGGGTTTTCGACTTTAAGATGAATTCTAACCTGTGAAGGCAGAATGGCGAACTAATTAATTTTTGTTGCTGGTGTGAAACTGTTGCTCCACAGTTTTCCTTGACCCTTGAACCTCAAACTTATGCAGGAACCGGTGTTGGGCACATGCTTTGCTAGGACCATCGTTGTGGGGCCACTTGATTCACGACTATGATTGATCAGGTATTGCAATAATTTTCCTTTTGGCATGTGTCTTATATAACAATTGCAACGACCTACTGCTTACAGTGGATTTAAGATGCTATAGTCAAAGTCACGGTATTATAATTAACTTAATACTTTTGGTTATCTTTGTTACTCAGCCAGAGCAAATTCATGAGATGAAGGATTTCCTTCTCACTGCAATAAGGAAAGACGCTTGCCGTCTGAAGATCGAAAGAATCAAGAATATCGTTCAGCTCAAGGTTCACTGTTTAAAGTACCTGTACACACTATGCGTCCATGAAGAGGACAAGGCTGATAAGTTGAAGAAATATCTTCGTGCTTCCACTTCGTATCTAATGTTTATGAATTTCATCAAAACTGGTATTTTGAAACTGGTAGTTTTCAGAGCTATAAATTGTCATAAATGTGAGGTGTAACTGTTTATCGTTTACGTTTGGCCTGCAAAAACTCCGCCGCAACGCGGCGGGGGTTTCCACCTCGTTATATTTTAATCGGTGTTTGTTAAATATTATTTCCTGGCCCATAGCTTTTGGCGGCCCTTTTCCACTTTACCCGCACTTTTGTAAGCTGTGGGTTTCTTTCTTTGATGTGAAGATAGCTATCTTACAATCTCACCGCCTCTCTGTCTCTCTCACCGCCTTTGGATTTGTGCTGTTTCTGGTGGTATAACGCGAAGACAACACAGAGGCACGGCGGTGGAGGATAACGTCAGCCGGACCGAGCCAGAACAGGTGCTTCCGTTTAAGTTTGGTTTGATTTTTAGGTGATTTCATTATGTTGTGAAGTTTGGTTTGATTTATATATGATTTACTTGAATCTGTGTTTTATGAGTTTTATATTTGAGATTGTGTGAATCAATTTTTAGAACTATCCAGAAGTAACTATCTCACCAAAAGTAGATCAACCATTCATATCAAAGTTTATAGATGCTCTTTAGGTTTCTTCGAGACAAAGGTTTTGCTCAGATATCAGTTATATTTTTTTTGTTCATGGTCATATGATTGTTGTGCTTTTGTGTCTAAATTCAATTAGTATTTTTGAATAATTATTAGGTACTTTTGTTGGGTTTTGTACATCATCCTACGGCTGCTACAGTAATCATTTTGTATACATTTTAATTAGTAATTTGTTTACGTGACTTATGCCTTAAGGTTGTTTTTTTTTTTGTTTATGTGACTTATGCCTTAAGGCTGTTTTGATTATTGTTTTTGTTGTTTAAGGATGTTTTCAATTAATCTGAATTGTGTGTTTTTATTTGCTTTTAGTCACGGTGGCTTTCGGATAACTAATTTCAGTTTCTAGAAGATGCGACATCACCGATTTTGACCTTGCATGTGGATGACAACAATGTTAATAGAGAGGCAGTTGCTGTAGCTTTGGCATACCTTTATGGAAATCACCCTAAACTTGATGACAGTAATGCATTCCGTGTTCTTTCTGCTGCGTCCTTTCTTAACCTTCAGGTATCCCTACTTTCTTATTAAGTATTTATCGGCCCTTATATTGGTAAATGATAAAAGGGGCGTTATTATGAGACTGGATGCTCGAAGTATTGATACCAACAACTATGTGATTTGCTTACTACTATGATACATGTGCCATTTAAATATTGTACTTACGTTCTTATCTGTTATGCCTACTTTAAAAACGAATATGATAGTGAAAAGGGCTTAGAGCAAACACGAGTCTTTTTTTCTTACCATGTTTTGTAAGAGTACGCTCTGGACAATGTATATTATATCCTTTTTGATTGGCTGCCAACAGAATTCTGCTCTGTGTTTGATCCAAACGTGACTTTTCTTGCTGGATTTATGTGCAATTTGCACAGGCTTCATTATACCTGAGCTCTGGACTACAAACATCTTAGCATATCAGGTTTGAGAGTAATGCTTCTTAGTGTTATTCTATAATATTAGTATCTTTCATTGCTTAACATTTCCAGGTTTCCTCTAGGTGTTTGCAGAGGGGCAAGATTATGGTATACATGGAGAACGTGTCAGAAACGCTTACCAGGGATATCTTTGTCAGACCGGGCATGGCGTTGAAAGAAGTAAGAAAGGAAGTCTAATCATTTTTTCATTATATTTTATGCGAAACAGCGATAACCTGTTAAACGCGCACTGAACTAAGGAATGTGTTCAATAACCTGTTAACTGCGTAATTTGGAAAGAGTATATATAGTCTTCTAGAATAAGTGCTCGATAGCTAGATATCATAACGTTAGCGCCGGATTAATGCTTACATATTAACGTTTAGATAGCTAGATATCATAACTTTAGTTTTATCGGTTTGTCGAAAATCGTTCGAGACAGCATATTAGGTGACTATAGGGGCCGGGTAGTCATTTATCGGAAGTTGTAACTTAATTATTGGTCTTATATTTGTGACGGAAAGCTCACTGTCTGTTGCTGTATTGAGTATTATCTATGCAGGATGCGTATTAGGCGATTACATTACAATTCTTTAAATGATTAAGAGAGTTGAATGGATGTGTTAGAAGTTAACAAGTTATGGCAAAAGGTTTAATTATCTGGTATAGCTATCAATAATAACTTTATTGCTAATTTGGGTAACCAACTTTATATGTTTTTGTCATATAGGTCATTGAACTATCAGTTTTTTGCTGTCTTTTTTTGGTCATCCATGTCACCATGTGGTCTTAGATAAACAGAAATGACACTTGCTTAACTGTTATAGCCGGATGGCAAAATTATAAGTACTTCAAGTTACTTAGTTTAGTCACACTTAAGGAAGTTTATAATTACTGAACGTTAACTTTACTCCTAATGTAGGGGGTGCTAACAATATGCACTGTTTTCTGTCTAAACCATCTTGGGCTTGGATATTCCATATTTGTTTTGTACACCGTCTTCGACTATATATTTACCATCTTTGTTTTCTACAGGTGTGTTTGCGACTAAAGGCAAGTGGAGGTTTACAGTATGAGAAATGTTCGATTGGTAAGAAGGACAACGAGGCTGCTGAACCGCATTGGCTGAAGGCTAAAGATTTTAATGACTCACACATACGAAATCACATACGGCCATTTCAACAACAGGTACACATGGATTACTTTGTAATGTATAGATGTATAGCTAATTGTAATGCAGATAACACCTATCTATGGAGTTTCTGCAGGGCGGGCATTGACTAATGGCATTGGGAACCTCTATACTGTTCGTTATCCCCTACATTTAAAGCTAAGGTACATGACTCAGCCAATTCAACCAAAAGTTCCAAAATCTTTACTCAAAAAAACTTAATGTACTTACAAGTAAGTTGATAAGTAACTTGGGTAACCAATAACAATTACCTTCAAAACTGATGCGATGACCAGATAAGTGGTTCAAATAAGGAATTTGAATTCCCTTTTAATCAGTCTTATCTTTTATTGTATAGTTTTCAATGTCACTGACCAAGAAGGAAACAAAATCACGGCCGAAGAAGTGTTGGAATATGTTCGTAAGGTAAGCATTGTGTGCAAAAGAAGGGAAATCGGCCACATTAAAATTACAAATGTTCGGGAGTTCCTCTATGCAATCCCGTCTCCCAAGTAGACTTGACAAATACAAATGATCACACCCAACGCCATCGTATATTTGCAGGTTATTTTAGTGCACAGATGTTTCCGGTTACAATGGTACTGTTATACGTGTTCTTTTGTTACTGTTGGTATCTAAATTCTTTCAGGACCACTATGCGATCACAAAAGTATGGGTCACAAATCTGCTATCATTGTCGTGCCATGTTCTGGCCTGATGATAAACTAATTTAATGCCATACCATTGTCGTGTCTCGGTACCATCGATGTTGCGAGCAGCACAAAATATATTGTATGTAATAGTTTTCATAGCTTCTGTATATGATATATCTTCATATGTATGCGATAACTTTTTCTGGAAAATGGCATTTAAGTCGAAGTTAAACTCATTTGCTTCGTATGACAACCCTTGGGCGGTTAACAATAGGAAAATGCATCACGCTTTTTGCCCATTGTTGTACGTGACCCATTAAACCACACGAAAATGCATCAAAACACCCACGCCGCATCGCGGCGGGTTCATAGTACTTGTTACTAACTATAAACTAATGGCAATAATAGTTTCTAGAACGAACCTCAATTTTCAAAATTGGTCCACACTTGTCTTTTTTTATTCTTTATGGCCTAGGTCTTTAGTTTACTATCATAAAAAAACAAAAACAAGAATGATGGCTAGTTTTAGCTTAATTGCACCAAGTATTGTTTAAAACTGAAATATCTCACATTTTCGTGATGATGTCCATAAGTTTTTACCAACTCGACCAATCAGTTGATTTACACCAAATAAAACGTAGAGTTTACCGAGTTATATATTTTGTACAAAACATATTATAATCATTTGGTTACGAAGCTTGGTAAAAATGATAAAAGGAATATCTCAAAACACGGATATAATGGATAAGTGTGTGGTGTAATAAGATCAATGCCTATGCTATGAACTAGTGATGCTAAGCAACAATATTTATAAGACAGAGTAGAACACATGACGAAAACATGAGAATATCATAATAAATCGCAATTCATATGTAAACGTACATATATAATTTAAACTTCCTATTCACAAAAAAAGCATGACAGTGCCATTCATTATCAAGAGAACTGACTATACATCCGGACTCCGGACAACAACCCATTTTGTCCCGACAAGAAGAGTCACACATGTTACCTATGATGCCGAACCAGGCCACAAACTAAGAATCAATTATCAAACATGGCCACAAAAAAGAAGCACAAGTAACCAAAACAATTGAAGAGCCGGTTATTTCCACTTTTCCAGTTCCTGGAATCCCCACAAATCATATTACTCGTCTTTAACGTTCAATTCAGGAATAATAACTCTAGTAAATATCCAAAACAGACATCACACGTCTATGTTCTAATATTCAAAAATGTAAACAGACACATTATGCTAGTAATACAACTAAACGCCAGTTATAATTGAACTATCCATCATACACTCCTTCGCTAAACTTATCTTCTGGGTAAAAGCTTGCCACGACTTGGTTTCCACCAAACTTCCTTCCATTTAGTCCTTGCCGAGCTCTTGTTGAACCGTCTGTGTCGGCATACTCCAAGAAAACCTACACAAACGGGAAAAAAACTGTTAGTGCATATCAGGTGATTTGCTAACTGTAAAATTATTATTTCAAAGACTAACCTTGCCAACCCCCGCAACTGGTTCGCCGTTTGGATTCGGGCGCGGGATGACCACATTTACTAAATTACCTGCAAAAATAGTTTAATTGGGTCATTAATTACTACTCGGTGTAAATAGATATTGAATAAAGACGTAAAGAGGCGCCAAAGAATGCTTCTGTCTGAATTTTAGGGGAAGATTCTTTATAGCAAAAGGCTGTAAAACAGAAAGATATAGAAATAACCAAAATCAAAAGAATGGTAAATGATTTGCCACATTAAAAACATCCAAATTCTAAAGAAACCTTACCGAATTTTCCACATTCTAACTTCATATCTTCCAAAATGTCTTCATAATCCTCATCGTTTATGAGCTCTTCTTCAGTTACCACTTGCGTTAAAGATAGGACCTTGGTGGGAGGTGGACCAATAGGCCCAGGTTGCAGCATCATTCTCTGTGAATAAGATTGTGTTAATTATATTTAAACTGGACTAGGGCATTGCTAAATGACTTAAACGAATGTATATAGCACATTAACATCTCATCCTTATTTTTCTCACCAAATTGGGTAATGAAGCATTCCTCACCAAATTGAGAGGAATGAGAAATATAGCACATTAACATCTCATCCTTATTTTTCTCCCCGATGTTCTCACAAGCCATCAAATATTTATTTTCTTCTTTAATTTTTTATTTAAAAATATATTTTGTAATTATTTTACATATTAAAAAATATATAATGATAATATTCCTTTATATTATCTTTGCTATTACTTTTCCCATTCCTTAAAATGAAGTAAGCACGCCCTAAGAGTTCAAAAGGATTGAGGTGTCAATTTATTATTATATTTATGAAGTTGTACCAATCAGAATTTAGTAACATTATTATCAAATGAAAGGAGATGAAACTTCTAAGAGACAGATCATGCAAAACAGGTGAAAAACTGAATCAAACTTCTCACCTGCAGCGCAATTTGTTGTTGTGCATGTAATAGTACACTCTCCTGCTCAGGCTTTGGTTGAGTTTGACCTTGGTTAGCTCGTCTAACCGTGAGGGTTTTGTCGCCCATTTTAATACCATTGAGAGCTGCACATGCAATATCTGTGACAGATAGATCCTGATAGACACAGAACGCGTACCCTTTAGAGTTGCCTGTTTCTCTATCTTTCACGAGATCAAATCCCCTAAGAGCCCCAAAAGACTCCAGTAACTCCCTGACTTGAGCCTCTGTGAAATAGTAAGGAAGCCCACCAACAAATATGCGATCAGGGCCCTCGAGCCCACCAGCAGAGCCTGGTGTTAGACCAACAGCACCCAGGTTCAGGTTTGGGTTAGGTTGGCTTGGACCAAGAGTTGCAGCTAGTGACGGATTGTAATCACTAGGCCTCCTGACCTTTACTGGTGCTCCCTGAAATTTGAGATTAAAATACATAAAATATTAATATAATAAGGAAACTATTACTTCATATTTTTTTATGTATTATCTACACTTAATGATTGACTGCTGTCAAAATTACCTCAAATATGATGCCATCCAAAGCCATTGCATTGCTGGCTTCCTCGACAGATCTCATTTCCACAAAAGCAAACTTCTTCTCATGATTAATGTAAACATTTACAACAGCATCACCTGACCATAAATTCGTTAGAATGTGAAGGATAAAGAGCTTAATCATTTAGAACATGCAACCAACTAACCTGGACCAGCAGTATTTCCACCAATTGCAGACATAACATGACTAAAAAAGGTTGCCACTGACTGCAAAAAAAAATAATAATGAATCTAAAACGTTAGTGTACAATCATATCGATATACCAAAATATAAAGAGTACTTTTCACATATCATGTCATACCAAGACAATTTAAGTAAGCTCTGCCCCTTTTCACATAGAATCTATAATATATATATATATATATATATATATATATATATATATATATATATTTATATATATATATATGTCATAGAAAATGATAAGATTGAATTACCTGTTCATTTGCAGTTGGAGAAAGTCCACCAACATAAACCCGTCTAGCATGTCTAGTGGCCTAAATTGCAGCAGCATTTGTTAGAAATTTCATAGTCCAAATAAAAGAAGAAACAAAAACTAAAGACGTCAGTCAAATAGAATTTATATCTGAAAATAGTTATGTTAACAACCTGTTGAGTCATTGCTTGAACTGGCATAACAGGAAGAGTTCCAAACTGCAAATAGTCACGAAGGTATAAAATGTTAACCATAAACAAAAAAATAGCTTAGTGGTAACAACCATCTTATATGAGTAAATTACCTGGCCAGATGTCAAAGGGAACATGTTTTGGAACATTCCAGGGATGCTTGGTGTGGTCCCAGGGACCTGACCTGTTAAAGCTGACAAAATCAGATCTCCAGAAAAGGTATATAATGTATAACCAATCTATCACTTAACCATAGAGATATAGAGTAACAACCACCACTCAACTGGCTTCGAAAAATCCAGCACTTTTCACTAATTGGTAATTTGAGAAAAACTCTAAAATTTTTCATGTACCAACAAAATGGATTTTTTATCTATGTTTCAAGCAGCAGATGATAATTCTGTAAAACTACCAAAACAATCAATTCCCAGTTGAAGACGAACAAGACCTATCATACCATTGCACTGATTCTTCCTTGTACATATAAGCTACAGAAGTCGGCTCACACCCATTCTCAGCACAGTGGGGCTAGTAGCCCAACATTGCCTTCTTATACATATAACAAAACATAGAACAAACAAAAAACACAAAACACAAGACAAAACCAAAAGCTCTCTCAGTTCAATATCATGACGCTAAGTAATGCAATAAAAAATTCTGAAATACCACTTTTGGGATGATGACACTTAAACTCTGTGGGTACAATTAAAGATACTAAATTTGCTTACCAAAATAACACCATGCATTTTGGTACGACCTTTCCACACTATAACAAAGACAAAAATGAAAGTTATCAAAGGATTGATATCAGTTATATATGGAGAGATATGTACCTGGAGTAACAGCAGCAGCACCAGCCAACATTGCAGAAGCTGGAGGAGCCATGTCAAAACCACTAACTCTTTTGCTGCTATAAATACCAAAGGTAAGTACGAACTTCAATACTTTATCAGTCTAAATGTGTGCATACTACAAGTTTCACTATAAAGGATAATATATACAATATGAGAAGCCCAAAAAAAGCAGGTGAACATTAGCAAGACACTTTACAAGGAACCCTTTAGAATGAGGTTTACGAAGATAATATTTGCGAACATTATATGTCGATGGAACCTTTTGAGAAGATAACACTCAAAAGCAAGAAATAACAAGCTAGAAATGTAAAAAATGTTTCTTTCAAAACAAAACCATCCGTTGACAATGAATTGTAAGCATACACAACACAACTTTAAGAGCTACACCTGACCCAAAAGATTTACAATTTTATAAATAAAAAATCCTACAAATTCAAATTTTGACCCAACATGATTTTATTTGCGAGTAATTTCTGGATCATAGAGCAACATGACATACATCTAGATAAATTAAATAGCTAATCATTGAGATGCAGAATCTCAATTTCCACAATAATGTTAAACATAAGAATATGTAAGGTTGCTCGAAGCAACGTAGCTAAGAAAAAAACCTACACCCTTACCTCTTGGAGCGTGAACGAGACCGTGACCTTGATCTACGTTCAGATTTGGCTCTCGAGCGAGAACCGGACCTATGTCTACTACGCCTACCCTCTCTATCCCTGTCATAATCTCTTCGCCTGGCAAGAAAACCACATATTAGAACAAGGTTGACAGATGTAATGTTAAGTGAATATTGCGAAGAGTAACCTAATCAAATTCACCACAAATAAATGTGTGAAGTACCAAAACCAAAGAATACCAGAAAAAGTAAAACTAAAACATTAACAAAATATAACTAAAGAAACAAAAGAAACTGGGAGGTGACGTGTCAAAAACATGGCAGTTTAATTATCTTACCTGTCATAGTCTCGACTCCTGTGATAATCATCGTCATCTCTATCCCTGTCCCTTCTCTCACTCCTTTCCCTACGGTCCCTGTGACGATCTCTGTCTCTATCCCTCTCCCTGTCCCGGTCTCTACTTTTTTCCCTGTCCGGGTCTCTACTTTTTTCCCTATCGCGGTCTCTGCTCTTTTCTCTGTGGCGGTCTCTGTCCCTATCCCTATCCCGGTCTCTATCCCTATCCCGGTCTCTGTCCCTCTCCTTATCACGGTCCTTGTCCCGCGCTCTCTCCCTATCCTTTGACCTACTTTTCCAGGACTCTCTTTCATAGTCACGAGAATCACGCTGCAAACATGAACAGAATATGTTAATATTAATCAAGGAAAATGGTACAGAGTATTCCAAACTTCTACGCTTCTACGCTTCTACTGTGTGCTTTAACAAGTAAAAACATTATCACATGCATTCTTTAAAGCAATCCCATAAAACACTACGCTCGTATCGCTCCTCAATAAGATTTGCAAGACCCTATCACATGAAAACACTCGAGCAAATCACAAACCACATCAGTTTTAAGTAGCTCCTCCATGCAAAGAATCCGACATCTTAGTAACCATAACTATATTGCATATCAGAGTGATACTAATTTAATCCATTCAACCAAAAATCCCGGCAATGTCTAAGTTACAGTAAAAACACAAAATAACTTTCTGTAACGCAACTGTTTCAGTTAATTTTACACAGAGGATACAGCATAAAGGCGCTAAATAACTTTCTGTAATGTTCTTTCTAAACATTATTAACAGCCGTCAATATATAACAGACCAACCACAATTTCATTATGTCAGCGTTTTATATATCTATACGCAGTACTACTATCAATTTACAGGGGTGTTTGTTTTAACTTATTTAAGTGGCTAATAGCTAAGTTTAAGTTTATAACAAGGCAATAACTAATCGTTTATCCCCATAACGCTGAGGTGTTCTTTGCTAAACTATTAACAAACATCAAAAACACGACACACAAGTAAACTTTCACTTCATTATGTCATACGGATTGACCGCGTATTTATAATATTTATACATAACCACTATCTACTTTGACTTTCAGTAAGTCAAAATTTAAACCCTAAATTCAGTACCAAATGTCTCTAATCAAAGCTAAATTAATTCAGATACCTAATTTTAATCCCACATTAACCACAAATTAACTTAATAAAAAAAAAAACCCTAGAATTAATCCCTAACCCTAATTAACACAATCTACTAATCAAATTCAATTAAACATTACCTGAGACTTAGAGTCACTCAACTCATCGCCGCCGTGACTGTTGGCTCCGGCAGGCGAACTACCACCACCAGCGACGGCGGCGGTGGTTAGGGTTTCAACGTCTTGACCGTTACCTTCGTAACGTTCTTCTTGGTAATCCATCGTGTTATTGATTGATTGATTTGTATCCGTACAATTGTTATTGAAAGTGTTTGTTATTAGGGCTTGTAAATAGAGGAGTTTCTATTGGGTTTGTACGATGGGTGGGTGGATATATATGAGTTTATTTTTGTATTTACCCTACACGAGTTGTTTGCTTCGGACTCTTCTATTTGCTTTCATTGCGTGTTATTTTAAAAGTAGCAGGGTATTTGCGCGTTTCGGTATCTAATTTAAAATTTTGAAGACTGATTACTTGCAGTGGTGGTGACTCGGTCGGCGCACGGGCGACCCGACCGGTTAACCAACCATTGTTGGTAGCCAAAGTTATGAAATTAGAGTAATCGCTTTATTTTTAAGTGTTTTGTATAGTAGCTTTATTAGATTATAAGTTAAAACATTGTATTAAATAATGTGTTAAATAGTTTTTTTTAGTTGTACTTGTGTTAATAAAGTTGTATTTTTGAATAAGGGTGTGTTTAAAAGAGTATTAATTATGTGTTTTTAATTGATGTGTTTGTGCATTAAATTATTGTAAAATATGCATTCTAACTTGTAATGCTTTATATGTTGTATATACTAGCAGGGTACCCGTGCGTTGCAGCGGCGGGTACCCTGAAGTAAAAGTTTCCGGTGAATTATTTATTTTAGTTTATTATGTTTTTTTTGACAATAAATTTACGGATAACAAGAATTTTGTTTAACCCGTGCCCGTTTGGCCTCGACCCCGTTTGGCGTGCCGTTGGGCTCGACCCCATTTGGCCCGTGCCCGTTCGGGCTCTGCCCGTTTGGACCGTACCCGTTCGGGCTCGGGCTTATTTGGCACGTTACCTGTTCGGGCTTGAATATTTGTATAATGTGCTTTATTATTTGTATTAATGACATTTAATGCAGGAATTGTGTTTAAGTTAGTTGTACAATATGTTTGATAATTTGTATTTCTTGTGTAAGGGAGGTTTAATAAATGCATTAATTGTATTTATTGACCAGTTAATTAATTGACTATGTTAAATATTTTGACCACATTAATATTGCTTTGTATTTTGTACATTAAGCTTTAAGACTTGTAAGTCTTAAAATTAAGATTGATGAGAAAAATCATTAATAGTGCATTGTGTATTGTACAATAGGCTTTGTATGTTGTAAGTCTTAATTTTAAGACCATGAGGAGAAAGATTCATTTATCTATTATAAGTAGTATAGATTATGTTTGAGATGGTTGTAATTAATGCATATTTTTTTGTATTGTTGAATTTTTAGTAATTTAATGCACAAAAGTGTCTTCATACTTTATTAGATAGAAACAAACTTAAAAGTTATGATTTTTTTTCTTTTTCTTTTTTTTTCTAACCGCAAACAATTAAACTTTATCATTTGTGTAAAAATAGCATTTAATTAAATTCGTTATGTTTATGTTTATACGTAATTAATAATTATAATTATAAAAATTGTTATTAAATATGAAATGTGTGATGTTAATTAATTTTTAAGTTTTCAATTGGTAATTTTAATCACAACCCATAAAGTTGTAGTTAGCAAAACTGAATAATTATACGAGGAGAGTTAACTAATATGTATATGATTTAATCTAGATGTCCACATAATTTGTTTTTAACATTTCATTAGTCATTTTTAGATGTGTACATATGTTTAAAGTTATAAAATTTCATATAGTCATTCTTATGTGAGGTTAGTTGTCTTAAAATTATTCATTTGGTAATTATTTTAAAGTCAAATATGATTTTGTAAAAGAAATTTTTTCTCATGCTTAAAATATGTCTTACACTATTTCACAAATGTTTTTCAAAAGAGTAGATCAGGCAAGGCAGGAGAAACCACCCCCCCCCCCTTTCCCGCGCCCTCACACGTCGTACTTAAACCACCACCTCCACGTGTTGTGGTATTGGCGTGTTTTTGTTGAGATGTTGGTGGCAGTGACCATCGACTTGTGAGACACAAAAACTAATAAAAATACTAAGTAAAAGAGGAGTTTGGTGGTAAAGTTGATAGTGGAGTGAAACACTAATGTGGCGTTTGTTGGCGTATGTCACTTCCCGACAGTTTAGCCAAATGCCGAAGAACCTAACTCCCCGGCTATAAGCCAAAACCGCTCGGCACAGCATGAAATCTCCCGGATAAGGCACACTAGCCCATTTGGACCAAGCATATAGGCAATCATGTACCGGAGGGTTAAACATAACCTCCCGGCATAACGGACACCTGACATCATCATGTATAAAAGGAAAGGAATCTTGGTCAGAACCACGACCCTTTCCAGCGGAATCTAAACAGAGTAAAGTCAACTCCCGCCCAAAAGAGTCACTATCGCCCACGTGATCTCCGGGTGAGGACAAAAGCTCCGCATCTATAAAAGGAACCAAGCAACAGCATTCGAGGTTAATCCATTCTCACCCATTTTCACAGTATTTTACTCTGACATATATACTCATTCTCACGCCGGAGCTTGGTCTAGGGATAAAACCCTAGGCGAGGCTAACGCGTGTTGTCTTTGTGTTTCTGGTGGAAGGTATCTAATCCGAGGCTCGACCGAAGGATTACCGAAGGACTAGCTTGTTAGGGTAATTACAACTTTTTACCTCAACAAATTGGCGCCATCCGTGGGACCGCTATTCTTACTACCAAAGACGAGAAAATGGCAGGTCCTACCACCGAGACACCCCCAGGTACCTCCACGGAAACACCGCCCGGAGGCAACCCACCCAACTTGGAAGAACAAATACTTAATCACATATCATCACTAAAAGCCTTAATACAGCAACATAACACCCAAGGAAAAAGCCCACTACAACCCATACGGATAGACTTCGGAGATGAAGTCGAAGGACCCACCCGAATAGAAGAGGAAAAAGATCCGAAAGGAAAGCAAGTCGTGGAAGATTTACACAAACCATACAAAGATGCCCCCAGATCCCCATTCACACGACGGATAGTAGAATTCGCCGGACCGAAACATGAGCTGCCTAAGAACATAAAACTCTACAACGGTTCTTCAGACCCGGATGACCACGTTACTCGCTTCTCCGGGGCAGCTAATCACGGCGGCTGGCCAATGCCGGTATGGTGTTGGATGTTCCAACAAACTCTGGACGGCCCGTGGCGGGTGGTTCGAGCGATTACCCAACGGCAACATTGGCGGAGGAGCTCGAGAGAGCTTCCTAGAGAGATTCGCCGGGAGGAAGTGTCTAAAAGACCCGATGGAGCTCACGAAGATCGTACGGAAGGCTCATGAAACCCTGCTAGAGTTCAAAGAAAGATGGACCGACGAAGCTAGCTACATCCCCGGGTGCCGAAATAATGCAAATATCCTCATTCACCAACGGAAGCAAATGCCCGGTGGTGAAACGATTCTCGACGAATCCCAAAAACAGTCACGGAAATGATGAAGAGGGTAGAAGATTTTGTACGTTCGGAAGAAGCTTACAACACCACAGAGCTCCCCAAAGGGGAATGGAACCGCAGGATATGCACGGGAAGTCAGCCAGATCGAACCCCCCGAATGACAAACCTCCCCGACAAACGAAGAGGAGACAGAAGGACGGAACAAAAACCCCGAAGCCAATACAATCCCTACTACCCGAATAGGACTGATAACTTCAGGAACGACCTCAGAGGTGATTACAGGAGGAACCAATACAGAACGAGACCGGACCCATAGATTTGAACCTTCTCTCAAAAGCCCCTAAAGAAATTTTGGCGACGGAGCTTCAACTAAACCTGCCACCACCCCCACCCCTAAGAGGAGCACCAAGAAGAGAAAACTTAGACAAGTTCTGTGACTATCACGGTGAGAAGGGCCATCTCACCAATGACTGCTACCAACTCAAGGAACACCTCAGAAAAGCTTTGGAAACAGGCAAGTTAGATCATTTATTAAAAGAAGTAAGGCAAAGGGGAAGAAACCCACCCAGAGAAAATCAGCCGGACAGAGGAAGGGTGATAAACATGGTATACTGGAGGAGGAATAGACAGAAAACGAAGAGCAAAGCTGCCGAGAGGAAGACTGGATGAACGTTCCTATAGCTTTCCCTCCCGCTCGGGGACGCTTCAAGAGCCACTAATAATCGAAGCGGATGTTGAAGGATACACTGTGAGGAGAGTTTATGTTGATCCAGGGGCAGCCGTGGAAGTAATGTACGAACACTGTTTCCAAAACCTATGCCAAGAAATCAAAGGGAAGCTAAGAGAAACGAACACACCTCTTGTAGGATTTTCAGGTGAGACTATAAAGCCCCTTGGGAAAATAGACCTAAACGTGTGTTTCGGAAACGATGGCCTCTATCGTCGAGCCATAATGACGTTTGCAGTGATAAGATCCCCCTCTCCGTATAACATTATCCTAGGACGATCAGGTATTAGGGAATTAAGGGCGATCCCCTCGACCATCCACTCCATGATAAAATTCCCAACGCCAAGGGGGTGGCAACCCTGGTTACCAGATCAATAATCATCTCTGAATGTAGGAGGTTGGAAAAACATTTCATGGCAAATGGGTCGGAAAGTAAGGAGAGAGAAGGCCCTCCGAAAGAGAGGAGTCCGTGACAAAACGAAGAAGTAATGATAAACCCCCACCCGAACAAATGATTACTATCGGGGGCAATTTTTCCCAAGAATGCAAGAGGCGATTGGTAGAACTGCTGAAAAACAACAAGGATGTATTCGCTTGGCAACCGGGGACATGACAGGGTCCCCGGCGAGTCATAGAACACAAACTAAATGTCAATGTGAATGACGGACCAATAGCTCGAAGAAGAGAACCTTCTACCGGTGAAAAGAATCGTGCAATCAACACCGAAGTAGAGGAATGGCGAAAGCGGAATAGTCCGGCAAGTGAAATATCCTACATGGATTTCCAATCCGGTGTTGGTAAAGAAACCGGACGGATCATGGAGAATGTGCATGGATTTCAAGAGCATCAATGCTTCGTGCCCAAAGGATTACTACCCACCCCAAATCGACCTGGAAAATAGAATCAGTAATGGGTTACAAGTACAAGTGTTTTCTCGATGCATACAAGGGGTACCACCAAGTCCAGATGGCCAAAGAAGACGAAGAGAAAACAGCCTTCTACACGTAACATGGAACCTTCGCTACACCAAAATGCCGTTCGGTCTAAGGAATGCCGGGGCGACGTACCAAAGACTGGTGGATTCAAGTTTTAAGGAGCAAATTGGCAGGAATTTGGAAGTGTACGTCGATGACATGGTGATCAAAAGCGTAGTGAAGTAGAGTTACCTTGGCGGACATGGCGAAACATTCGACAACCTCCGAAGGATCAACATGAAGCTCAACCCTAAAAGTGCTCTTTGGAGTGGAAGAAGGAAAATTCCTCGGCTATGTAGTAACATCCGAAGGAATAAGAGCCAATCCAAAGAAAACAAAGGCGATAGCCGACATGCAATCGCCCGGTACACTCAAGGAAATGCAGAGCCTCGTGAGAAGCTGGCGACTATGAACAGGTTCTGTCTCGATCGGCTGAAAAAGCGTTGCCCTTCTTCAACACTTTAAAAAATGTCACGAAAGATAACCAAAAGGAGTACCGTTGGAGTGAAGAGGCCGAAGAGGCGTTCCAGAAGATGAAGAGTGTGATTTTAGAGCTACCCAATCTAACGGCCCCGGTGGCAGGAGAAGATCTCTTCGTGTATCTAGCGTAGAAAAAGCCATAAGCTGTACTAATGGTAGAAAGAAAGGGAAACAGATGCCTGGTACACTATGTTAGCGAACGCTCCACGATGCCGAGCGAAATTATGCTCCTCGGAGAAATTGGCTTTGGCACTACGACACGCTCTAGAAGACTCGGAGGTATTTTGAAGCACATCACATCAAGGTGATCACGCACCAACCCATCCGTGGCGTGTTAAGCAAGCCGAATCTTGGGAAGCTGATGAAATATGCAGTAGAACTAGGAGCATACAAGATTACGTACATCCCCAGAAATGCCGTCAAGGGCCAGGTCCTGGCAGATTTTATAAACGAGATACCGGTCAGCAAAGTAGGGAGAAAAGGAAAAAGCAAGGAAGTATGCAATGTCTCTACAAAAGAGGAGGAATGGACGCCGCACGGACGGGCGTCTAACAAAAAGGCTCCGGCAGGTTTGGTGCTGATAAGTCCCGACCAAACAGAGTATATGTATGCCCTTGGCTTAACTTCCCCAAAGACAAATAACGAGGCGAATACGAGGCATTGTCTGGCCGGACTAAGAATAGCAAAGGACATGAAGATCCAAGTGCTAAGTGCTAAGGTAGACTCCAACCTGGTGTCAAGTCAAATCAACGGAGAGTTTACCACCTACAAGGAAAGCATGACCAAGTATTTGGCTAAGGCAAAAGAGTATATCGGATGTTTCGTGCAGTTCGAATACAAAACATTCCAGAGCCGCAGAATCAAAAGGCCGATGTGCTGAGCAAACTAGCATCTGTGGCGTTCGATCACTTGACAAAGTAAATATTCGTCGAATCTGGAAACACCATCGACCGAAGAAAAGGTCATAGGAGCAATAGTGGAAGAAGAGGAAGAAAACTGGATGTCTCCCATCGTCCGGTGCATCACCGAAGGAAAATGGCGGCGGCAACGAAAACGGCAACAACCTTGCGGATGAAGATACCTCATTACATCATGGAAGACGGGTCGTTCAAGAAGTCCTATTTAGGTCCAATGATGAGGTGTGTGGGTCCACTGCAAGCCAATTATGTAGTCGGGAGGTGCACGGGGGCATGTGGCATGCACTCCGGCCGTGGTGGCGAAGCTAATCCACAAGGATACTCTGGCCGACAATGCACGGGATGCCCGAGAGGTCATTCAAAATGCGAATCTTGTCAAATACATTCCCGGTTCCCCAAACTGCCGAAGACTCTCATGACTTCTATCATGTCACCTTGGCCTTTCTTCCAATGGGGAATGGATGTATTGGGCCCCTCCCCGGCACCCGGAAAGTCAAGTATGTCATCGTGGCCATTGACTACTTTACAAAGTGGATAGAAGCCAAACCCCTAGCAAAAACCACAAGCAAAGAAGTCATAAAATTAGGTGTGGAATAACATAGTGTGTCGTTTCGGCCTACCACACGTAATTGTGACGGACAATGGTAGCAACTTCATCCACAACCCCTTCAAACGTTGGTGTGAAAAACTAAACATCAAACAGATAAATACTGCCGTGGCACATCCCCAAGCTAATGGTCTGGTAGAACGAGCAAACAAAAGCTTAATGCATGGCTTCAAGACAAGGCTGGGCAAAAGTAGATCCGGGTGGGTCGATGAACTACCGAACGTTTTGTGGGCTCATCGCACATCCTTAAAGACTAGCAACGGTGAAACACCGTTCAGTTTGACATACGGAAGTGAAGCTGTGATCCCCGCGGAAATTGGCATGCCTACCTTCCGAACAATGATGATGGCCGAAGAAGGAAATGAAGAGGAGAGACGCTTAAACTTGGATCTCTTGGAAGAAAGAAGAGACTCATCACCGTTGAAGAGGCCGGTACAAAAAGAAGGTGGAACAAGATACAATCGAAGGGTCAAAGGCGAAAACTCGAGTAGGAGACTTCGTCTACGTGAAAAATGAAGCCAGCAGACAAGAAAACTTAGGAAGTTGGGACCCAACGGGAGGCCCATACCAAATAACGGAGGCATACGACAATGGCTCCTACAAGTTACTGACATACCGAAGGAAAAGAGGTCCCCCGCACTTGGAACGCGGTGAACCTAAGAAAATGCTTCTTGTAGGATAGAAGAAAGCTCTGTAACCGTTAAGCCCTAGAGGCAATTTGTCTAAACTAGTTATTAATGAAAATCATAGCTCCCCGTATTTCGGAGGGGCAATTTTCCGTATGAATGGTTTTCAACATAATTAGTAAATGATCCCCCGACAGCTCGCGACCTCCGGGAAAAATGGTCAATGTTCAAAGATGGTTTATATCCAAAAAGGATTGCCATAAAATGCCGAACGGTTTATACCCAAAAAGGGTTGCCCAGGCAACAAGAAGATGGTTTATATCCAAAAAGGATTGCCATGAAATGCCGAACGGTTTATACCCAAAAAGGGTTGCCCAGGCGACAAGAAGATGGTTTATATCCAAAAAGGATTGCCATGAAATGCCGAACGGTTTATACCCAAAAAGGGTTGCCCAGGCGACAAGAAGATGGTTCATATCCAAAAAGGATTGCCATTAAATGCCGAATGGTTTATACCCAAAAAGGGTTGCCCAGGCAACAAGAAGATGGTTCATATCCAAAAAGGATTGCCATAAAATGCCGAACGGTTTATACCCAAAAAGGGTTGCCCAGGCAACAAGAAGATGGTTCATATCCAAAAAGGATTGCCATAAAATGCCGAACGGTTAATACCCAAAAAGGGTTGCCCAGCGACAAGAAGATGGTTTATATCCAAAAAGGATTGCCATAAAATGCCGAACGGTTATACCCAAAAAGGGTTGCCCAGGCGACAAAAAGAAATAGTTTACATCCAAAAAAGATTGCCATAAACGCAACACCGAACAATCAATGCTACAAAATAGTCCACATGTGAAGACAGAAAGGCAAATAAAATACAAATATAAAAGAGGAGTGACTAACGATTTCATTCGACAAACAAGGATTCCCCAAACAAGTTCATTCAAAGCTACAAAATAACATATCATTACAAAATAACATCGTTCGGCAATATCGCCACCACAAAGGAGTTATCCAAAAATAAAAACATAATGATAACGAACTTCAGTTGGGAGGAGCGCTGGTCCCCTCATCCTTATCCTTATTCTCAGCCTCTTCTTCAACGGCATGATCCGGGGCGGGGTCGGGCATCAAGGCCGAGACAAAACTAAAAGGACGATGGCAAGCATTTCGAACCTTGGCAACATAAGGATACTCCTTGACAAAGAGTTCATCGTACACAGCCAAGTACTTAGTAGGAGCATCGATGTCCAAATCCTCTGATCAGACGCCAAAATCTTCGCACTTCCTCCTCCGAATGACCAATGGACACACCATCCAACCACCCCGCCATACCACTCAAACCGAAAGGAACGGCCAATGAAGCCTTATACTCGTGGCTACCATGAAGACGAGCAACAAACGCCGGGATGAAATCCCTAACAAGATTCGCCCGTTCAATCTCTAGATTCCCCGCGGCTATGGCCATTTCTTGGCGTTGTTTCAAAAGAGCGGCATTCTCTTCCTCTTCGTTCTTGAGCCCCTTCGTCTCCATTAACTCTTTCTCCAAACTTGATATTTTTTCACTCTGAGCAAGGGACAATTTTAACCATTCAACCTTTTCACCCTCCGCGTGCGAACCTGTTTTTCAAACCCTCCTCCCGAGAAGTCTCGAGCGCATCCTTCGCCGTTTCGTCGAGTCTTATCCAAAAGGCAAAATTGTCCTTGGCAACTTTCTCACACCCACTATGCTCTTCAACCAACTCGCGGTGATCAAGGTCAAGACTCTCGAAGCGAACAAGCAAATCCACAAAAGCAAGCGAACCCCTAGCCAAGATAGCCCGGGACCGCCGCCTCAAGATCCAGAATTTGCATATATTCCTCTTCGGCGGGAGGAGGCAGATGAACCATGAGATCCCGATACTTTTCATACCCCTTAACCCTTTCGTCTTTTTTGATTGACCACCCCGGCACATAGGTGGCGCTAGACGAGGTACCTTCTTCATCACCGGTATCCTTGCCTTCACGGTAGCGGAGAAGGAGAATTAGCTACAAAAGTGCAAAATAAAAGTTAAGTAAACACCGGAAATAATCAAACGATAGTAACGAAAAAATAATTCGGAGCAGAAAGAAACGACTCACCATCCTCCCGAGGAGCCGGTTGTTCGACAAATTGGGAAGCCTCAAGATCATGATCCTTCGCCCGCCTCCGCGATCGACACCAACATTAGCATCATTAGCATCCCCTAACTTGTTGCTGGAGTGACCCTCCAAATCTCCCTTTTCAACAACCGGAGGATTATTCGGTGGTTGACCCTCCGCGGAATGGTGTTCGCCGGCCGGATTCGTATGGGAATCTAAGTTGATCACGGAGTGGGACTCTTCTTCGTCTCTTCGGCACTGAGCCACCTTCCCCAACCCGACGCTTACGGGGTTTGTAACCCGGGCTTCGCCTCGCGGTTTTCTTTTTCTTCTCTTTGGCCTCCAGAACTTTGGGGTCGGCCACCTCGACCCTCTTCATGGCATTGGTCTTCGGCGGAACCGCCGTGCCAGTGGGACTCGGAAGGGTAACATGCATTATATGGGCTTGCCCCTCTTGGTACTTATCCCTCGGTCATAGCAGCCCCCTTGCGATAGCTCGGCTTGGTAAGATAGTCGACATGGTCAAAGCCGCAAAACACATGAAAAATGTTACATAAGAAAACACAAAATCTTAAACAAAATATATATATATATATATATACGGGCCAAGTACCATTCCCTCGGCATCCTTCGAGTCGCCCGATAACCCGGATACTTCCATTTGGCCGACAACCCCACGGCATACAAAAAATGCGGCGGAATTTTAATCAAGTCTATAACATTCGCCGACAATAAATCCGCATGAGGCATAGAAAACTCCCCGGTGGGAAACGGATCGGAAACATATGAGTCCGGATGCCTCCACAGATAGCAAAAGGTCGCCCGACGGTCAATCAAAAGAACTGTCTTTTCCAACCCTTTAACGAGGACAAAATCTCTTGAAAACACACTTTACGCTGCTTGCCATCTCGCTTAGCAAAGGTAAACCAATGCCCTTGTTTATGTAATTTATAAAAGGCTCGGAACAAAGAAGTCGTGGGAGTAATATGAAGGCTACGGCTATATACCTCAAAAAGTGTAACCCTATGTAAACCTATCGGCACTAATTGGGAAATGTGAACTTTGTAATAATGGAGGACATCTAAGAAGAAGCTAGAAAAAGGGACAGAAATCCCACCCTCAATAAAATATTCTAAGTATAATCCTATGGCATCATCCCCGAGTTGCCCCATGGTAAAGTCATCCGGTGGTAGCCTCGGATGAAGATCGGAAGGTATCCCGAATTCCCTCACGGCCCATTGCAATGACTCTTCGGTCATAACCGAAGTATACTTATCCAAGTCAAATTTGGGTCGGTTGGGGACGGACCCTGGAATCGGCCCATCCCGAAAGCGGATGACGAGCCGGACGGTTCGACATGTTAGCCTGGAAGGGAATGGTCGCACCTATAAAACCAAAGAGGAAAAACTAGAGTAGTACCGGACGTAAGACGGGAACAAATGGAATCGTTCGGCCAAATAACGCAGAGGAGACGTGTGAGTGAAAAATTTACGGTGGTAAAAATGAAGAGAAACAAGCGTATTTATAAGCAAAAGATGGGGGGTAGCGAGGCGCCGTCGTGTCGAGATGACGTGGCAAAATCTTCACCACACAACACACGCCACGCCACGTGCCCCGATTCATATAATCACACCGCCACGCAACCTGGCCGGACGTGTCACACCCTACAAAAAAAAAAAAAAAAAAGCGTGGGAAGAGTTACTAAGAGGAAAAAAGGAACGACCAACTAAACACTTGCCGAGGCACGCTACAGACTTTCAATATCATATAATGAACATATCCATTAACATGATCGGGGACATGTTGGCGTATGTCACTTCCCGACGCTTTAGCCAAATGCCGAAGAACCTAACTCCCGGCTATAAGCCAAAACCGCCCAAGACATGAAATCTCCCGGATAAGGCACACTAGCCCATTTGGACCAAGCATATAGGCAATCATGTACCGGAGGGTTAAACATAACCTCCCGGCATAACGGACACCTGACATCATCATGTATAAAAGGAAAGGAATCTTGGTCAACCACGACCCTTTCCAGCGGAATCTAAACAGTAAAGTCAACTCCCGCCCAAAAGAGTCACTATCGCCCACGTGATCTCCGGGTGAGGACAAAAGCTCCGCATCTATAAAAGGAACCAAGCAACAACATTCGAGGTTAATCCATTCTCACCCATTTTCACAGTATTTTACTCTGACATATATACTCATTCTCACGCCGGAGCTTGGTCTAGGGATAAAACCCTAGGCGAGGCTAACGCGCGTTGTCTTTGTGTTTACAGGTCGGAAGGTATCTAATCCGGAGGGCTCGACCGAAGGATTACCGAAGGACTAGCTTGTTAGGGTAATTACAACTTTTTACCTCAACAGCGTTGAGCTGATGATGGTGATGCTAGTGACTATTGCATCTAGTATTACACCATAACCTCTTGATCGATTAGCAAACTTACATATAGATAAACACCAAAAGCCTTTTGATAATAAAATGTAGACTAAAATACACCGTTGGTCCCTAAACTTGTATCAAAGCATCACAGTGGGACAAAACTGGGCCTTTTCATCGCCACAGGTCCAAAACATGGCCTTTAAATGCCAAATTAGTCCTTTGACAAAGTCAAAGTCTGATTTTGGTTTTGTAGTCGAGGGTATTTTAGTCCATACACATTTATACTTTCATAACACATTTATATTTTACCCCTTCATCTTTCATCCTTGTCATCATCTCCCCAAATCATCATCTCCCCAACATTCATCATGGTCATCATCTCCCCTGCTGGTTCATTCTTGCAATACAGTTCATCACCAAGCACTTTATTTCACAACAATGATGATTATATCACCAAGCACTTTATTTCACAACAATGATTATATCATCAGTGAAGCCAATTTCATCAATAAATGGCATACCGAATCAATAACGTGCAAACCAAAATCTATATATCATACAAAAGGAGGTTGTTATGCAAGTAAAAAGTTGACCCAGATTGACATATATACAGGTAACAAATATAGCCCACCTCAGTAGCTTCAGTACAAAAAAGAAATTGTTGTTTGTGACAGAATAAGTCAATGGGGTAACAAAATAATCCACAATCAAACACCAAACAAGTCTGCCATGTAAACAGATTCACTTCAGAGAGGCTTCTCATTCTACGATGCACACGTGAGGTTCACTTATTATCCAGAATAACATGTGCACAGGAACTTTCCACTAAAGATATGGGAAAATGATAACAACATATAGAGGCACAAAGATCACCAAAAAACTAGGTTTGTTCATAAGAGACAGTTACATCCTATTTGATTCTGATTAAGTGACACGACAATAGAACTATTATATGCAAAACAAATGAATTGTTCATTCTTTAAATCAATTTCAACATTCCAAATAGATGCCCTTAAATATTATACTATTCATGGTCATATTGTAAAAAATAAGAGGAAAACAGAACACTTGCAGAGAGAAAATGTTAAGTTTATAGGCTTATCAATAAAAATGTTACATAGCATCTCTTATGAGGTTCATAACACAAACAAACAACATTTATTAAAGAGACTCACCCACTGAGCACACATAATCTAGAAGCGGGTATAATTTATACTATACGAGCAATGGCGTTGTGCAACTTTTGGCTTAACTACCTTCTTCGGAACAGGCGGGATAGGAAACGGTGTTGGCCACCTTGGTATCACAAACAACACCACCACACGCCACGAGAGGTCTTCAACAACGCCAATAGGTTTGCAAGCAACATCTAGCCTTTTATTTTCGATACTATATGATACAACACAAGCAAGCTCCACACACCTCAGATACACAGTATCAATATTAAACGGGTCGAAAGACAATGGAAGAAAAGTAGCCTTCGTTAACCAGCTACTCAACTCAGGATCAGGTGATGAGAGATCCCAACGGGTCACCTTGAATTCAGAACACCATTCACCATTCTCATAATCTTTCATATCCCACACACTAAAACAATAAATAGAAATAGCTTCAGGTGCCACCTCAAAAAACCCGCACGTTCCTTTACACTCATCACACAATCGATAAAGGCCATCATATTTAGACTCAATCTCAACATCCCTATCCTCTGGAAATTGAATAAGTCGACAAGACTTTGGATCTTTAAGAGGATCAAAAGCAACCATACCATGATCATAAACAAACCAATGAAGAATCCCATTAAAACATATAGGACCTCCACCACGCTTCAGCAGCGCAATCGGTTTCTCACAAGGCAACTTATGACCCACCCATCTCCCAGTCTCAGACGAAAACGTCTCCAAATACAAATACGACGACAACGCATTAAGCAGCTCAACTCTCACAACCGTAAAACTCGTAAGCACATTATCCTCATTCACCTTACTAACAAACCCCTCCCTGAAAAAAACCGGATGCCTACTCGGCGACTTATCTCTCCCTCTAGGCAAAGTCACCCACTGTCTCGTAACTGGATCACACACATAATAAATCAACGTACCCAACAAACAACACAACACCAACCCATTACTCACACCCAAAATCTTAAACTGATCAGACTGCTGTTGCTCCTCAAAACTCGACATAAACAAAACTGACACATCCTTGGAATCATAAATCTCAGGCCTAAACCTCTCGAGCACATTATCAAACTTAGACACATAAATATACCTATACAAAATCCTAAAATCCACAGTCTTACACCCGGCTTTCGCCTCAACAACACGGTCGAAATAAAATCGACAAAATGAAGGTTGCGAAATCAGGCTTAACCAATGCTTACAAACACACTTAAACCTAAAAATAGATTTCAAAGGCAATCTAGACAGAATCTCAAGCAGCAATGAATCAGGTAAATTGGTAATATCATAATTAAATATATTAGCAGCAAGTATAACAAACCCTAAAAGTGAATTAGGGTTTACCTGATTACATTCATCATGATATAAAGTGCTTGGTGATGAACTGTATTGCAACAATGAACCAGCAGGGGGAGATGATGATTTTTGGAGATGATGACCAGGATGATGTTGGGGAGATGATAAAGAGGATGAAAGATGAAGGGGTAAAATATAAATGTGTTATAAAAGTATAAATATGTATGGACTAAAATACCCTCGACTAGAAAACAAAAATCAGCCATTGACTTTGTCAAAGGACCTGTAACGAGTATAAACAGTGAAAAAAAAGGACCCCCAACGATGAAAAGGCCCAGTTTTGTCCCATCGCGATGCGTCTTGCCAAGTTTAGGGACCAACCGTGTATTTTAGTCTAAAATGTAATTTAAAAGATAACCAGTACCATATTGGTTACGCATCTAAAAATGACTAAATGTAATTGAAGATAACCAGTTCCATATTGGTTATGCATTGCAGTGGCAAGTAAAAATAAAACATACATATTTAGATGGGTAAATCAGTAAAAAGAATCTAAGATTGTACGGTGCAAGAACCGGATCGCACGCCATAGAAAAAAATGGCACATGTGGCACTGTTCCGTTATGTTGTACAGGGATGGCGTTATAGCCAAGTTATAAGTGGCTTCGTCATCCCATCCACGACCGTTTTTTGTATCTTTTAATAGGTTTTAGTGTTTGTGTTATATATCATGTCACCATTTTATATCTTTTCCTGGGTTTTAGTGTTTGTGTTCGTGTTATATATTGTGTTTGTCTTAGCATTCAAACCGCTTTAGGCATGATCAAACCTTGTTGTTCTAGGTTTAGGTGGCACAAAAGAATGAAGAATATGGTATTTTATAGATTTGCATTATAAACCTTAGGGTGTGTTTGTTATGTGGGTTTTGAACCCAAGGAATACTTTGATTCCATAAATGAATTGTTTTGTTAGTACTTTTTAAAAAAAGTAACGGAATTATTTTAAAAATCTCATTTCACACCATATAGGTGGTTTTTGAAGGATTCTCATGTGACACACTTCTCCATCACATAATTCCTCTTTTACATTAATTTTTTTTGTCTCTTTCTTATAATCTTTTATAAGTCAAACAATTAAAATATTTAGACAAATATATAAATTTTGTTTATATTGTTGTCAGCTTTTGACCGCTTTTCTTACATCGTTGACCCTTTTATGTTTATGATGTTAGTCTTTGTGTTAATATTTTATATATTTCTAGTCACTAAATTGTATAAAATTTGGTTTAAATGTATAAAATGAAATGCGTATGTATTAAAGAAAAAGAAAAATAGGTGATGTTACCGAATCATCCGAAGAGGTTAACAAGATTTCTATTTAGGCTAGTGTACTACAAGCAAGAGTGCCAAAAGATCCAAACCCCACATATGATCATAATTGCGCTCAAATACGTAAACACAAAGTAAGAAACCATACTGGCTAGAAAGTATCAGAAAACAAGAAGTGGTTTTTTCTCTTCATTTCTTCCCTAAAATAAGTTCCATAGATATATATTTTTGAGAAGCTCCTGGTGCTTTCTATATTTATATCTAAAATCCACCACAATGCATCTCTACCAGTAAAATGTACTCAGTAACATAAAATTGATTGTTACTAGCTATATGGATGTTTTGATAACCATCTAGTAGCAAAGGAACTATATTTACCCTTTTCCTTGAGTAGCAAGAAATCCACATAACTTTGTAAGTGAAAAAAACAGTTGTAGCTCCACACCTATAACCATCAAAAGCAACAAACAATCAGCATTTTAGGACATCACGGTCCTATATTGTCCTTAAATATGATTTGTGGTGTTTTTATATACTTTAGGGGGTGTTTGGCAAACCTTTGAAAACATGATTATTTGATTATCACGTTTTCAAAACGTGAATAATCAAGTTTTGGTGTTTGGCAAGAAACGTGATTATTTGATTATTTGCGTTATAAATGCTTCAAAACGTGGTTTTGCAACTTGGAGCTAGGGAGTTACTTTTGCAAATCGTGGTTTTGTTTTCTATGTTTGCAAACGTGATAATCAAACACAAACACCCCCTTAATGTGGTTACAACCGTATGTCTAAATCACCAGTTACACCAAACATAATACAAAGGAGGCACAATTCAAGCTTACCACATGAGAAAATAGAGTTTCATGTCGGAGTATCCCCACTCTTCAACACCCATGCAGAATTTTTAGAAACGCACAAGTCATTCAGGACCTGAAAAAAGTTGAGGATAAGCAAAAAAACAACTGGTTCTATCATAAACAATCGAAGTGGCAAATAAATACCAAATGAAGCACTCATACCTTTTGATATTCAGCAGTTGTTATTTCCCTTTCCAGCTCCAATTTTGCAGCTTCAAAAATGGAAGCCTTTTTGAGCTTCCCACCCGGTCCCTCAGCAATAAAAAGGTTGATGACTACATTCCTTTAACAAGAAAGAATATGAAATAACTACCGCAAATAAACATATCAAACCAAATGATCACTTTAAGTTGAGGAATAACCTTAATTTGTCATACTCAGAAAGAACTGGCGGTGGTCTTAAAACATACGACCCATGTATGTCAACAGCAACTTCACTTAAGATTTTCATAAGGTCATCATCCTTAGCCTCTGCTGCAGTAGCTGCAGCAGCTGCAGCTCTGGCATCTCGACTCCCCTTCGGGTGTGTATTCTCAGAGACTGCCATGTTTTGCAATTTTTGGGGTATCTGTTTCCAGCTGTCATCATAAAAAACAGAATTCTAATATTATGGAACTGAACTGCTTTCTTTAGCTTAGTTGTATACCAAGATCAAAATCGTATGTTTTAAAAATATTCAGATAAAGACAGAGGTAATGGGTCGGGTCACCTCAGGTTGACCAAAGTGATGACTAATGCTCTGGTCAGACGGTCCAGATTATATCTATCTGAACTCCGTTTGTTTGTCATTCCACAAACATTAAAAACACATATTAAGATGTATGCAAAAAATGCAATTTCTAGTCGATAAATGTCATTTGGACCATTGATCATTAAACACCATTCACTTGAAAAAGTTTCAATAATGGAATTTAAGGTAGGACAGAATGGGAAGACTAATAACTTATAACTATCATTTACCTGAGGTGGACAATTTTTAGGACAAAATAAAATGGCAACGTGGACCATATTATTGGGACAGGAGGAGTGTTAAACATGAATATATTGAACTAGCAAAAATCCATAACAGAAGGAGAAATATGTGAATAAATGAAGATAACAATCTCACCTGAGAACCTTGTAAGTTTGGAGAAGTTTCTGAAGGGCGATCTTTAGTAATGCTTCTCGATTATCATCAAGCATCACTGTTCTAGAGGGTGTCACCTTTGTAGTTTTTGGTGCAGTGCTACTACCAGATACAGGAGGCTTATCACTAATACCAAACTTCGAGGTTTTAGGAAATATCGCATCCATAAGTTTTGGTTCCTCAGCATCCCAACGGTTCTTTTGTTCCACAACAATTTCAGGGTATTCTTTTATAAATAAGTTATCTGGATGCTCTTTAAATTTCCAATCCCTACAGGAATCTCTTCTTGCAGCAAATTCACCCAATATACCTTTCATAATTTCACTCATCGCGGGTGACTTGGGGAATTGCGATTCATGAAAAATAGGATTCTTGCTAAACTGAAGTAGTACATAATTTCTGGCTATAGTCCTCCTTATATCCGTTATCCCAGCATATTTCAGGTTAGTTTTTGCTACCCACAACCCTTGAACTAACATAGCATGAGTTTGAAGAACCTTGAAAATATCTGAATCGCTGTGATCTGGAGCTATGTGTTTAAGAGCTTTAAATCGTTGTACCGGAGGCCCCTATTGAGAAATCATAAGTAAATGGAACATGAAACGTTAAACACTGTCAGCAAGAACAAGAACAAGAACAAATTACCAATGAAAACTCCAGGCATTAATGGATTTCGGATAACAAAGTATGTCTTTAGTCTGCCACTAGATTTTGGAGAATCAGGCATGCTTTTTTTAAGTGGTAGCTGGATATGCAAGTCGCATATTGTTACCTTTTTAAGCCTTAGATATGCGTTAACAACTTTGATCTGTTATTGTTATTAACTTTTAAGATAATCAGATTACTGATCTGCTTCAATTTTTGAAAAAAAACTCCCACCTTAGAAAATGTGCAGTTTTAGATATGCCACACATCATCTTAAGAGATCCATAGTTAAAACCAGCATATGTGCTTGCAAAATGCCAAACAGAAAACAGACGTAAGTTGCACTAACCTCAAGAAGCTGAATCTTTAAACGTTCTTCAAGCCGAAGTTTGAGCAAAGAGCTGAAACATCAATAATCAAGAAATTACAAATGTTATTTCAAAAACTGCTAGGAAGTAATACTATGCCATTTCGCTTCCATAGTAAACATTAAACCTGTTTATATTTGCAGTAAAAAATATACTTATATTGCATCACTCCCACTGGAGCAGGGAATGGGGGAGGTAGGATGTAGACGGTCACACCCCTACCCGAAGGTAGAGAGACTGCTTCGAGAAAAACCTCTGGCAAGAGTGTGGCTATTAAGCAGGTATACATATTGACATACTGTAGCATCGACAAAAAGACTGGTCCAAAATGTAACAGCTTCCACAAAAGGTGTAGATTGGCGGGAACACCCTGACCCCAGGTGCCTCAGCCATTGTCCACCCCACAAGGAATAGCTCCGGCAACTCTCCTGGCCTAGTGGGGCACCAACTGGAGTGAGCACGAGCCAAGATTCGGACCCCTGAGCTCTTATTCCACAAAGTCTCTCTAGTGTGCCCATAGGTTTTTCGGAGGTGGGTACCTATATGAAGCAAATGCCAAGGATGGGACTTGAACCTGGGTCAATTGACTCAAGCACAAGTGCTCCAACCATTGGCCTAATTCTCCATTGGTAAATGCAACAGCTTATTACATTAGGTGGTGCCAGAACCCAAATAATAAGCCATTTTATCTAACAGAATTAAAGTTCATACATTGTGTTCTACACTAAGCTTAAACACAACCACCTAACAAAAGTCTAGTCGGTGGTTTTGTAAACTGAGCTACGATCATAAACATTTTGCCAAGATACACGTGTATTCTTTAAGAAATTTCACATTTTAAAGATTGTCCTTATACCAACAAAATAGTGATAATAACACGTGCAGGCACGGGTTTTTACATAAAATTTTCATTATGATAATATCGATTAATATTTATCATTCTCTGAAACTTCTATTATAAGTAGTTTTCTAACTGTTTTTATCTTCATATCATAGTAACCCGTGCTTTCATTTTGATATTTATTTTCCCGTTAATAATAATTTTAGCCATATTAGTTTATCCCATGCTTACTTTTCTATATAATAATGTAAAACATTTAATACTCATATAGTTACAATACCCGTGCACGCACGAGTTTATTATTAATATCGATTAATACCCATGCTTAAGTTTAATATTTATTTCCCTGTGTATGATAATTTTAGCCGTATTTAATTTTTAAACCCGTGTACGCAACGAATAGAGAGGAATAACATGAGTCGTTATTGAACATGGATAATAAACAAAATACTTTTCCTGATATCCTTACTTAAACTTACAATAAAAAGGAATAACATGAGTCGTTTGTATATGTACAATCTCATGTATTCATTTACATATCACAGTAACTTGTGCTTTCATTTGATATTTATAATGCCGTGCATATTCATTAATCTATCTTTAATGATAATAATACCTTTTTTTTTAATAAAGTCTGGGGGTATTTGTAAAAGTTAAAAAGCTATTAAAAAACATGAAATTTATTTAAAATTCAACTAAAGTTTTATTTATTACCCCGTCTTTTTTAGTTTTTTTTACAAAATCGACACCTACATTTTTATACTTATTTTCTGTCATACAAGATTTTTTTTAAGTTTGACCAAAGGAGGTTCAATTTTGACTTTCAATTGGTCAATACGAATGCTCTATTTTCAAATGGAGCTCTCCCATTGGTCTAATTTCAGTTGATTCAACATTCCTTTGGTACTTTTTAGAAATCTCCTATTATATAAGAGATCATCAAATAAAGGTTCACCTAAATGGTAGGCATAGCATAATCACCAACAAGACACAGAACCTAATATGTGAGGGTTTCTCATCACGTCCCCAAAAAAAAGTTGTCACCTTACCGTAACGACACTATAAAAGGAATCGGGAAAACAATGATTAAAAAAACTCTAAAACGGCATGTAGAATTCCTCTATTTCTGCAGTTTTAGTACTTGAAAAGACATTAGTGGAACAGTAGATACCAGAAATAATTTCCTTAGAATAGCTAATGAATTTAACAATCAGTCTGTAACCAACAATAAAATTGAAGTGTGCATCAGAGAACGATCCAGAAGGATGTGTGCTTATAAAACCAATTACTAAAAGTGGTTCAAAAGTAGTATAGTCGTATAGAGAGCTGGTGTACAAACTAGCAAAACAGGAGGCCAGGAAACCATGATGACACGCTACAGGTAAATCATATGGAAAAATCATCCGACAAACTAAAAAAGAAAGTGACAGAAGTGCATAAAAGTTGACTAAGGTAACCGAAAACCAAAATAATGAGAGTGGAAGAGGCAAATGCTATTCTATTGTCCTAAGCCGGGGGGGTGGTTAACTTGGAGTCATAAAAGATGCTTCATATCGTGTGTTTTTTTTATATATATAATGCTGATTGATGATAAGCAAGGTTTTAAAATGCTAATACAAACTTGATTCGATAAACAGCATGAAATATAAAGATATTACATGAGACGGAATAAGATAAGAGTATAAGAGTAAAAGTTTAGTGGTTATAAATTTGTTGGTTAAATCTGTTGTCAACTGTCATCATAAACGTTAACGATCTAATACAGAACGCTTGCATTCACTCTAAAATTTTCATTATTACTAAGAACCACTGCTAAATGTTTTATGAAGAGAGTGCTTAGCTTAGCTATTCTTAAAGCGGCCATCTTAAGAAAGCACACAACTAATCATAATGCTGCATGCTTATCTGCTTTTGCAATAACAATATAAAATAGTAAAAGGAATTGGGTATACACCTTCGAGATGGACCTTTGGGTTTGAGTTTGTCAGCTGTGGCAGGACAGAAGGAGTCGATATAGTCAGACCTGCAACCAATATAACAAAAAGAAGGTGGTAAGCCGACTAACATTCATATAGCTGAATTTAACTAGAATCAGCATAGTGACGTACGGACTCATGGAAAATTGTATTTGAGAGGCTTGTTGTGCAACCATGTTTTCCATGTATCCACGTGACAACCGACTCGTTTCACCATGGTACTCGAGGGAAATCCATTGCTGAACAAGATAACACATCGAGGTGAAAAATAATATACATCCAAATTACATAAATGTAATAAAAGCACGTGTAAATCTTAACATAAATGTAAGAAAGAAATGTCTAATACCTCTTTCGCATCTACGTTTTGCTCATTTACAGCTCCTGGTAGCTTGCTCTTAAGTATTGACATCAACATACCAAAATTCAAACACACAACGATTACATAAAAGAGATAGAACAAATCGACATCTAGAACATTATATGCCAAAAAATGGGAAGCACTAGTCGATTCATATGTCGTGGGGAAAGTAGAAAACAGCCGAGCTTTTTACAAATTCACCAATAATCATCATTAAAAAAAATCTTGTTCATTAGTTAACTGTTGACTAGTATCGTTTACATTAATAATTTTCACTACTGCTCAGTCTTTTAATTTTCATAGCAGTAAAGAAACATAAATTGTATAAATTTCAAGAAAGACAAGATATACTGTACCTGTTTCTTGGAGTTCTGCTTTATAGCTTGTTCTTCCTCATCACGAGCTGTGTTTGACTTCGTCGATAGGGCTTGAAGATGTTTCATTGATGGGCGAAGTTGCACAACTGTATGAACAGGGTTGAGGTGCAACTGCAAAAAGAATCGAAGAAAAGCATCTTCATTACAAAATATTTAACCTGCAGTAAATGCCTAACTTCCCTATATTCCTTGATGATTTAAACAAGATATTCTATAAGTACAAGTATCCCCACACTGTCTCTTAATATGAACTTGAAGAAAGAATAGAACTTAGAAAATAATCGACGTAGATACAGTTTCAAAGGGTGACTAAACTCATTGTGTGCAAAGACAATGCAATGGTTATAACACAGACACAGGTCATGTGAATGAAACTGAGAAATAGACGCATGATAGTACAGCTTAACGCTTTTTAGAAAAACTGGAAGTAGCAATGTAATTTTTACATGACGACTTCACAACTGAACTGATATATTCTGATGCTGTGTTGCAAATAAATTCGACAACTCCACAAGTGAATTGGTAAATACTTTTGTGTACTTGTGTGTATATATTTCTTTAATAATGCGTGACATAGAAGGTGAAAACGAACAGAATACACACCTCATTTCTCGTCAGAATCCCTACAGCATAAGCAGTTGCTGTCTGTGGCTGCCATGCAGATGACAATACCTAGACAAGATTCAAAACAACATATTATTAGCAGAACTATAGATATATAATTTAATAGCATTTGTTAGGCTAGTAACTGTTTCATTCCTCAGTGGGCCAAAATGATCTTCCTTGATTAAGCTACTAATTTGCTATGTCTAAAGGCAGCATCAATGTACAAATATGCATCAACTTAAGTTCCCAATAGCACAGAGTATTTTACACATGACTTTTTCCCACTACATGGACAGTTAAATAAAGACAAACCTGTTTAGGCAAAGCTTTATCACCATCAACATCGTCGTAATTCTCAGAATCGAATTGAACAGACATTTCAACCTCAACTTCAGAAGTTTTTGGTTTCACTCTAACCTGCAAAAAAAGTAAAAATCCAAATACATTGGCATCTCAAATCAATCAAAACTTAAAATTATATTACACCTTAGGCCTTTTACGAAAACTGTTGAGTGATGCATACATACCTGCTCACACCTCTCTTCTAGTTCATAAGGCCGCCAGCTTGGACGTAATGGATATTGCAAGACATATAGCTGTAGGAAGTTATAAATTGTGAGTAAAAACTCGTGTCCAAGTAGCAATCTCACAATATTTACAAATCTCACACAATTGTTCCCGGATACTTGGATAGTTAGGGAGCATCTCACATATACGACTACACGACAGGCCCTTTGGTGGCTTACGAGCTTACTTGACTCGGCTTATATTTCAGAAGCCCATTTTTTCTGCCTTATTTTCTGAGCTTATGAGCTTATTTTCCATCTTTTAAGTCACAATAAGTTCATAAGTCAGACATTAAACCAAAAAGATAAACTTATCAAATATAAACCAAGTCAAATAAGCTCATAAGCCCAAATTTATATGTTTTGGCAATGAGATTTTAACATCATTTAGGAGCGGTTAGCGTTTAGCATTTATCACGCTCGTTTTGCAAAGAGTGTTTAGCATTTTGGTTTTCCTAAAAATGCTACTTTTCAAACGCTACTTTAAGAAGCGTTTAGCGTCAGCATTTAGCTTTACGGGTATGTGTACCAAAAATAGCACTAGTATTAAACACTAGCTGTAATAGCTGTAAGCATAGCCGTAACTGTTTTGTTTATTAAAAGTCTTTGGTAGGATAGTTGTAATAAAAACTTTAATGATGTTGAAAATGAAGTAAAATGAGCGTTAGAATTTTAAAACTTGTTTTAACAGCTTTTAAAAAATTAGCATTAGAACTGTAATGCTTGTTTTAACCGCTTGTTTCCAAACAATCTTTTTATCAAAAACGCTAACCGCTCCTAAATGCTTTAAAATGCTCCGCGCCAAACATACCATACATCATTTTACACTTCAAAATCATTCATACAGTTACATTACCAAACACTTCTACAAAATAAAAAGCTACTCCTCACACAGCTACTACTAACTACTGCTAACTGCTATAGCTAGTTTTGCTTAAAAAACACCCCCTAAAACTACTTCAAACAACAATACAACCATAGCTACTTAGAAGAAGAGTTTAGCTTTTACGTCATTTTACACTTTAAAATCACTAATACAACTAATTAACCAAATACTTTTATAAAATAAATAGCTACCACTCTCACACCTACTACTAACTGCTACTGCTAGTAAAAACGTAAACAAACATATAAATACCTAAAAAAAAAATAACAATTCACATTAAAAAAAATTAAACCTTAGAATCATTATCAGCCGACGAGTTAAAATAAACATCAATCTCCCTCACAACTTCATCCTCCTCATCTCCTTCATCTTTTTGACCATCAACTTCCATATCTTTAACACCATTATCTACTACATCCACACCATCATCCGACGGTTGTAACGGTTTTGGATGATCATCTACAATCTCTAGTTTAGGAACAGTAACAACTGCTTGTTCGAGTTTAGGTTTAGGGAGGGGTTTGAATTTGGAGTTTTTTGGGGCGAATTTAGTTGATTTTGTGACTGGTGGTGGTTTTGATGGACCGTCTAGGTCTCCGAAGTCGATGTCCATTGTGGTGGTGGTGGTACGGAGATGTGGAGGTGAAAATGGTGTGTGTTTGAGTTTGTTTTTGGGGTTTTGGGGTTTAGTGTAATTTTTTTTTTTTTTTTTTTTAAACACTTGGGTACCACGGAGTTAAAAGTGAAAGGGGGTAGGGGTGGAATCGAGTCGGGTTAGTGTTAACCTATTCGGGTTCACGTGTTGGCGGGTTAGTATAGCCTTTACTTAAACACGACCTATTTATTAATCGTGTCAAGAAACTCAACCCTAACCCAGACCTGCATAACACGTGTAACCCATTTGTGACCCATTTAACCCATTTAAGTAAATAGGTCAAGCAGTGAATAAAGTTGATGGTTTGTCAATTTAACTAGTTTAAACGCAAAAAATGATATAAGGATCTAAAATATGATAAGAATAACATACAAATAACTATGCGACAATTTTCTGAATAACAAGCGTCAATTTTCATGATATCTAAGGTATAAAATTATAATTCACTCATACTAAGTTAATAACAAAATACATTTAATCCACATCCAACATAAAAATCATGTTATATATTTTATTTTAAAGATCTTATATACTTAAACAGGTTCACGATTTGACCTGTTTAATAATTACTCGACCCAAACACGACCCGTTTAATCGGGTTGACCCATTTTTGACCCAAACCTGTTTAACTTCGTGTCGGGTTCGTGTCGTTTATCGTGTCGTGTCGAAAATTGCCACCCCTAGGGGGTTGGGGGGGGGGGGGATTTTTTTATTTTTATTTTGTTATGACAGGTAGGAATGGGTTTCAATGGGTTTCGCACCGAAAAGGAATTAAGGGCCGTTTGGTTAAGGGACATAAAAGGGTTTAGAATTAAATATATTTCAAACCAAATGTTTGGTAAATATAACTTTTTTTATGACATATAAGGTAGAATCATAGATTCATTCCATATTATATTAGGGTACGTTTGGTTTGTAGGCGGGTTTAAGATTAGGATTTGGATTTGAATTTATAGCCCGTTTGGTATGGGGTTTCTGGTTGAGGGATTAGGCTCAAAGTAAAAAACAAATATTTGGTTTGTATTTTAGGGTTTTAATAAATGGTCTCACATCTATGGCAGTGGGGTTGCAGAATTCCGGACCAGTAGGTAAGGTTTTCTCTTTCCTCTTTTTAACTTTGCTTTTTTATTTTTATTTTTTTTTTTATGTAATAAACTATTTTTCTATGGGGTGGCCTAATGTCACACTCCATATATTATTAATTTATCACTCCTATAGGTACTTTTGTACCTTTTTTGTCTTTATTATGTTTTGTACCTTTTTTGGTTTGTATAAACAAAATATATTTATATAGTTTTTATGTTATGTTTTTTTTTATTGTTTATTTGTGTTATTTTTTATTCGTCTATTTTGTTTTCATTTAATTAAACAACAACAATAAACACGTTAAACATTAAAACATTAAACAAGTACAACAACAAATGCTACTACTACTACAACGAAATCTACTCCACATGAAGATTATTAATGTCATCTATAAGGTCATAGAGTATTCCACTCGACTGACATGCGTGATCAACGAGATTTCTTGCTAATTCCAGTGATGCCTCCAGCGTCTTTATTCTTGCCTTCAACATATTGTTTTGAGACAATAACATCTTGTTTCTTGTTTCAAGCATGTTGATCGTGTTATCTTTAGTTACGCAGTTTGAGCACTGCGTTGAAGAAGAGCCTTGACTAAAGTACTTTTGTTGAAATTCATCCTTCCACATAAAGTATCGACACCCATAATCTTTTGTTCCTGGTTGTTACATGGTGAAACAATTATAAGAAATGTATTCTTAACAAATAAGTTATTAATATATTTACGTAAATAAGCAAACGTATAATTATTTACCTTTGATAAAGGACATGCATAATACTTCTAACCATAACTTTTGGCTTTTGGGATGTTCTTTCAATTATAAGTCCTCGTTCACAACGACACAAGAAATGATTTTTTTGTTCCGTCTGGCCAAAGAATATGTATAATAATTTACAACATAGTTATTTACAATATAGAATAATAGTTGATACATGGTTATTTACAATATAAATCAGTAACTCGGTGTCTGAATACAAATACTTATTTACAACATAATTCAGTAATCATTTACTACATAAATCAGCAATCGTTTACTACATTCGTCTATACATGTTTTGTCGTTCAGCATATAGAGTTGCCCATCCCAAGGCCACGTCATGTCTGAACGCCCTCTATTGTGGGTGAGTAGGCGGGAGTGGTGAGTTTTCATCTAGAATCGCATGAACGTAGTGAGCAGTCACTCCTTCCCCCACACGAAGAATCACAATGGGGGACAATACTTGTGTTGTATCTGAACCGGACCTAAGCGGAAGACACGTAACACATGCTGAATAGGATATACATACAACTGGCCGGTTAAGCATTGTAGCAATAGTCGCTCCCGTGTCTGGCATAACCATCCAATATTCTTGGGTTGCAAATCCATCACCAAACCAACCCAGCGACTGCGAAATCTGTTCAAACCAACTCCCCCACATTTCCCTATAAAGTTCCAGTTTATTTTTTACCTCTCCCACGACATGATCTCGAAGGTTGCGCCATATATCTTCGGAATAACCAAGACCTACGCCAATGGCCCGATAGCCACAATTTCCATCACCTTCCACGTTAAGAATCCTTATGATGTATGGTCGGAAAAGCTCTGGAATTCGAGCCATAAAATATTCGCTCTCGTTATCTGCAATGTACAACTCGTGTCTTAAATCGCTCTCGTTAGCAGGCTCTCCCAAGTATAAACTATGTCTCGCAGGTTCTTCGTTCAAGTCTGGGACTTTTTTAGATTTTGAATAACTTCTGCGGTGATCTGTGGTTGGTTCTTTGTTCAAATATGGGATTTTTGTAGCCTTGGACTTTTTGTCCTTTGCGCTCGGACGTCCACAAGTACTTGTGTGAATAGCAGGTTCACGGGTTGATACAGATTCGGGAGCATATATACCTCTCATCATGTTTAACATATTTTCTTGACAAAACGACGAAGCTTTGCCAAAAACATTTTGGAATTTTTCTACGTCAGCTTGACAAGAAAGATCATCTTCAAGATCTTCAGGCGTATGAGTAGGTCGAGCTCTAGGCCAGGGAACACTTAGGGTTCTCCAAAAATTATCAACACGATCAAGTGGAATAGGCCTTCCTGCATTCGAAAAAAGTGACTAGTATAAATTATCGGTATTGACGGGGAGAATAACTTGATAGGCATAAATATAATATACTTACCATGAATTTGATAGTAAACCAGTTCGTGATAGCATGGTAACCCACAAACTGACCGCAACTGATGACCATATTCATGTGGGTCCATATCCAGTTTAAGTTTTGCAACAATGAGTTGTAAAGCATGTTTTGAAACTTTATACCGCAATTCATCAAATAATGTATCCCTACACACATGCAGTTTCTCTGTTAGGCTTCTATTAAAAGTTTCTCTTATCGCAGTTTCTTGTGCAACTAGAATCTTATCGACCGAACTCAACAACGTGTCTAAGTTGGACTGTGTGGAGCCCAAGTATAACTTCAACAATGCGTGTTGACCCTCAACTCTACATGTTATTGTCTGGCCGAAGCTGCGATATGGATCGGTAATGTACGACACGAACATGTGGTCGTAATGTTGTAGCCAGTTATCCAGATACCGCAAAACGTCTGAGAAAACAATGAATTAATAAAGTGTTTGATCTAATATTTATTAAATAATAATAAAAAATGAGTTAATAGTTAAGTACCCTGTTTTTGGACCAATAACTCTTGTAGGTGCCGATAATAGTGTATGAACATATCTTGTGTCAGAGCTTTAACCATCCAATCCCATGACCATCTAACGGACGCATACTCCTCTTCCGTACCGAATCTATGTCTGCAATTCTTGAGCACATTTTGATTAATATGCCATCGATAGAGTAATTTGTTAGCGTTTGGGAATTCTGCTCTGCATGCCGCAAGCAACGCTAAATCTCTTTTGGTGATGATAACCGCGGGTAATATTGTTCGTCTATCACCCTCTTAACACATTGCAACACCCATTTGAAATTTGGCCCTTTTTCACAGTTCAAAAAGCAAAACGCCATTGCAAATGTTTTGTTTGTTGAAGTAACTCCAACAATTTCAAACAAGGGCAGTTTAAACAACGTGGTGTTGTATGTGGAGTCCATCATCATGATTTCCGGGAATGTTGTCCATAGGGCATATGACGTCGGGTGAACAAAAAATATTTTCTCAAGCTCATTAGTGCGGTCATTTACCCTGTCATAATATGTATAACCTGAACGCCTCAAATGTGCTAAAAGGACTTGTATTGGAGTTTTATCACCATGAATGGCGCCGCGGATCTTATTTTGTGCATTATATATAGTTTTAATGCTAGACACGTTATCCGGATCGTTCTCCTTTAGTGACGAAAGTATAATGCGTGGTGCTACTTTATTCTTTGTCAATTGCTCCACCAAAACGAACTCATGATCTTTTAATCGCATTGCTTGTGGAAAATCATGGAACGAATCTACAAAATCATGATTATGCCTCTCGCACTTCACCCTCAAGATCCAACCATTGTCACCTTTTATATATTTCACCAGTAATTTGAATGGAAAATTGGTTTTAGCGGTACTAGTCTGCTGTTGAAGTTCATCTTCTGAACCTTCACGTGCAGACGTACCATGTTTTGAACACTTATATTCGATTCATTACTTATACCCCCTATCTGTTTTGGTTCTTGTTTTAACAATAATAAAACCGATCTATTGAGCAATAGTTTGCACCAAATTTGTTATAACATCGTCATCAGGGAACACCTAAAAAAATAAAAAATACAGCTTTTATAATTTTCATTTGTAACAGATAATTTATAACTTTTATACATTTTTTTACAATTTTTTTTATTTTTACAACTTATATATTTTTATTACAACTTTTTTACATTTTTTTTACAACTTTTATACATTTTTTTACAAACCTTTTTTTTTTTTTTAACTTTTACAAATTATATACTTAAATAATAATAATAATAAAATTTTTACAAAAACCACCGGCGCCCCTTGTTTTACCCACCCCCACCCCACGTTTTGTCTCACTCTCTTTGTATTTCTGTCTTACTCTCTCACTCTCTCACACACACACACACACTCGTAAAAACTCTCTCTTTCAAAACTCTCTTTCTCTCAAAACTCTCTCTTTCTGATGGTGTTGTTAGGTTGATCTGATGGTGTTGTTGGTTAGATCTGTAGGTTTGTTGGGTTAGATTCGTAGGTTTGTTGGTGTTGTTGGGTTGATCTGTTGGTGTTGTTGGGTTAGATCTGTAGGTTTATTGGTGTTGTTGGTTAGATCTGATGGTGTTGTTGGGTTAGATCCGTAGGTTTGTTGGTGTTGTTGGGTTGATCTGTTGGTGCTGTTGGGTTAGATCTGTAGGTGTTGTTTGGTTAGATCTGATGGTTTGTTGGGTTAGATCTGATGGTTTGTTGGTGTTGTTGGGTTAGATCCGTAGGTTTGTTGCTGATGTTGGGTTGATCTGATGGTTTGTTGGGTTAGATATGATGGTTTGTTGGTGTTCTTGGTTTGATCTGATGGTTTGTTGGCGTTGTTGGTTAGATCTGTTGGTGTTGTTGGGTTAGATCCATAGGTTTGTTGGTGTTGTTGGGTTGATCTGATGGTTTTTTGGGTTAGATCTGATGGTTTGTTGGTGTTCTTGGTTTGATCTGATTGTTTGTTTGTATTGTTGGGTAGATCTGTTGATGTTGTTGGGTTAGATCTGATGGTTTTTTGGTGTTGTTGGGTTAGATATGATGGTTTCTTGGTAAGATCTGTTGTTGGTTTCTCGAAACTGCTTAAGCAGTTATGATGGTTTATTGAAATAGAATGGACGGTAAAGTGATATTTTATCACTTTGCAACCTTCTAATATGAGCCTATTATAAATCGATTACATTTTATTTTACACAACACAATTTGAAGTTTGGTTAGATTTGTTGGTGTTGTTAGGTTGATCTGATGGTGTTGTTGGTTAGATCTGTAGGTTTGTTGGTGTTGTTGGTTAGATTTGTTGGTGTTGTTGGTTTCTTGAAACTGCTTAAGCAGTTGTGATGGTTTCTTTGGTTTCTTGAAACTGCTTAAGCAGTTGTGATGGTTTCTTTTAGTTTCTTGAAACTGCTTAAGCAGTTGTGAACTTGTGATGGTTTCTTTGGTTTCTTGAATGGACGGTAAAGTGAGTGCTTACCTCACTTTGCAACCTTTAATGAAAGACTAATCCCACACCCCATCAAAACAGATCTGTGATGTTTTCTTTGTGAAATAAGTTGATGGTTAATTGCTTTTTGTGAAATAAGTTGATGGTTAACTGCTTTTTGTGAAATAAGTTGGTTTAAGCAGTATTTATGATAAGCAGTTTGTTAAAAAGATACGGCGATGATGATTTTTATATAAAAAAAAAGCTTAGAGTTTTGGCGTGGCATAACCGAATGGACGGTAAAGTGAGTTTCTATCTCACTTTGCAACCTTCGAATTTGCAGCCAACATGATAAAACGCTAATAATCTGAGCCTATTAATATCTCGATACGTTTTTTACCTCTTGTGTGTAAAATGGTGAACTAGACATGCTTTCTTGTTGCTTGTTGGTGGTCTGTGAGACTTGCTTTTTTGTTGCTTGTTGGTGGTCTGTGAGACTTGCTTTCTTGTTGCTAGTTGGTGGTCTGTGAGACTTGCTTTCTTGTGAATGTGAATTGTGATTGTGAATGTGATGAGGATTATAATGAAGAACCAAAGCCTGCAAAGTGAGAATCCTTTATGTTGTGCTTGTGAACTGCTGCAGTTTGAGAATCTTTTATGCACAATGAAAACGTTTACAACATTTGCACAATGAAAACGTTTAAAACTTTTGAACTGCTGCAGTTTGAGAATCTTTATGTTGTGCTTGTGAACTGCTGTAGTTTGAGAATATTTCATAACTTTTGAGACAAGGCGATGATGATAACTGAAACCGAATGGACGGTAAAGTGAGATAAAATCTCACTTTGCAACCTTCAAATCTGAGCATCAAAATTCCGACTACGTTTTTTTTAGAAAGTTATAAAAGTTACTTGAAGGCTGGTTGATGAGAGTGAGCTAGGTTTGGGAACTGACTGGAACTCGAGACCACAAACAAGCAAAAGGAAAAACTTTAAAAAGAAACTAAGCTATAAAAGTTATAAAAAAAAGTTATAAAAACTTTAAAAAGAAAAAGGAAAAAAAAGTGAAAAAAAAAACTTTGTATATGTCAAAGTTTAAAAACTTTGTATATGTGAAAGTGTAGCAAAAAAAGTGAAAAAAAAAACATATTCAATGTCTGATCAGACATGTACACTGCTTGTGGCATGGAAATCGAAAAAAACCACAAGTACAATTTCTTGTACACAAGTAAGTACAAACACCCCCTTAGGGTGTGTGGTGGTAGCATAACATTTTTTTCTATTTTGTCTTTGTCTAAATAATATTTATTAAAGGGTCATGCTAATGAGGCACCCCATAGGGGGTATTTGTACTATCCCAATCATTTGGGTGCTGCTGTGGGCAGTGGAGGTGATGGGGGAATATTTTTTCTCGATTTCCGTGCCAAATTTTTGTACAAAGTCATGTTTTGTGTTATAACAAATTTGTGTACAAATTTTTTAGACTACCCCTTTGTACACTGTTAAATCAGTGTAAAAAACTACACAAATTTTTTACAAGTTTTATAAAATCTTTTTTTTACATAAAACATTTGTACACTGATTTACAAGTTTTTTTTTTCTTTTTTTTTTATATAGTTTTGTAACTTTTTTTACAAGTTTTTTTTACAAGTTTTATAACTTTTTTTACTAGTTTTTTTTGTTTTATAACTTTTAGTTTTATGTTTTATAACTTTTTTTAAAAAAAAACGTAGTCGAAAATTTTTGAGGCTCAGATTCGAAAGTTGCAAAGTGAGATTTTATCTCACTTTACCGTCCATTCGCTTTCGGTTATCGTCATCGCCTCGGAAAATTTTAAGGCTCAAATTCGAAGGTTGCAAAGTGAGATAAAAATCTCACTTTACCGTCCATTCGGTTTCGGTTATCATCATTGCCTCACAAGTCTCACAAGTTCAAAACTGCACAAGTCACAAGATTATCAAATTGCACAAGTCACAAGTTCACAGGATTCTCAAACTGCACAAGCCTCACAAGTTCAAAACTGCACAAGCTCAAAACTGCACAAGTCACAACCGGATTATCAAACTGCACAAGTCACAAGTTCACAGGATTCTCAAACTGCACAAGCCTCACAAGTTCAAAACTGCACAAGTCTCACAAGTTCAAAACTGCACAAGTCACAAGATTCTCAAACTGCACAAGCAACAACACCAACACGTTTTCAATGTGCAAGTAGTAAGTAGGATTCCCAAACTGCACAAGCCTCACAAGAAAGTAAACAAGATTCTCAAACTGCAGGCATTTCAGGCTTATAATGCCACAAGAAAGCAACAACACCAACCAGCAACAAGCAACAACACAAAGTAGCAAGAAAGCAACAACACTAAGTATCAAATTCCACCAACCAACAAGAAAGCAACAACACTAACTATCAAATTCCACCAACCAGCAACAAGCAACAACACAAGTATCAAATTCCAGCAACCAGCAACAAACAACAACACCATGTCTAGTTCATCATTTGACACACAAGAGGTAAGGCTCAGATTATTAGTTCTTTATATCATGTTGGCTGCAAATTTTAATGTTGCAAAGTGAGATAGAAACTCATTTTACCGTCCATTCAGTTTTGCCATGCCAAAACTCTTAAGCTTTTTTTTTTTTTAAAATCATCATTGCCTTTTTTTTAAAATATGCTTATTTCATTGAAAGTTGCAAAGTGAGATAAAACTGCTTATTTTATAAAAAGCATCACTTTACCATCAAGTAATGTTAGGATTTAGTAAATCCAGATATTAAAGTGTCGGTCACCTCAAGTATATGTAATCGTTAGAAAGCTCGTAGTCGTAGTTATTTAAAGTTAAGTAGTATTTAGTTAAGTAACACCGTGGAGGACGGACGGGTCTTTACCCACTGTATGCCTGATCCACAGCCCGTAGGTGGCGATTTGTGTAAGACTATAAATACTCTCTACCTCCCAAGGTAGAGAGTTGGAGCTCATTATAGTACTTTCATTTTCTCTCACTAAGTTCCCAAACCTCTAATTATTTCTCTCTCTAAAACCTTGAATTATACGCCCCACTTGATCATGATATGATGTGTTTGTGAAATCCAATATGTTACAAATGGTATCAAGAGCCATGGTTTGATCATCTCTCTTACTTATCCTTGGATTTCTTGTGCTTTTATATGGTTTTTGAGCTTGAAAAAGTTTAGTGGTTTTTGCATCATTTGGATCATTTATTGTGTTAAAGTTTGAATTTTGAGTGTACTTTTGTGTTTAGAATCATTGTAAGTGCTTGGCTTTTGATTTGGAAAGCTTGAATCACTGTGGTTGGGCTTGTTTTGGATTGAAAAGTGTGTTTTTGAAGTTTTTCAAGGTAGCGACTTGAGTCTCGTTGTGAATATCTTCGTAGCGACTTGCTTCAGTAATTTCTAGCGAGTTGTAGTGTTAGTCGTAGCGACTTAAGCTTAGAGACTTGTCTATTGAGACAAGCCGACAAATAGTACAAGTCAGTGGATTCTCCACTACGGCTAGCGACTTGGTGGGGTTAGCGACTTGCTTTCATTATCTCTAGCGACTTGTACTTATTGTTCTCAGCGACTTGACATTAGCGACTTGGATACTTAGCGAGTTGCTCTTTAGCGACTTGACTGTTTAGCGATTTGGTGCTTTAGCAATTTGTGTCCAGCAACTTGGGTCTTAGCGACTTGGGCTTAGCGACTTGATTCATAGCAACTTGAGGTTTAGCGAGTTGCTACTTAGTGACTTGGTACTTAGCGACTTGGTTCAAGGGTTATAGCGACTTGGTTAATACTTGTTTCTAATACGGTTTTCTCTTGATTTAGTAAAATCCCGTGAAAGAATCTATTTCCCGGTTTAATCATAGAGTTATAAAATCCCGTGAAATCTGTAAACATGTCTACCAACGTGCCAACAATCATCTCTACTCTAGCTGAGGACGTTCAAGCAGCTGATTCAGACACTCGTCCACCCATGCTTGACAGAACTGACTATGACTCATGGGCTCAACGAATTAGGTTGTATTGTCTTGGAAAGGAAAATGGAGTCAACATTCTCAAGTCCATTGATGAAGGACCGTATCCGATTGAGACTACAAGAGACATAATTGATACTGCTGCAGATGGAACAATGATCTTTGGAATGGACGGACCAAAGATGTATGATGAGCTTGATGATAAGGAGAAAAAGAGATTCGATGTTGATATCAGGGCTTCAAACATTATACTTCAGGGTCTTCCAAAAGATATCTACAAGCTTATCAATTACAACACTGAAGCCAAGGCTGTTTGGGATAATGTCAAGATGCTTCTCTCGGGTTCTGAATTAACTAAGGAAGACAGAGAATCACAGCTGTATGATGAATTTGAGCACTTCAAGATGAAACCAGAAGAGAGTGTCTATGAATATTACGTGAGATTCCACAAGCTTGTGAATGATATGAGGAATATCAAAATGACTATGCCAAATATTCAGCTGAACTCAAAGTTTGTGAACAACATGAATCCCGAATGGCATAAGTTTGTCACCTCTGTGAAGCTAACCAAAGGATTGAAGAATACAAACTATGAGCAACTGTATGCCTTCCTTCTTCAGAATGAGAGACATGCTATGTTTGAAAAAAGAATTCTTGAACAATTCAAAGCTAAACAGGGAGAAACAAGTTCCTCAAAAGATTCAACAGCCTTTTACACAAATGTTGGAATTACCACCAAAGCTTTTCAAGTCATACCCATGGGTAATGGTAATTACAAGCTCATCCCTGATCCAGCATATAAGCCTCCCGACTCCAACACACTCATGGAAAACTTCATCAATCAACTGTCTCTCATGGTTAGTCAAAACATGAACTCTCTCCCACACACCAACAATAACCTCAGAACGGCATCCAATCCACTCAATCAAGTTACTGTCAGAGATGGGAAGGTTATGGTGCAACCAGTTCAAGAAAGGCGGTATGAACAGGGAAGAGGCGGAGTTGGTAGAGGATATGTGGCAAATCAGAATCGTGGAAGGAATCCTAATCAAGGACAAGCAAAGCGGTCAAATGCTACAACTATGGTGGTGAGGGACATATTGCTAGGAACTGCACATCTCCAAAACGTCCACACAATGCAGAATACTTCAGAGACAAGATGTTGCTTGTGCAAGCTCAGGATAATGGAGCAGCTTTGGATGAAGAGGAGTTGTTGTTTCTTGCTGAGGGAAATGCCAAAACCTATGATGCTGATGTTGATGAACAGCCAATTCAGGAAATAGGTCACAATCATCAAAATGCCTTTCAAGTAGCTGACTGTGATGCATTTGACTCTGATGTCGATGATGAACCTACTGCTCAAACTATCTTCATGGCTAGCATCTCACCTATGGTCTCTCCAAAGGTATCATCATCACGACAGGCTGGCCCATCCAAAGACTCAATCATTTCAGAGGTATTAAAACTATACGATAAAATTGATGAGCAAAAGATGCATAATGAAGTACAATCTCCTAAAACTTTTGAATCAGATATTGATAACGAGGGTAATAGCAATATTGTCCCATATGATCAATATGTGAAGCAAAGTGAAAGTGAGATTGTACCAAGTGATGCATCCTCTGCAGTCAATGATGACTATGTTTTTGATGAATACACTGCATGTGCCCATGATGATTCTGTTATCTCTGAACTAAATGCCTATAAGGAACAAGTTGCTATTTATGAACAACGTGCTAAGTTTGAGTTAACTACCCGTGAGCAGGAAATGGATGACCAAATGCGTGCAATTATTAGAAAAAGTAATTTTAGAGAAGAAGTGTTAAAACAAGAGTTAAATTCCTTACAAGAAAAGCTTTCTAAAACTGTTAAGCAAAAGCAAGAGCTTCAAGATAATGTTAAAGTGCTTAAACAAGAATTTAATGCTAAGGAATCAAAACTTTTGAATGATTTTTCTAATCTAAAAACTTAGAAAAACAAACTTGAAAATAAGTTGTACGTACAAGGGAATACCATTCAGACTCCTCACTTGATCACTAAGCATAGAGTCTTAAGCAATAAGCATAACATTCCCCTTGTTGAGGAACCTAATCCCGAGGTAGTTAAAAAGGCTAGAGCTGCTCATAAGGTACTGTATGATGGTAATGAGATTCTTAATCCTAGGAAAACACCATCATGTCTTGGAAGCACGGAAGAGGATAGAAAATTAGATGATGCCTCTAGGGAGAAAATGGATAAGAAGCTTAACGATCCTGTGTGTAAAAAGGAAAACATAACTATAAAACCCCATGATTACACTAAGGAAAATTGGATCTCCTTAAACAAGTTTAAGCCTCAGACTCTATTAACCCCTGAACAATTGTTCTGGAAAAGGGATATGGATATGCAAAAAGCTGAAAATCTTGTTGCAAAAAACACTCCCCTTAGGAAAATGCCTGCAGCTACTGTGTATCCTCCAAATACACCAATGCATCTAGTTCCTAGATCGATTGCCACTAATAGCAAAACCTTAATCAGCCTGTATGTTGTTTATCAACTATTCGTTGATTTTGAGAAGACATGTAAGAAGAGAATCGCACCTACAGGGATAACTGAGGGGGAAAGGGGTTTTGAGCAAACTAAAGAATGTTATTTAACTAAGGTCATGCCTTTCTTTAAACAATTAAAATGTCAATTTGAGAGTCTTCAAAAAGGAATAAATTCAGATATTAAAGAAATGGAAAAGGAATTTGATGCAATGATAGTTGAGGTCAATAATTATGAACAGGAACTCAAATATAATGAAGTTGAAAGGAAGAACTTGCATATCTTAAATGAGAATTTGATTTCGAGTTGTGTTGTTCAAGATGTGTTTTATACTGTTACTAAGCACTCTATTACTGCTTCTCGATTTCATGAATTATCTATTGCATTGAAAGTTTCCCATAATCATGTCATTGAGCTTGAAAACAAAAACTCGGGACTAAATGAGAAAATTGATCAGGATGATCACGATAATTTGGTAAAACATCTTTCTAAACTAGAAGTTGAACATTTTGATTTGCAACTAAAATATCAACATCTTAAAGAAAATGTCAAAGCCTCAAATATCAAGACATCCTCAGATGTTCCCGAGTTTGATGCGTTTTCGATAAACAAACGTGACGAAAAGATTCAAGCTCATTGTAACACGATCAGAAAGTTGAAAGCCCAAATTTCACAATTAAAGGCTGAAAAGAACAATGTGACTGGCTCCCAAATGCCTCCTCCTTTAGATTCTCAGTGTTCTCAAACTTTTCATCTTCAAAACTTGGTTAATGTTTTACAAAAGGAAAACGAGAGTTTTCTAGAAGAAAATGAAAAGGTTAAACGACACTTTAAAGAGTTATATGATTCAATGAAAGTCACTCTGTTAGGAATTGGAAATTCCATGTTAAAGTGTCGGTCACCCCAATTATAGTCTAGCATATGTTAGCTCGTAGACTTGTAGTTATTTACGTTGTTTAGTAGTTAATTAGTCAGTTTGTAGCGTAGTTTAGTTTAGTGTAACACCGTGGAGGAAGGGCGGGTCTTTACCCACTGTATACCTGATCCACAGGCCGATAGGAGGTCGTATTTCATGTAACTATAAATACCCCTTCCATCCATGGAAGGGGTGGTGCTTCTCATTCAATCTAACCTTTCCTTTATCTAAACCTCTAGCAAGAACACCCTCTCTCTCTACTTTCTCTCTCTAAATGTTAAACATGTATTTTGATCATCCAAGACCACCCGAATCATCAACACAATATTATTTGGATCCTAACAATTGGTATCAAGAGCCATGGTTATTTATGTTGTGTTGATTTATGATGGTTTCGTACCATGGTTGTTGTTTGTGGTTTGTTTTGGTTCATGATGTTAACTGTTTTGGTACTATCCTTCATGGTTGGAAAACATTTTTTTAGTATTTTGGTAAAATAGTTTAACATTTGTTGTGTATCTGGTTTTGGTCTTATTTGTATGTCCTGGTCTTTATGTGAACATTTGGTCATTTCTATCTTGGTCATTTTGTTTGTCCAAATACGTTTGTCACTCTTTAAACATCTTTTGTTACCAACTCGAGATATGTAAAGTGGTCAAACTGTGAAGTCTATGGTCATCTTGTCAGATTCACATGCTCATACTAGGTCAAAAATGAAGCTTTTCTGCATATGTTTCTGGGTTTGAAACTGGTATTCTTGGTAGCGAGTTGTTATGCTTTTCTGTAGCGACTTGTCATTTTTATGGTCAAGCGAGTTGTACTTTGAAATATTGGTAGCGACTTGACAGAACTAGCGACTTGTCTTTACAAGTCGTAGCAACTTGGTCTAGCGACTCAGTGCTAGCAACTTGTTAACAGACCCTAGCGACTTGGGTTAAAAATGAAATGCTAGCGACTTGGGCTAACTTTGGCTAGTGACTTGTTTGGTTTAATAGAAGTAGCTAGCGACTTGACCTCAGTTTCTTTACAACATCAGTCCAACATCATTTTTAACAAGAAAAAGACCATATCAAAACATCATCTCATTATTTTTCCATATCAATAACATCATCTCAAAACTGATTATACATCTAACGAGACTCATTGAAAATGAAAACACTAGATCTCAGCCAAGCTCCACTCTTAAAATAATCTTTGAAAGATTTGTGTTATGTTTGAGCTAATATCTTCATAGATCCATGGTTAAAACAAAGACTCCAACAAGACTCTAAAGGAATTCGATTTCAAGGACCTCAGATTCTTTTACTTTCTTGCTTATCAAGCTCATAACGAAACCTCTATGGTCATCATACGAAAGATAAAAGGAACTCCTCACTGATCCATTTTGAAGCATAGCTTCATTTTTATGTTCGAACCTTTTAAGATCTTACAAAAACCATTCGGTTTTCATTCGAGTCTCATGTTCGTTTAAGTCAAGACTACACAAAGATTACTTACCTGAAACCTTGGGTGACCTCATGCCGTGACAATACCATCCCTGTGGCTCTTATCAACTCGTGCCATCCCTGTGGCGAATAATTGTCACTCGTGTCTCTAACCTTAAAGCCATCCCTGTGGCTAAGATTTGCCTTAACCAATTCAAAATATGATGAAAATATGAGGCTCGTGGCTGCTTGTGTTCTTAATGAAAAGACTTTGAATAAGATTGAGGTTACAGGATGTAGTAAGTGGCGTCTTATTATTTCGTCTGGAGTGAATCAGATTGTAAGATGAGGGGTTGCTTAATCTGATGAGATATCTTAGGGTTTGTCTTGAGAAGATATAGGTGAGAGGCGGAGAGTTTAGAGTGATTAGGGTTGTGATATAATATGACCTAATATTTAGGAATCATCTTATTTATAACCGGTTACTAACATATGTGAGAGTTTGAATCGGGTTTGGATATATGAATGATGGGCTTGGAAACGTGATTTTGGTTCGAGTGTCATTTCAGCTGGTTGGGCCTCATGTAAAGGTTATTTCAGTCTTGGGCTGTGTATTAGAGGAGGGTTGTATCACTTGTGATGTGTGTCTTCAAATATATGAGAGGATCTTGATAATGTGAATGGACCAAACCGTTGGAACTGAATTTGGATAGTTGAATTCTCGTATGATTTTTTTGAACATATATGCATATTGGACAGCATAATGAGACCCGATATAACATGTTAATTAATTATAACCGGATGATTTTCGTACACAATGTATTTGGATATAATTCTTTTTTATAGCATTCGGTTAAAATGGGTACTCTGGGTCACAAATTTTCGTGGAGGAGACAAATTCACGGCTTGAACGAATTGGTGACAAAAATGAGTTGTTCATGCAAGTCAATGTTAATGATGGACTAATTGGCTTCTCAAGAGTTTTGATTGGTTATGAGTTTTGATGATGTGGTTTGATGTGATTATGAGATTCGTTGGGTTATGCCGATTTGTACTTTGGTTATACATCTTCACAAAAAAATTATTATGTCACGGTTTGAAGCGTTTATTGTAAAAAGTTGACTAAGGGGTTGTTTGGACGATATTTCTTATTTAGATTTGAAATGAGGTTTTTTCCGGGCGCGTTTACTTATTTCGTCTTCTTTCTTTCTACCCTTCCGTGAAGATGACTTGTTTGGGTATTTATAGAGTGTGATAAAGACTTGGCTATTTAATTACGTTTGTGATTCTTTCTCGCTTAATCCACAACGTAACTATCACTTCGGTATCTCACGCAGTTGAGGCTACGTCAAGAGGTTTTGTACATTGGGTACACCGTTTCTTCTTCACAAGGATGAGTACAAGTTTAAGTAACAAATCTGGGGAATTTTACTTCATAATCAAGTTTGGCATATCGGGTTTACTTCACCATGTTGTCACTGCAATAGCCGACAGAATATGTGGAAGATGTGCTTTCTAAAGTGTTTAATGGTTGTTGATGTTGGATTATGAACCGTTGATGAACCGCGACATGTTCCCCTAAAACAGATATTCACTGAAACCAAAGTTGTCATAATACATTCAAGCTGACATTGTTTACGGTTTTGTCTTGATTTTGTAAAATCCCGCGAAAGAAACTATTTCTCGGTTTAAATCATAGACTTGTAAAATCCCGTAACAATGGAAACATCCTGGTAAAAGTAAAGTGCATTTCCGGATCTATCTTACGGTTTATTCTTGGTTTTGTAAAATCCCGCGAAAGAACCTATTTCTCGGTTTAAACCATAGAGTTGTAAAATCCCGTAATGATGGAACCATCCTGGAGAAAGAAAAGTGTATTTCGGGATCTTCTGATGCTGGTGCTATGGTTTCTGCTTCAAAGAAGGGATAAAAGGGTGTACTTCATGAATTGGGTGTGTGTTTGGGTTGTCTTCATGGCAGTTTGGTTATTACATGGTTTTACGGGGTTACTTTCTTTTAACCATGGTCAGGATGAAAACCATTATCATAGTTCACTTAAAACGTCAAAGAAGGCTAGAGTTGAACTGTTAACCAGAAGATGTGACAACGGGGTTAATTCAGTATTATGTATTTGAGGTTGAAGTGAAATATCACGGGCAAGTGTACTTAGTATCTGAAGGTATCGGGGATGGATGGATGAAGATTCTTCGAGATCCTTGTTCAAGCTTATTATCAAAAACGAAGACTTGGAAATCTAGTTATTGTTGGGTGTCTTTTACCTTTTCTTTTACCACTTGGGGGAATTAGGCTCACACCACCACAAAATAACTATCAATTTAAGGAGTTACGTTGTAGTGCTCAGTGTCACATTGAATTGTGGAGTTTCAAGAGGTGATGTACGTCTATTACTTGATGGTTGGCTGGTTGAAGAGTATAGAGTACTTAGAGATTCAAATGGGCATGAATTCTCTGCACCGCTCTTTGTTACATATGTGCAAGTTTAAGTCACGAGTTCGGGTTAGTTTACTTCAGGGTCAAATTCATCATATTGGGTTTTTCTCCATCAGTTGTCACGACAAAGAGCCTACAGAATGATAATGGGGATGATTATATGTTTTGCTAAGAGAGTTGAAAAGAGAGAGATTATGACGTCTGTTCACATCAGTTCAGGCCTCGTACTTCAGCATTATGACGTATGAACACAACAGTTCATGTCTCGTTCTCTAAAGAAAAGAAAAGTGTACGTTTCAGTGCGCTTTATCTTCCGAAGAAGAGAAATCTTTTTATGACGTATGAACACAACAGTTCATGCCTCGTTCCCTAAAGAAAAGAAAAGTGTACGTGTCAGTGCGCTTTATCTTCAGAAGAAGAGAAATCTTCTCATTATATGACCATTCTCATCAACATGCTTCATGCTTTTTCCATGCGCTTTTAATGATCAAGTGAACCGAGCTACTGTTGATTGTTTTCTTATTCCACTTGCTCAACTATAATGACGATGGCGACATCATGTGCTAATTTTGCGGGGGAGAAGTGTGAATAAACTACATTTGGATGATATTCACTTGTTTAATCAAGAATTGCATCTCCGTATGCAATTCTTGAGGGGGAGAAGAAGTGTGATAATTTTGCATGGTTGATTGACATCTGAGAATTTATGGTCTTACGGCTCCTAACTCATGTAAGAACCGAGCTTCTTCTTATCGGGTCATCTTCACATGGAGTTTTTCTTCTAAGAGCCGTTGGTTGACATCTTCACTCGGATTGATGAGTTTATCGACAAAATGCTTCCAGTTAATGCTTCACGTATACATCAACATGATGATTCTGAACAATCTCTCTGTTCTTGTTTGATGTGATTGGTAGTTTGGTGTTACCATCTTTTTGTGTTCGTTGCGGCCCTGATTCTGATTTCCTTGATGAACATATTTCGTTCTTGTTTGATTGGGAGGGATTTTAGTTAAGGGGATTTGCAAGATGTAAGTTAATTGGGATGCCTTTTGGTGGGATGCTTTTGGTGTGAGTTGAAGATGTTAACTATCTATTCCCCAACTGAACAATCTTGAAGAAGGTCGAGTCTACAGTCGGTTCTACATTCTCTGCTACATGTTAGAAGACTAAAAGACGAGTTGCATTTGATTATCAAAAGACTTCTTCTTATTCTGGGCATTTACTAAAAGATTGTCGGTTTAGGGGAGAGCACTAATTAGGGGAGAGTGAAATGTCTGATTTAATCCCCAATTAGACTTGCTCACATTCTACTTCAGCAAGTTGATTCTCACAAGTATTCAAGTGTTCTTCTCAAAATATTTCAAGTATACGGGCTTACAATGTTTTGCTGATTCTGAAGTGTCAAAACCTGCAAGGGGGAAGGAGACTCACATATAAACACAAAGCGAGTAAACTTGATGAACTTAATACTTTTAAGTAACTGAAGATATCCCAGGAAGACAAATGTTATTACCGCAGAGAAACTCAAGGTTTGACTCATGGCGAGTAAACTTGATGAGCTTAATACTTCTAAGTGATTGAAGATATCTCGGGAAAACATATGTCATGACCGCAGAGAAACTCAAGGTTTACTCATCAAGGCGTTTAGTGTTCTTATTCCAACTACGTGGGGGAAGAGATGTAAGAGTTAGTTTCTGATGATAAAAAGAGGTACACAAGTGTGTGAGGATTTCGAGGTTATCGCAATCATCAGGGGATAGAGGATTGTGTACATTGGGAACGCTCAGCTGTTTCACTTGAGTGCTTAATCAGTGATTCAGATATATAATCACTTATTCCGGAGTTGACGTCCGCAGAGATAGTCCTCATAAAGATAATCAGTGATTCGACCTGCTTCTTCAATGTTATCGGTTATTATCTCTTTGGGCATTCGGGTACTTCGGGTTCTTGAGCTTCATGCACTATCTTCAGGGGGAGAGAAAAGTATACATCGGGGTTATTCTTTGGCTATTGGACTTAATCAGCTACTTCGATGGTATAAGTTTCTTTGTCTTCGGGTATGTGTATTCGGGTTCGTGAGCTCTAGTCTAAGAGATTGACTGCATCAATTCAACTACTCGGGGGAAGTGTTTTCTTGACACCTTTCAGAATAGATTGCTTCAGACTTCAGTGGGAAAGGAATTTGAGAAGAGGTATTCAAATGTGGGATGATACGTTGCTGTTCTTCTACTTGATGATATAACCCCGAATGGAGATCCTCGATTATCGTTCTTAAAAGGATAGCGGGACTTATGATAATGGTGTGCTTATCGGTGCACCTGGCTTAGGCAAGCTTGAAATAGAGCTTCGAATCTGCTTAGCTAAAGGATTTTCGGTTTAGGGGGAAGCTGCCAAAGTCTCACTTTCAGATGGTTCAATTTCTTTCTTCGATTCAAGAGCCCTGGAAGCTTTGGTGGTGAATGTTTAAGAGTTGATGACTTCTATCTTCTACGACGTGCTACTCGATATCCTTATCTCGGTACTCGTATCATCATCTTCTTAAACTATATCATCTACTCTATCTTTGTATATATCTATCTAAAAACAAAATACAAAAATATAAAACCAGCAAAAAGAAAATAGAAAAATATAAAAATTAGAAAATTTGAAAAATACCAAAAATATGTTTTTTCAAAGACATGTCTTCTGGTATCGATAACATCTGCGGTCTTAGAAATGTCATTCAATAATGGCACGGGACCATAGATGAAGTTCTAGCAGGAGGTGTAACTATTCTTTTCCAAAACATGTCTCAAAATATGGCTTATAGTTATTTCAGACTGTAACCCGGGCTTCAAAACTATGGCTTGCAGTTACTTCTGACTGTAACCCGTGCTTTAACCATGGTTTGTTATTATTTCTGATAGCAACCCGCTCTTCAAAGAAAGGAAAGTGTTGCGCTAAACAATTTTCAAATATTTCGTGCACTTATCCGAAAACAAAATGAGGAAAGTATGTCGAAGGACTGCTGTTCCTACACAAATGTTTTTCCGTCTATAATTCTTCAGAAAAATATTTGTTGTATTAAAAAATGGTGGAAAATGAGTTGCTTTCAAAACAATCAGAATCAGAGTTTTCGGAAAAATTTGAAAACTCAATCAATGACTTCAGCGCGTTTAAACCTTTTAGAAAATGAGTCATTGATTGAGGGGGAGAATGTTCTCAAATCTGTATCATCTAATGAGATTATCTTAATCATCCTACGTGCTTATCTATAAAATACAATTGCCTATGTTGAAGGACTAGGTTTCTAGGATGTGATTGTTAGGTTTAGATGATTAGAGTTTGATAAACACATTATTCCCATACCTTATATGAACTGATTGATATGTTGAATTGACTTGAATTAGTCGATTGTTGTTTGGGTGATGTCGACCACCATATATCTGTATGTATGTTCACTAACGTATGCAGGTATATTGGTATATAAGAATGTTCCGATCCGGATCCCACTATTGATGATGATTGGATGCCGAAAGGAAAGGGTAACTATATCTTGGGTTGACATATGAAGAAACGAAGCTTAACTGGACTTCTATGGAGAGTTGGCATATATGCAACGTAAGAGGTCTCACTGCATCGTGAGATGGTTTTCTTCTAAGTGATTGAAGAAACGGTGCTTAATTTGACCTAAGTTGGCATTCAAAATGCAACGTAAGAAGAAGTCTCACTGCATCTGCAGACGGTTTGTCTTCCAAGCCCTACAAAGCAACAACGAAGCTTCTCAACCACCTAACGTATCTTTGTGCAGGACACCATTTTCTAAAAATTTGATTAAATTGTTTTGAAAATGGAAAATATTGTTTTGAAAATTAATTGGACTAAATCTTGAAAATCACCGGACTTCTTTTTTTATCAAAATCTAAGTCACTCAATCAACGACTACGGTTATCGATTGAGGGGGAGAGTGATTTAAAATTAAATGATTTTCAAACAATATTTCATCTATCAAGTCCGTTTGTACAAAATTTGTGGTGATCTAAAGATTTAATGTTATGTCATGGTATGATTTTTTTTTCTTTTGAATCAAGGTCTTTCAAAATGAAATTTTTTTCTGTTCTTGTTTGATTGTGAAATTGTTTTATTTTACTTAAAGATCTCTTAAAACAATCATACCTGACACTAATAATCTTTAACGTCTTAAAATGGTCCTTATCTGTCAATTTCAAAAATTAAATCTTGCCACGCCTTTCCCCAAAATTTTCTAAATGATTTAAATCAGATGGGATCACAAATCTCAAAAGGTTTGAAATTTTTGATCGAGGGAGAGATCGTGATTTAAATCTCAAATCTGTTTTAATGGAATCGGTTTTAGTCCTTTATAGGCACTCCTGCCTCCATGTGCCAAATGATTTCAAATACACAATGCACATGTTGAGGAGGAGGATTTATCTAAAAACGAGATGAGTATTTAAACCTGGCCACATTTTCTCCCATGTTTTCTAAACCTTATTAAATCACTTGGTATCCAAAATCTCAAAGGGTTTGATATTTTTGATCGGGGGAGAATTTGTGATTTAATAATGAAATTTGATAAAAGGTGATCATTTTGATTCAATTGTGCAGGCTGCTCTCTCATATGTGCTAAACGCTTTCGAATCTTGAAGCACATATTGAGGGGAGCATTTAAAGGAAAATAAACTATCGAGGTACAAAAGCTTTTATGTTTTAACATAAAGTACCTTGATTGAGTTTTCAAATGGTTTTCTTAATGGTTTTGTGATCGTGGATGTGTTTTCAAAGAACTCTTTCCTCTATGTGATAAAATGATTTCAAATATCCTATGCACATATTGAGGGGAGAATTTACCAAAGAAATTCAACTGGCTTTTCTAAGGAAATTGTGATCAAGAAATTATTTCAAAGAACTCTTGCCTCCATGTGCCAAAAAATTTCAATATCATATGAACATGTTGAGGGGGAGCATTTCTAAAATGATCAAAACTATTAAGGTACAAAATGCTTTGATCTCGTATCACAAGTACCTTGATTGTTTTTCCAAATGATTTTTCGATTGGTTTCATGAAGGAAAGAACAATACCAAAAGACCGGCCAATTTACTTTATGTATGAAGTTATAAGGATGGTTAGGTTAGGTATTAGTTCCCACGATCCGCGGAGGAGGGATCTACCGAGGGACAATCCACTAGATAGTGTAGAGTCCTTAGGTATGATGAAAAAAGGAGAAAAAAGAGAAATGGGAAGAGTGCTTGGTGAGACAGAGCTAGTTGGAATAAACCCAACAAGGTTCTAGTAATGAAGTCTCGGTAAGCACAGAAGGGGTTGAAGAATGAAAAAGAAATGAATGTGAAAAAGGGTGAAAAGAAATAGCCCTCCAATAATTCAACCTTAGAGGCGGAACCGGGTTCAATACATATGCTCTTGGTGTTTACTAAGGTAACACTGGTATTGAAGACAAGACGTCATGGACCCAGTGACGCACTGCACTAAACTTCCTAAACTACTCAAGTTCCTCTTAAAAGGGCTTGTTTCATTCTCACGGGGAACCTACATAATCTATCGACTTTCTCTTAGAGATTGTTGATATTGAAGAAGGAGACCCTCTCCCTAGTCTCCGGCATAGGAACCAAATGTGCACGATTGAGTCTAGAGCCAAGAGATCATCCACAATATCTCATTAGGACACTATATTAATGAAGACTTGCTGTTTCACACAATGTGGAAAGTAAGAATATATTAAGAGTCCTACGCATTATCCTTGTGGTATTGCCAGAACATCTGAGTGATATGTAAAAGTACTCACAATGAAGATGGAAATCCTTCTAGAGCCAACATCAAACAAGCTCTTGGTGGGTGATATGTGAGATCTTTTCCTAAGATCAAGCTTGTGACAACTGGATAGAAACGATGGGGAGATTCAATCTTGAATCAACCTTGGTCCAGGAATGGAATTGACGAATACTTTTGGAAAAACCATTCGATGTGCAAACCTTCTTCTCTCTAGCACGTCGAATGTGTACTTATGTTTTCAAACACAAAAAGTATCTCTGATTGAAAAATACTTTTGGAAAAACCGTTCGATGTGCAAATCTCTTCTTTTCACTAGCACATCGAATGTGTACTCATTCTCTAATACAAAAAGTATTTTGATTGAAAATTGATCTTTCTCATAAAACCTTCATCGTATTGCAAAACTCTTTCTTCTAAGCAATACGCGATTGTTTTCAAATCAATTTTTCATCAATCAGTGAATCTCAATTCGCTGGTTCACTCACTCCGTGTTGTCTTCTTTGAGACGTTCGGTTTGAGAAGCATTTAGAGCAAATGCGAAACCTGTCAAGGAGATTCCTCGGGATCCTACGATCACGGCAAGTACTTGTATCGATCAGCGGGGAACCGTGGGCCGTGTACCTCAATTCAGCGAAAGTGATCAAAGATACTTTCGTGTGCGTTATTGCTAACTGTTGTTTGCGGTACATTTGGATTGCTGATCGAATTGAGGAGTCAATCGAAAGCCGCATGCTCACGGCATCCACACTTAATTTGAAGAAATCATGGTGCTAATCTACACAACACGGCTCGATATTTCTATACTATGTTCTCGCTGCTGCAAATATCATGAACCCGTAAGGCTTCCGCTACTCTGATGGAAAGATGTCATGATTCAAAAGTGTGAGCATGTCAGTCCGAAAGTCACAACTTCACATGATGGCAACACAACAAAGGGTGATCCAGAGATTTACTGTGGTTGATGATCTCAAAGAAAGCTCAAAGATCATCAAAGATGTGGATCAGTTAAAGGCCTCTACTAAAAGTACAAATCAGTGCGGACTTTGAAGAATCGCTGCTAAAGCACACAGATTGCGAAAGTGAAGAATTCAAGTCTACGAGCTCAAGAACAAGGTCAAAGAAAGAATGCTAGGATGCAAAATGTATTTCATGGGGTGACCCCCCTTAGGGGGAGATTGTTAGGAATTGGAAATTCCATGTTAAAGTGTCGGTCACCCCAATTATAGTCTAGCATATGTTAGCTCGTAGACTTGTAGTTATTTACGTTGTTTAGTAGTTAATTAGTCAGTTTGTAGCGTAGTTTAGTTTAGTGCAACACCGTGGAGGAAGGACGGGTCTTTACCCACTGTATACCTGATCCACAGGCCGATAGGAGGTCGTATTTCATGTAACTATAAATACCCCTTCCATCAATGGAAGGGGTGGTGCTTCTCATTCAATCTAACCTTTCCTTTGTGTAAACCTCTAGCAAGAACACCCTCTCTCTCTACTTTCTCTCTCTAAATGTTAAACATGTATTTTGATCATCCAAGACCACCCGAATCATCAACACAATATTATTTGGATCCTAACACACTCGTGACAAGAACAACGGAAAAATAACGGCTTTACAAAAAGAAATTGAGAATATGAGGAGTCAGGAAAAAGGGAAACTGCCACTTGTCTTTAATGAGAATGTTACACCTAAGTCATCCTCAGATTGCAAATATACTGTGACTGTTAAATACATTCCTCCTCATCTTAGGAATAATGAACTTGTGTTTCATAACTATTTTGCTTACCTTAAGTATAGTTGATCCGTGCCAAACCGTCAAGTTTTATCACTCAAATCTGCCACTTGTGAATGGCAGACCGTAACAAACTTAAAACGGCTCAAGCACGAACTCAATGAAGATCAGGAGAGTATAGTGTTTCCCCAGGTCGTTAAGTCCCAACGAGTTGTGCGAGAATAGTCAAACGTGTAGTGATCGAGAGATTTTGAACGGGAAAGGATTGTGATTGGTCTATACCTAAAGAGAAAGCCCATAAACTACAGGGGCTTAAATGCAAATTAAAGGAAATTAAAAGGATAAAAAATATTAAATAAACGCTATCACTATTTTTACAATGATGTTTTTGTTTTTATGTTTTTATAAAACTTAATTAAAAACTACGTAGCGTACAAATGAAAAAGTGAAACTTACACAATATAAATCCTAAAAATATGAAAATAACATTTTTACAAACCTAATGATAAAATAAAATTTATAGAAAAAGAAAATTATTTTTATAACTATTTAATTAATTATTATTAATTAAAAGCTATTTTTAACTATTAAATAATAACCTAAATTACAAGAAAATAGGAAATAAAGCTAGAAAAATAAAATTAAGACTTGGAAAAATCTAAAATAACCAAAGAGAATTTTCAAAACTATTTTTGTATTTTTCTGATTATTTTTCTATTTTTTTATGAATTTTAAACTATTTAAAACTAATTAAATTACTTAAAAATACAAATGTAACTAAGAAAAATCTGAAAAAATATTTTTTTGTCTTTTTATATTTATCTAAACTTAAGAAAAATGAAAAATTATTTTTTTGAAACTTTTCTGAATTAATTGGATTAAAAGCTATTTAAAAAGTGCTAAAAATTGATTTTAATGCAGAAAAATAGCAAACAGGCTAGGAAAAATCTGAAAAATTCAAGATAACTCTAAAATAATATTATGAGACTAGGAAAAATAGAAAAACAGGTGCTTGTGTGTAGGATTATGCAACTGCTATGCAATGTGCTTATAAATAAGCACTTAGGATAAGCCAATGAGCACCAAGAGCTACCAAACTGAAACAAAAGCTGAAATATACTATAACTACTCAAAATGAACTAAAAACAACAACACTTATCCTCTGAATAGCCAACTGCAAAGATTTGACTTATTTGAGTTTATTGCTTAAAACAGTATGAGGGTACTACTTTTGAGCTCAAGCATAAGCCACCAAATAAGCTGAAACTTAAAAACAGGTATTAGAACTTGAAGTTGACCTGGTTGGCTACTTGTAAACCAAGGATTAGCCTTGGACAAGCTCTTTTGAGCTTTTGCCAAGCTCTGCAATATCTTGAGAAAACTTCGGATTAGGCGAGTTAGTGAACAGGGCAAATGACCCCTGTTGAACAAGCTTATTTGAAGCTTATAGAAAATTTCCAAAAATCTATAAAAATGACAACAAGAAAGTAGACCAGTGTAAGATTTTAAAACCACAAGTTGCACTGAATTTGACTCAAAAATGAGCCCATGAAAAATCAACTTAGTTTGGGCTTAAAAGCTGGGTTTTCAAGATTTTGACTTTTAACAAAAGCTGAAATGTTGACTATATTGAACTTTGATCTAGATTTCTCAACTGATTTTGATGTTATATGATGTTATGAGACTACTGCAAGCTAGCTTAATGATTTTTGAACACAAAATAAGTGTTTTGATTTGCAAAAACTCAACAGTGAAGGGCTTAAGACAGATTACATGGGATTTTGACTTTTGAGCTTCGAGGCACAAGATGTTGACTGCAATGAACTCAAATAAGGTTAACAAGCATGAAACAACAATGAACCACCACTGACTAAGCCTCTAAAACATTTTGTGACAAATCCAAACATACCTATATATAACTGTTTTGAATTTTAAATGAAACTAAACACTATACTAGCTAAGATTATGGATCAAACTGAGATTACATGACTTAAATAAAACTATATAAGCAAGTTTACACTAATGGTGACCACGAAAGCAGATACAAGCATAATATTCAAAGCTGAGAATGACATGAATCACTCACAAATGTTGGTGATTTGCGAGGCTAAGACCAAGATCCAAAACTAACCTAATCTAGTCTAATCCACCCCAATATCACTTTGCATCACCCCATTCCATTTCCAAACTGCTTAAACCACAATTTCACCCCACAGTTGACTTTAGTTGACCAAGTGACTACTTTGCTTGAAACTAGATTTTAAGCTACCCAAAAGTTATAAGGAGCTTATTTAAGCTTATTGGGCTGAACAAAAATTTGTTTGAAGCTTGAATGCTAGAGTTCAAAAATCAAAATTTTCAACAGTGGACTTCAAATCATGAAATATAAATGAAGCATTGAATTAAGACTGGAAATGAAGTAAAATGATTAAGTAACTTAGTTTTAATACAATAAAAGCTTAAGTTTACATTTTAAACTACTAACTGAGAGAATTTTAGAAAAACGACATATGATGAGTGTGTAAATACTCATCATTTTTGTACAATATAAACTGCAAAATCATCTGAAAACACTCAGAAACACATCAAAATGATCAAAATACCACAAATCAGTGTTTTATGTGTTTTAAATGCAAAAATATCAAAATCGGATGAAAAACATATCAAATTTGCAAAAATTGCAGTTTTAGTCCCCCAAGTTTCAAAATTGTCAAAAATAGCCCCAAAGCCAAAATTTCAAAAGAAAAGTCACCAAAGGTCCTTTTAAAATCATAAGTTGTCAAATTTAGTCCTTTGGTGAAAAATGTGAAAAGTTTGAGAAATTTACAAAATGGTCCTCCAGTTTGAAATTTGGCGGAATTGGTCCACTGGAAAATGTGAAAGTGGCAACTTTGGTCCTTGAACTTTTGATACTTGTCAATTTCAGCCCCTGAAGCATCTTTGAGAGATTGGCGAGCAGGTCCTTCCACTTTACGAAATTACAAAAGAGGCCCTTGTATTATTAAACCTTTAAACACCTTGGCCCATGTCACTAACCCATTTGACCCTGCCAATACCTTTGACCCCCTGCCATATAAGCTTTTTGAACCCCCTTTTATTAATACCTGCCTTTAGGTCAAAATGTGGTTTGACTACCCCATTAAGCGCCATTTTCCCTTCTCCCACTAGACACGCAATGACTGCGCACTCAACCTATCCATTACACGATCCACTCACATGTCTCCCTCCAAGCAGAAGAATACAAGAAACAATAAGTCTTCACCTCTCCCACTCAATCCCACTTTAAATCCCATTTTCCCGCCAAAAACAATCAATGGCCAAAAATGATTTTAATCAATCCAAGGGTCAGAAAAATGGTGGGATTAATTCAGAAGAGAGAGAGGAAGCATTTGGAGTATATAAAGAGGAGGATGAATGAAGTTTAGAGAGTTAGTTAGTTTTAGTTTTTAAAAATGTATGTCGACTTTTAAATTGTCATGTCTTAAGTAGTTTGTAGCTGTGTTTTCAAGTTTGTTTGTATCAATTATAAGTACTTTAGTGTATCACAACTTATTTCAATCATCAATTTAAGTTCATGTTAGGTTTCAATATTTTTGTCCAATTGTTGAAATCATTAGTTTCTAAATCCTATGTACAAGCTTCCAACAAATTATTTCTTAGCTAAAAAGTGATCATTCAAGCTTATTTAAGCTTTTTATAAGCTTACATTTCATTTTCAAGTGAATGTGGTTGATAGTCAACGAAGTCAAGAGTGCGTTGGTTTGGGAAATGGCTATTTGGTTGATGCGAGGGGGTGTTGCGAGAGGATGGATATGGTTGGAATAGATAGGTTAGTTTAGGATTTGGTTTGGTTCGGCTTGAGAAGCATTGGGGACAGATGGTGAGTGTTTTCCCATTTTCATTTTCAAGTCATATGGCAGTTTTGTGTGCACTTGTAATTGTAGTGACAGATAGCTTAAATGTGTTTATATAGTTGTATTATGATCCTATAAACTCAGTTTAATCAATCATATCATCTGGTTCTGTGTTTATCTCAGTTTGAGTTTGCATTTCAATATTTAAGGGGTGTTTGGTTCTGCTTAGTTATCTATCTCAGAAGCATATGCAATGGTTAATTTCTCTTGGTTCATGTTTGTTAAGTAGAAGTAAACTCATTTGAGTCTTAGTCTTGATGCTGCAACACCACAAGTCAAAATTACATTTAATTCACCACTCTTGTGATCTTTGTGCTCTTGAAGATCAAATCACTTGTTTTATGTTAAAAATCCATAGATAAAGCTTTTAGTAACTTCAATTCATCAATAATAACCAATATCAGTTCTCAAATCAAGTTCAAACTTCATAATAGTCAACTGTCATGTTTCTTTAAAAGTCAATAGGTGTCAATCTTGGTTTCTCTGAGAACTTGCAGGTGATGCCTGAGTTCATGTCAAACAATTAGAGTCTCATTTTTGGTCTACTTGTAGTCTACTAGGTGGTATTTAAGACTCAATATCTGTTTTTGGCTAAAGCTTCTTTGATAAGCTGCTGCATAAGCTCAAAGTCGGCACCATGTGCCACCTTCACTGACACTCGTATTAATGGCGAGTTGCTCAGTTTTGTGCAAGGTGCACAGGGCTCACTTGGGCTCATCATGGTCTGGTATTTGGTTTAGTTGTAGCTAGCCAGGTCTAGGTGAGGCTCCAACAATTGCTTTTTAATCTCTGGCTTAATTGAGTGCTTATTTTTAGCTTAAAGTGGCTCCTACACTGTTTTGTGCTTATATCTCATATAAGTCAAATCTGTGAAACTTGCAATTCAGGGGTTTAAGCTAGTTGAGACTCATTGCATTTTGGTAATTTTAGCTTATTCAAGCTTGTGTATCGGTTGATGCTTGCTTGGTCCTTTTAGCTTATCAAAGTGCTTATTTTTAAGCACTTCCACATCGATTGCTTATTCCTTCACACATGCACCTGTTTTTCTATCTTTCCTTTATTCCTTATATTATTTTAGACTTTTCCTGAAATTTTCAGATTTTTCTAAGTAGTTTTGCTATTTTTCTCAATTTAAATTAGTTTTTAATCATTTTTAAATAGCTTTTAATACAAAAAATTCAGAAAAGGTTCAAAAAAATAAATTTTCAATTTTCTTAGGTTTAGATAAATATAAGAAGTGAAAAAAGTAATTTTCCAGATTTTTCATAGTTTATTTGGTAATTTTTAGTAATTTAATTAGTTTTAAATAGTTTAAAATTCATAAAAAATAGAAAAATAATCAGAAAAATACAAAAATAGTTTTGAAAATTCTAGTTTGATATTTTAGACTTTTCCATTTCATAATTTGATTTTTCTAGCTTTGTTTCCTCATTTTTTGTATTTTAGGTAATTATTAAATAGTTAAAAATAGTTTTTAATTAATAATAATTAGATAATTAGTGATAAAAATAATTTTCTTTTTCCATATATTTTCTTTTATCATTAGGTTTATAAAAATATCATTTTTATATTTTTAGGGTTAATATTGTTCTAGTTTTACTTTTTAATATTGTACGTCGCGTAGATTTTTATTTAGGTTTATAAAAACATAAAAACAAAACATCATTGTAAAAATAGTGATAGCGTTTATTTAATAGATTTTATCTTTTTAATTTCCTTAATTTGCATTTAAGCCGTTTTTATTTGTTGGCTTATTCTGTAGTTATAATCATATTCAAATCTCCTTTTCTGTTCAAATCTCCCGATCACTAAACGTTTGATAATCCATTGCATAGCTCGCTGGGACATAACGACCCGTGGAAACACTATACTCCACGATCTTCATTGATTTCGTTCTGAGCGTTTTAAGCTTATTACGGTCCGCCATTCACAAGTGGCGGGCTTTGTGTGATAAAGCTCGGCTGTTACGGAGCGCATCAAATTTTGGCGCCCGGCTGCGGTAGCTGTGCTAATTATCCTACGTCTAGCGATTAGTGATTTGGATATTCACTCTTTGTTCATACCATCCATCTGTATATGTTTATATTTTCTTATCCAAAAACCCCAAAAATATTCTTCTCATTCCTCTTATTAGTTGATTCTATTTCTCTTACCCTCTTTTGCCGTTTAATTCTATTCTTCGTATCCTCTCAACCATTTGATTCTCCTCTTATCCCTCTATATGTTTAATTCTAATGGCGGACATCGTCACGATGTTGAAATGCTCAAGTACCCACCGAGGGTTCTACGAAGATCTTTGTTGTTATGCAGGAGATTCTTTGAGAAAATTTCGAGATACAAGCGGTTTAATTCAACTAATTATGTCAAATCCATTCTATGGATTTGAGAGGAACGATCCTATGCTCACATCCGATGGTTTGATAGATTAATTTCAACCATAAAATATAGGGATGTTCCTCATGACACAATTAAGTTGATGCTATTCTCATTTTCTCTCAAGGGGGCAGTGCTTTCGAGAATTGGCTCGAAAAGAACCCCTCGATCGATCCTTTGCTTGGGAAGATCTCGTTTCAAAATTTGTAAATCGTTTCTTTCCTTATTCTAAGACGGAAAATCTTAAGAACGAGATTACAAACTTCAGCCGGCGCTTTGATGAAAGTTTTGGTGAGGCATGGGAAAGATTCAAAGATCTCCTATGGAAATGCCCACATCATGGTTTCTGGAATTACTCGGTCGATATATTCTACAATGCTTTAATGCAAACCGATCAAGATTCACTTAATGCGGCCCGGTGGCAATATCTTGTATCGTACCCCAAGGGATATATTGGCGATCATCGAGAACAAATCGAAAGTTCCGACTCTACGAGAAACAAACCGATTGAGATGGTGAGCTTACCAATGATATTAGATGCATGAAGCAAAAATCGAGCCGTTGTTACCGTTACGAAAGATGTGATATTTGTGGTGGTCCCCATCCTTTTTACGATTGTCAAGCCACCGATGACGAGGTTTATAATGCTACATCAACCCAATATCACAAGACTTTCGTTTTCGATGATGATGAGGATTCCATTCAAATGAAAGAATATTATGCGAGTTTGTCGGCTACAACCAATCACGTTTACGAGCCTTTCATTTCCGACTCTTCCCCTTCACTCACACGGTTGAGAGAAGTGGCGTCGTTTAGAAGAGTTCGATGATCATATTTCAACAAACATTGTTGAACCCGTTGACTCTCTCATAATGGGGGACGAGCCTCTTAGCACTATTCGAGAATGGAATCGTCTAGTGTTGAGACCTTGTCCCAATCCCAAAGTGAGTCGAGGTTATCTCCGGTAATATGTGTGATAAGCCTCTTGATGATGATTCTTACCCTCCTCTTGACATTCCAAATGATCATGTTGATATGTTCTCAGATCGACAGCGATTGTACTTGTTTGACGATTCTTTATCTTATGGAGACATTGATTATGTGAGGACTTACCTTGAGCTAGTTAGCTTAGAGGATCGAGAAGATTCGATGATCTGGAAATTGAGGGGCCGAGATGCTTCGTGAAAAAATTATTCAATATAAATCTCCTCGTTTCTAAGATCGAATCATTACGTGCTAAGTTAAGCTTCATCTCCTATCCTGTTGGGGATAGTGACTTGGAAAATCGAACAATTCACGAACTTAAGGCTTTTCCAATGATTCTTTTCGAATTTGAAGTATTCGCTTTGATGACGATTATACTAAAAAGGAGAGTAGTGGCAATCCCACTTTTCATCTTTCTCTTCCTGAGTATGATTTGTTTCTCTTTGATCTAGATCCTAAGGAGTTCTCCGGTGAACTCTCTCATATCATATCTCCTCAGGGTATGATCATTTCTATTTTGATCTTGATCTTGACCGGGGGGAAGACATGCTCTATCATAAGAGTTTTTTCATTGAGGACACTACCCGTCTCTTCCTCAGAGGTTTTTGTTAAAAATCACCCTATGAGCTTAAATGATCAAATTCAAATTAAAGATGATGAAGAATGGATCCTTATTGTTATCAAAATCTTCATTCCATTCCTCACATATCTTGTGACTTCTCTCTTCTTCACTTTCGTTAGGGAGTGAGGACACTATCTTTGACCCCGGCATTTTTATTTATCATTTGTGAGCCGGGTCTTTCTCTCTATATCTCGTCGGTGTGGAACTTTCACGTGCTTGAATGTTTGTCCAAACATCTTGATTGAAAGTCCAGATGGAGATTGTTTCTTCCACTTTGCTTCCCCATGAACCAATTAATTCGAGGTCGAGTCAAGCTAGCGACTCGGAAATCAAAAACAGTAGCACACACCATATGGGTTTTCACCCATATTTCTGACTTCTTTCTATTTTCTACCACCCTAGTGTGGGGGGGTTGCCCCACATGTTGTGTATATATGCAAGTAAAAAAAAAAAAAAAAAAAAAAAAAAACTCTTTCTAAATAATGGCCGTAGTATTTCCCTTTTACGTTCTTTGTTTCGGCATAACCGCCGGTACTTTGAATATTGAGGGCAATATTCATTTCTAAGTGTGGGGGGAATTCTCGCGAATTTTATCATATAATTATACCAATTCCCCCGTTTTTGGCCAAAATTTTTTTGGAGTAAGTGTTCTACACTTACTCATTTTGGTTATCGAGTCCGCCTTGTCTAATAAACAAAAGGTTGGCTAATCCGAGAGCAAAGCGGCTCTTGGTAAAGATATCTCAAATCCGTTGACGGCTTGCAATTTGCCCAAAATTGTATGGTATTGAGCTCACCATATCCTAAAAAGTGAAGAGTTGGCTAGCCATAAGTTTATGGCTTGTGGTAAAGGCGATGGAAAAACCATAATTGGTAGTCAGCTCACCAAAGATAATATTGATAATTTATCTAAGAGTTGGCTAGTCGAGAAAGTGCGGCTTACGGTAAAGACAAAATCAAATCCGTTGGAATTGGTGGTTTGCTCAAAATCACATGGTTATCAGTGTACCATGGTTCTTACTTGAACTAAAACATTTGGCTACACCAGAAGTAATGGCTTTTGGTAAAGAGATTAAAATCCATTATGTTTTCTCAAATCATTTGCTAGGGACTAGCATATCTGATGTGGGGATTGATGAGTGTGTAAATACTCATCATTTTTGTACAATATAAACTGCAAAATCATCTGAAAACACTCAGAAACACATCAAAATGATCAAAATACCACAAATCAGTGTTTTATGTGTTTTAAATGCAAAAATATCAAAATCAGATGAAAAACATATCAAATTTGCAAAAATTGCAGTTTTAGTCCCCCAAGTTTCAAAAATTGTCAAAAATAGCCCCAAAGCCAAAATTTCAAAAGAAAAGTCACCAAAGGTCCTTTTAAAATCATAAGTTGTCAAATTTAGTCCTTTGGTGAAAAATGTGAAAAGTTTGAGAAATTTACAAAAATGGTCCTCCAAGTTTGAAATTTGGCAGAATTGGTCCCTGGAAAATGTGAAAGTGGCAACTTTGGTCCTTGAACTTTTGATACTTGTCAATTTCAGCCCCTGAAGCATCTTTGAGAGATTGGCAGAACAGGTCCTTCCACTTCAGAAATTACAAAAGAGGCCCTTGTATTATTAAACCTTTAAACACCTTGGCCCATGTCACTAACCCATTTGACCACCTTGCCAATACCTTTGACCCCTGCCATATAAGCTTTTGAACCCCCTTTTATTAATACCTGCCGGTCAAAATGTGGTTTGACTACCCCATTGGCGCCATTTTCCCTTCTCCCCCCCTAGACTGCTGATAACTTTGCCCACTGCGCTCAACCTATCCATTACACGATCCCACTTCCATGTCTCCCCTCCAAACGGAAGAATACAAGAAACAATAAGTCTTCACCTCTCCACACTCAATCCCACAATTTGTTAAATCCCATTTTCCTTAAAAACAATCAATGGCCAAAAATGATTTTAATCAATCCAAGGGTCAGAAAAATGGTGGGATTAATTCAGAAGAGAGAGAGGAAGCATTTGGAGTATATAAAGAGGAGGATGAATGAAGTTTAGAGAGTTAGTTAGTTTTAGTTTTTAAAAATGTATGTCGACTTTTAAATTGTCATGTCTTAAGTAGTTTGTAGCTGTGTTTTCAAGTTTGTTTGTATCAATTATAAGTACTTTAGTGTATCACAACTTATTTCAATCATCAATTTAAGTTCATGTTCAGTTTCAATATTTTTGTCCACTGTTGAAATCATTAGTTTCTAAATCCTATGTACAAGCTTCCAACAAATTATTTCTTAGCTAAAAAGTGATCATTCAAGCTTATTTAAGCTTTTTATAAGCTTACATTTCATTTTCAAGTGAATGTGGTTGATAGTCAACAGAAGTCAACCTGGTTTGGGAAATGGCTATTTGGTTGATCAGGGGTGTTGAGAGGATGGATATGGTTGGAATAGATAGGTTAGTTTAGGATTTGGTTTGGTTAGAAGCGATTGGGACAGTGGTGAGTGTTTTTCCCATTTTTCATTTTCAAGTCATATGGCAGTTTTGTGTGCACTTGTAATTGTAGTGACAGATAGCTTAAATGTGTTTATATAGTTGTATTATGATCCTATAAACTCAGTTTAATCAATCATATCATCTGGTTCTGTGTTTATCTCAGTTTGAGTTTGCATTTCAATATTTAAGGGGTGTTTGGTTCTGCTTAGTTATCTATCTCAGAAGCATATGCAATGGTTAATTTCTCTTGGTTCATGTTTGTTAAGTAGAAGTAAACTCATTTGAGTCTTAGTCTTGGTCTGCAACACCACCAAGTCAAAATTACATTTAATTCACCACTACTGCTGATCTGTTGTGCTCTTGAAGATCAAATCACTTGTTTTATGTTAAAAATCCATAGATAAAGCTTTTAGTAACTTCAATTCATCAATAATAACCAATATCAGTTCTCAAATCAAGTTCAAACTTCATAATAGTCAACTGTCATGTTTCTTTAAAAGTCAATAGGTGTCAATCTTGGTTTTCTACAGAACTTGCGGTGATGCCAGAGTTCATGTCAAACAATTAGAGTCTCATTTTTGGTCTACTTGTAGTCTACTAGGTGGTATTTAAGACTCAATATCTGTTTTTGGCTAAAGCTTCTTTGATAAGGCTGCTTGCATAAGCTCAAAAGTCGAGCACCATGTGCCCTCTCACTGACACTCAGTATTAAGCTGAGTTGCTCAGATTTTGTGCAAGGTGCCTGAGGGCTCACTTGGGCTCATCATGGTCTGGTATTTGGTTTAGTTGTAGCTAGCCAGGTCTAGGTGAGGCTCCAACAATTGCTTTTTAATCTCTGGCTTAATTGAGTGCTTATTTTTACGCTTAAAAGTGGCTCCTACACTTTTGTTTTGTGCTTATATCTCATATAAGTCAAATCTGTGAAACTTGCAATTCAGGGGTTTAAGCTAGTTGAGACTCATTGCATTTTGGTAATTTTAGCTTATTCAAGCTTGTGTATCAGTTTGATGCTTGCTTGGTCCTTTTAGCTTATCAAAGTGCTTATTTTTAAGCACTTCCCACATCAGTTGCTTATTCCTCCACACATGCACCTGTTTTTCTATTTTTCCTTTATTCCTAACATCATTTTAGACTTTTCCTGAAATTTTCAGATTTTTCCAAGTAGTTTTGCTATTTTTCTCAATTTAAATTAGTTTTTAATCATTTTTAAATAGCATTTAATACAAAAAAATTAGAAAAAGGTTCAAAAAAATAAATTTTCAATTTTCTTAGGTTTAGATAAATATAAGAAGTGAAAAAAGTAATTTTCCAGATTTTTCATAGTTTATTTGGTAATTTTTAGTAATTTAATTAGTTTTAAATAGTTTAAAATTCATAAAAAATAGAAAAATAATCAGAAAAATACAAAAATAGTTTTGAAAATTCTAGTTTGATATTTTAGACTTTTCCATTTCATAATTTGATTTTTCTAGCTTTGTTTCCTCATTTTTTGTATTTTAGGTAATTATTAAATAGTTAAAAATAGTTTTTAATTAATAATAATTAGATAATTAGTGATAAAAATAATTTTCTTTTTCCATATATTTTCTTTTATCATTAGGTTTATAAAAATATCATTTTTATATTTTTAGGGTTAATATTGTTCTAGTTTTACTTTTTAATATTGTACGTCGCGTAGATTTTTATTTCAGTTTTATAAAAACATAAAAACAAAAACATCATTGTAAAAATAGTGATAGCGTTTATTTAATAGATTTTATCTTTTTAATTTCCTTAATTTGCATTTAAGCCGTTTTTATTTGTTGGCTTATTCCGTAGTTATAATCATATTCAAATCTCCTTTTCGTTCAAATCTCCGATCACTAAGCGTTTGATAATCCATTGCATAGCTTCATTTGGGACATAACGACGAGGAAACACTATACTCCACGATCTTCATTGATTTCGTTCTGAGCGTTTTAAGCTTGTTACGGTCCGCCATTCACAAGTGGCGGGCTTGTGTGATAAAGCTCGACTGTTCTGGAGCGCATCAACATACATTGAATATTAAAAACTAACTACTACTTATTCTCTCCTTCTTCTTCCTCTTTTATACACCCAATGGTTTTGCCACCTGTTTCTGAGCACATCCCACCTTTCTTGTGAGCCAATGAATGAGTAGAGGTCATTTTGGCCATTTTATGCTTTTTGGCGGGAAAGGCAATTTTGAGTGTAGAGGTGCTGCTGCAACTAGGGGGTGGAGTAGGTATGATGATGAGGGGTTGAGGTGATAAGGGTGCGGGGATAAGGGTGGTGGAAAAGGTGAGTGTTGCAGGGTGTAGCAGGGCAACTTGGAGAGGGAAGCAGGAGGTGGAGGGAAAAGCTTATTTGTTTAACTTGGGGTTCAAAAGAAAAGAGGGGTCCAAGGTGTACATGGCGAGGGGTGGCGTATTTTGACAAGGGCTTGGTTTTAGTATTAATGATAAGGACCAAAACTGTAATTATGCCAAACTAGAAGGACCAAAACTGTAATTTCTCCAAAGTTGTTACAAGGTACCAATATTGACAAGTTCTAATAGTACAAGGACCAGTTTTGACATTTTCAATTTTCGAGGGGACCAAACTTGACATTTTATGAAAGTTCAGGGGACCTTTTACGCCATTTGACAAAAGACTTATTCAAGGACCATTTTTGACAAGTTAGAATAATTCAGGGACCTTGAATAACATTTTTCTTTATTTGGTTTTACCAGGGACTGTTTTTGATAATTTTTGAAACTTGGGGGACTAAAACTGCCAATTATGCAAATTTGATACATTTTTCACCAGATTTTGATATTTTTGCATTTAAAACACATAAAACACTAATTTGTGATATTTTAATCATTTTGATGCATTTCTGAGTGTTTTCAGATGTTTTTGCAGTTTAATTTGTACAAAAATGATGAGTATTTAGACACTCATCAATCCCCCACACTAAGATATTGCTAGTCCCTAGCAATGTTTTAAGAAAAATTAATGGATTTTATCTCTTTACCAAAAGCCATTACTTCTGGAGTAGCCAAATGTTTCAGTTCAAGTAAGAACCTTGGTACCCTGATAACCAAATGATTTTGAGCAAATCACCCGACTTTCAGGTTTGATTTGTCTTTACCAGTCGTTTATACGGACTAGCCAACTCTTAGATAAATTATCAATATTATCCTTGGTGAGCTGATTACCAATTATGGTTTTCCACTGCCTTTACCACAAGCCATAAACTTGCGGGCTAGCCAACTCTTCATTAATTAAGGATATGGTGAAATTTGAATACCATACAATTTTGGGCAAATTGCAAGCCGTCAATGGATTTGAGATATCTTTCCCAAGAGCCGTTTGCTCTGGATTAGCCGAGTCCTTATGTGGGTTAGACATGGTGGAGTGATTACCATTTGTTGTGTTTAGTACATAGTACTTCCACTAAAAAAATTTAAAATTTGGCCATTTTGGGGGAAAAAGGAACTAAAAGGGTACATTTATGATCAAAATTCGCCAGAATTTCCCCCCCACACTTAGAAATGAATATTGTCCTCAATATTCAAAGTACCGGCTGTTATGCCGAAACTTAGAACGTAAAAAGATAACATTACTAGCTAAGTGTAGAAACACAACAATTATTCATTTTTTTTTTTTTTTTTTTTTTTTTTTTAATACAACATGTGGGGCATCTCCCCCACACTAGAGTGGTACTCATGGGTGAAAACCCATGTAGCATGCTACTCTTTGTTTTTGATTAGAGTCGCTAGCTTACTTCGACCCCGAATTAATTTGTTCATGGGGAAGTAAGTGGAAGAGACAATCTCCATCGGACTTTCATTCAAGATGTTTGGATAAACATTGAAGTACGTGAAAGTTCAACACCGATGAGATATCTGACAGCAGACCCGGCTCACAAGTGGTACATGGAAATGCGGGTCAAAGATAATGTCTTCATTCAGAAGGAGTGAAGAACGAGGGGAAGCGGGATATATGAAGAAAAGAAAGAAAATCATGATACAAATCATGACTAACTCTTCATCCTCAATAGGAGAATTCATAGTTTCATGAATCTCCTCAGTTAAGTTCACTTGATCAAGACATAATATGGGTGTGTCTAGATCAAAGTAGAAATTATCATACTCCGGCGGAGATATGATATGAGTAAGTTCACAGGAGAACTCCTCGAAGGTAAATGAATCATATTCAGAATTGGTATCAGTGGGTTCACTGGTGAATCATCCAATGTAAATGATTCATAATCGGGGAGAGAATTATGAGAATGAAAAGTGGTGCTGCCACTAATCTTCTCTCCCATATTATCAAAACAGAAGGCTTCCATTTTCGGAATAGAATCATCGGAAAGAATGTCACTATCCTTAATGGGGATAGGAGATGAAATAGGTTTTTCATTGAAAGCCTCGATTTTAGAAATGAGAAGGCTGACATTCAGTAATGTTGCACGAAGTGCTTCATCTTTGATTTCAGTGTCATTAACTTCATCATTCTCTTCTTCTAAGCTAACAAGCTCAGAAGGTAATTCTTCCATATAACTGATGTCTCCACAAGATAACGAATCATCATCAATAGAATCGGAGCACATCTCAACATGATTACTTTGGAAGACAAGAGGAGGAGGGATATCACACACATGATCAAGAATTCCCTGTGACTCTCTTGGGATTGGGACAAGGTTCTCAACACTAGACTTTATGAATTCGTCCGATTCCTTTTCAGGAACAGTGTCAAGATGCTCATCCCCATGTTCAGAGAGTGAGTGGGAGCCTCGGGTGTGATAGCAGTTGTTTGAGAATGAATCTCAACTGCTGGGATATCAACTGATGAATTTGATGAGTCTTCAAGTGTATCCTCATCATCACTGTCATCAGGAATAAAACGAAATTGAGAGCTAGATCTGGCTGCTTTTTCTTTTGCAATTGATTCCATAATAGATTTTTCAAAGGCAATTTGGGAATTTAATTTAGCAGACCGCTCTTCACTAGCAATTCTTCCATGGATTTCTCATGTGAATTTTTAATGACGGGACATTGTGGGAGTGGAGATTTGTCAAAATCGGAAGGTTGACATTGATAATCATCATGAGGACCCCCACAATATACACAAGAAGAACTGGGAACATTATGAAATCTTTGTTTTATTGAACTCCTCACTTCTTTTCACTAACTCGGAAGCTCTAGATAAGTGTCTTGTTGGGTTTGTTGAGAAGTTTGAGTTATTTGGCACTGTGGAGGTTGGTCGTGATATGGATAGTCGTAATTGTTACAAGGGAATGGATTCCGTGTTTGACAATTGAAATGGGGACCTCCACAGTTCTCACAACAAAATGATTGTTGTGGCTGGTCATGTGAATAATCTGGAATTTGGTCATTTCAAAGTCACGAGTGTTACCAGAAAACTATTCGTAGACAAACGTGTTTCCGGATTGACACTCAAATCCTTGGTGAGGACCTCCACAAAATTCCAGGCGAGTTATGTTGATTATATGTAGATGAGTGGGTTGTGGTGGGTAATTGGAAAAGTTTGAGGGGTCGTTAAATGAGTTCCGATTAGGATCATAATCAAATGAATTCCTCGAACCACAAAACAAACAACTCCGTTTGAATATCATTACCACACTGTACACACGCGTACACCAACGGACAGGGTGAACCAAAAAGAGGCTCACCACAACCGACACAAGGAATAAGCGATTCCATTTGAGAGTTATGAGAAGGAATCGATTTATTCAAAGAATCAACAAAACCAACATGGTGATCTGAATGACTATCAAGTCTCGAAGAACATTTTGAAAAATCCGGAGGTGGGACAAGTGGTGTGCTCAGAGAGCTAGCAATTTCCACCACTTCCGTTATGGTCTCCGGTTACGGTTCTTGAGAAGCGTGAAGATTAGGCAAGTCATTCTTGCTAGTCACCGGTCTACATTTTGCATGTTTGCTTTTAACCGTAAATCGTGAAAGTTTAGAATCAATTCTAGACGGTTTAGGAGCAATTGAGGGATTAGATATTTGGATAACCGTAGGTTGGACGTATTTAGCACTTCCTTTATTAGAGGGAAGTACTTGGTCCTTTGTCACCCCGGTTTCTCTTTCCATTTCCTACCTTGAATTAATGGATCATCACGAACAACACGAATTCTTGACATTTGTGATAAAGTCTGAAGTTTTTCACCGTCCCAGAAATTCATCGCAGATCGAGAGATTCCATGAGAATAGAAGAAGTTAGAATCAAATGGATAGAGGGTAAAGGGATAAAGAATTAAAAAGGGTAAGAGGGTAAAGAGGAATATTTTTGGGTTTTTGGATAAACATTTTGTTAAAACAAATGATGAAAATCTTTTTGGGTTTTTGATTTTTATAAGAAGATATAAATATATAGATGGTATAAACAAGGAGTGAATATTCAAGTCACTAATCTGCTAAACGTAAGACTATTAGCACTGCTCCCCGGCAGCGGCGCCAAAATTTGATCCGTGCCAAACCGTCAAGTTTTATCACTCAACTCTGCCACTTGTGAATGGCAGACCGTAACAAACTTAAAACGGCTCAAGCACGAACTCAATGAAGATCAGGAGAGTATAGTGTTTCCCCAGGTCGTTAAGTCCCAACGAGCTGTGCGAGAATAGTCAAACGTGTAGTGATCGAGAGATTTTGAACGGGAAAGGATTGTGATTGGTCTATACCTAAAGAGAAAGCCCATAAACTACAGGGGCTTAAATGCAAATTAAAGGAAATTAAAAGGATAAAAAAATTAAATAAACGCTATCACTATTTTTACAATGATGTTTTTGTTTTTATGTTTTTATAAAACTTAATTAAAAACTACGTAGCGTACAAATGAAAAAGTGAAACTTACACAATATAAATCCTAAAAATATGAAAATAACATTTTTACAAACCTAATGATAAAATAAAATTTATAGAAAAAGAAAATTATTTTTATAACTATTTAATTAATTATTATTAATTAAAAGCTATTTTTAACTATTAAATAATAACCTAAATTACAAGAAAATAGGAAATAAAGCTAGAAAAATAAAATTAAGACTTGGAAAAATCTAAAATAACAAAAGAGAATTTTCAAAACTATTTTTGTATTTTTCTGATTATTTTTCTATTTTTTTATGAATTTTAAACTATTTAAAACTAATTAAATTACTTAAAAATACAAATGTAACTAAGAAAAATCTGAAAAAATATTTTTTTGTCTTTTTATATTTATCTAAACTTAAGAAAAATGAAAAATTATTTTTTTGAAACTTTTCTGAATTAATTGGATTAAAAGCTATTTAAAAAGTGCTAAAAATTGATTTTAATGCAGAAAAATAGCAAACAGGCTAGGAAAAATCTGAAAAATTCAAGATAACTCTAAAATAATATTATGAAACTAGGAAAAATAGAAAAACAGGTGCTTGTGTGTAGGATTATGCAACTGCTATGCAATGTGCTTATAAATAAGCACTTAGGATAAGCCAATGAGCACCAAGAGCTACCAAACTGAAACAAAAGCTGAAATATGCTATAACTACTCAAAATGAACTAAAAACAACAACACTTATCCTCTGAATAGCCAACTGCAAAGATTTGACTTATTTGAGTTTATTGCTTAAAACAGTGTGAGGGTACTACTTTTGAGCTCAAGCATAAGCCACCAAATAAGCTGAAACTTAAAAACAGGTATTAGAACTTGAAGTTGACCTGGTTGGCTACTTGTAAACCAAGGATTAGCCTTGGACAAGCTCTTTTGAGCTTTTGCCAAGCTCTGCAATATACTGAGAAAACTCAGTATTAACTGAGTTGAGTGAACAGGGCAAATGACCCCTGTTGAACAAGCTTATTTGAAGCTTATAGAAAATTTCCAAAAATCTATAAAAATGACAACAAGAAAGTAGACCAGTGTAAGATTTTAAAACCACAAGTTGCACTGAATTTGACTCAAAAATGAGCCCATGAAAAATCAACTTAGCTGGGCTTAAAACTGGGTTTTCAAGATTTTGACTTTTTAACAAAACTGAAATGTTGACTATATTGAACTTTGATCTAGATTTCTCAACTGATTTTGATGTTATATGATGTTATGAGACTACTGCAAGCTAGCTTAATGATTTTTGAACACAAAATAAGTGTTTTGATTTGCAAAAACTCAACAGTGAAGGGCTTAAGACAGATTACATGGGATTTTGACTTTTGAGCTTTGCAGGCACAATATGTTGACTGCAATGAACTCAAATAAGGTTAACAAGCATGAAACAACAATGAACCACCACTGACTAAGCCTCTAAAACATTTTTGACAGCAAATCCAAACATACCTATATATAACTGTTTTGAACTTTAAATGAAACTAAACACTATACTAGCTAAGATTATGGATCAAACTGAGATTACATGACTTAAATAAAACTATATAAGCAAGTTTACACTAATGGTGACCACAGAAACAGATACACGCATAATATTCAAAACTGAGAATGACATGAATCACTCACAAATGTTCAGCTGATTTGCAGGCTAAGACCAAGATCCAAAACTAACCTAATCTAGTCTAATCCACCCCAATATCACTTTGCATCACCCCATTCCATTTCCAAACTGCTCAAACCACAATTTCACCCCACAGTTGACTTTAGTTTACCAAGTGACTACTTTGCTTGAAACTAGATTTTAAGCTACCCAAAAGTTATAAGGAGCTTATTTAAGCTTATTGGAACTGAACAAAAAGCTGTTTGAAGCTTGAATGCTAGAGTTCAAAATCAAATTTTTCAACAGTGGACTTCAAATCATGAAATATAAATGAAGCGTTGAATTAAGACTGGAAATGAAGTAAAATGATTAAGTAACTTAGTTTTAATACAATAAAAGCTTAAGTTTACATTTTAAACTACTAACTGAGAGAATTTAAGAAAAACGACATACATTGAATATTAAAAACTAACTACTAACTATTCTCTCCTTCTTCTTCCTCTTTTATACACCCAATGGTTTTGCCACCTGTTTCTGAGCACATCCCACCTTTCTTGTGAGCCAATGAATGAGTAGAGGTCATTTTGGCCATTTTATGCTTTTTGGCGGGAAAGGCAATTTTGAGTGTAGGGGTGCAAACTGCAACTAGGGGGGTGGAGTAGGTATGATGATGAGGGGGGTTGAGGTGATAAGGGTGCAGGGATAAGGGTGGTGGAAAAGGTGAGTGTTGCAGGGTGTAGCAGGGCAACTTGGAGAGGGAAGCAGGAGGTGGAGGGAAAAGCTTATTTGTTTGACTTGGGGTTCAAAAAGAGAAAAGACAGGGGTCCAAAGGTGTACATGGTAGGGGTCAAACGTATTTTGACAAGGGCTTGGTTTTAGTATTAATGATAAGGACCAAAACTGTAATTATGCCAAACTAGAAGGACCAAAACTGTAATTTCTCCAAAGTTGTTACAAGGTACCAATATTGACAAGTTCTAATAGTACAAGGACCAGTTTTGACATTTTCAATTTTCCAGGGACCAAACTTGACATTTTATGAAAGTTCAGGGACCTTTTTACGCCATTTGACAAAAGACTTATTCAAGGACCATTTTTGACAAGTTAGAATAATTCAGGGACCTTGAATAACATTTTTCTTTATTTGGTTTTACCAGGGACTATTTTTGACAAATTTTGAAACTTGGGGGACTAAAACTGCCAATTATGCAAATTTGATACGTTTTTCACCAGATTTTGATATTTTTGCATTTAAAACACATAAAACACTAATTTGTGATATTTTAATCATTTTGATGCATTTCTGAGTGTTTTCAGATGTTTTTGCAGTTTAATTTGTACAAAAATGATGAGTATTTAGACACTCATCAATAGTCTAGAATGTCTCCGTGAGATTATGGAAGAGGATTTCATAAATAAGCCGCTTGATAGAGAAATTAGGTTTGCTTGCATTCAGGCCAAACGATCTCAGGAACTGCTAGAATGTTTAATAGCAACATGTCCTAAATCCTTAGGTGCAAAAGGTAAAGCTGTGATGCCTTGTTCTATGCCTTGTGCCAAGTATACAAACCATTCTATGCCCAGTATTAAGAAAGTGAACTCTAATGTGCCTTCAAGTAGTTTAGATCCCTGCACGTCTAGTTCAGGAATGCAAAAAGTAGATCAACCAACTAATGTTCCCATAATTCCCTCTACAGGGTAATCGTGACATAAAAGCAAGCGGGTCAAAGCCTCCAGGCAATACCAAGCAAGATAGGACCTCGCAAACTAAGAATGTGCATTGGAAGAGAGTAGAAGATCACCATAGGAATATTAAGTTTGAGTTGAATAAAACGAATCGTGTTGATTCTAGTATTAGCTATAAGCGTACTGTAATTAATTCGAATTTTGCTACTATCCGCAAACCATGTAATGATGACTGCTTGATTTCTGTTACTAATCATGAATGTGGTGGGAATGATTTGTCTAATGCTGTCAAATGCCCAGTTAAATCTGTTAATGTTAAAAATCAAGCTAAGAAGGCTAAAAGGCAAAGGCGAAAGAAAGTTAGAAAATAGTGGAAACCCACATGAAGGAAATTTAGTAATATAGGTTATCAATGGATACCTACTGGCAGTAAGATTAATGAGTTGTACCCTAAATTTGCTAAGTCAATGCCCACTAGAAAATGGATGCCTACTGGTAGAACTACTCCCTTAAGAAGTGAACATATTTTGAATAGGTCAAATACGGACACTAGCACTGCATCTATTTCTGATGATTCCATTGTTTCTACTTTTGATGTGGGTGTTCCAATCACTATTACTAACCAAATGGAACCCATTCTTACATGGGGATCCCAATTATCCAGATTATCCATTCTTATGCGTGTTCAACTACGATCGTTCAAATCGTTCTGTGGTACTTGGACTCAGGCTGTTCCAAGCATATGAGTGGAGACCGGTCGTGGCTCATGAACTTCGTGAGTAAATTCATCGGAACTGTGAGATTCGGAAACGATCATTTTGGTGCTATTATGGGTTATGGAGATTACGTGGTTGGAGATAGTGTGATTTCCAGGGTATATTATGTTGAAGGTCTTGGACATAATCTATTTTCTGTTGGAAAATTTTGTGACTCTGACTTAGAAGTGGCCTTCAGAAAACATACTTGCTTTGTTAGAGAACTTGATGGTGTGGAACTTCTCAGAGGAACTCGTGGTTCAAACCTATACACCATCTCTATCGAAGACATGATGAAATCTTCACCCATCTGCCTGTTGTCAAAGGCTTCTAAAACTAAGTCATGGCTATGGCACCGTCGTCTCAATCACTTGAACTTTGGTACCATAAACAATCTTTCCAGAAAGGACTTAGTAAGAGGACTGCCTAGACTTAAGTATGAAAAGGATCATCTTTGTTCAGCATGTCAATTGGGAAAAAGCAAGAAGTATGCCCATAAACCCAAACCTACAAATTCAGTTATGGAAGTTCTACATACTATTCACATGGATTTATGTGGACCCATGAGAGTGCAAACTATTAATGGGAAGAGATATGTGTTAGTTGTGGTTGATGACTACTCCCGATTCACTTGGGTTAAGTTTTTGAGAACAAATGATGAAACTCCAGATGTTATCATTAAACTTATTAAACAACTGCAGGTTCGACTTAACAAAACGGTTAGAATCGTCCAAACTGACAATGGAACTGAGTTTGTTAATAAAGAACTCAATGAATTTTATGAAAGTGTTGGAATCAGTCCTCAAAGAAGTGTTCCCCGAACTCCTCAACAGAACGGTGTAGTTGAAAGACGAAATCGAACTCTTGTGGAAGCCGCAAGAACAATGCTGATCTACTCAAAGGTTCCAATGTTTCTATGGGATGAAGCTATTGCCACTGCATGCTACACTCAAAATCGATCCCTAATTCACACAACTCATGGAATGACTCCGTATGAACTTGTCCACAATCGAAAACCTGATCTATCATACCTTCGTGTGTTTGGTGCTTTATGTTACCCAACTAATGACGGTCAAGATTTAGGTAAACTAAAAGCTAAAGCGGACATTGGAGTATTTGTAGGATATGCACCAAACAGAAAAGGATACCGAATCTACAACAAGAGAACCCGAAATATCATGGAAACAATTCACGTTACGTTCGATGAGCTGACTGGTCAAATGGCTCCAGGACAATCCAGTTCTGGACCCGCATCTCAACCTTCATCAAGTAGTCCTATCAGTTCTACTCTTGTTTCAAATCCCTCACCAGCAACTCCTTATGTACCTCCTTCAGAAGATGATTTGAGGAAATTATTTGATCCAATGTTTGATGAAAAATATGAGCCAAGTGCTAATGATCTGTCAATTCCATCAACAGAGGCTGCTCCTATCCCTATCAATGAAGTTAACCCTTCAGTTTCAATGTCATTAAGTCAAGAAGCGCCTGCTGCTGATCACTCTGTCTCATCAACAAATCATCAATCATCGAGTGTACATCATGGAATTGCTTCTGGCACCAATGATGGAGATAATCCCTTTGCTACTCCTGAAGATGCCCCCTTTGAAAATATATTTGCTCCTGAATCATCATCTGAACCATCTTCATCAGGAGAAATCGACTCTGCTACTTTTGTTCCTCAACAACAACCACATGAACACCTTAGAAAATGGACACATGATCACCCATTGGACAACATCATTGGAAACCCTTCTCGTTCAGTATCCACTCGTCGACAACTTGCAACCGATGCCTTATGGTGCTTCTTCAACTCTGTACTCTCTAAGATCGAACCAAAAGACGTTAAAACTGCTATGAATGAAGACAGCTGGTTCAGTGCCATGCAAGATGAAATTCATGAGTTTGATCGACTAGATGTATGGGAATTAGTACCTGCTCTTGATTGTGCTATGATCATTGCCCTAAAGTGGATCTTCAAAGTCAAACTTGATGAGCATGGTGATGTTTTAAAGAACAAGGCTCGATTGGTTGCAAAAGGATATCGTCAAGAGGAGGGTATTGACTTTGAAGAATCATTTGCTCCAGTTGCATGCATCGAGGCAATCAGAATCTTCCTGGCTAATGCTGCAAGTAAGAATATGGTAGTCTATCAGATGGATGTGAAGACGGCTTTTCTTAACGGAGATCTTAAAGAAGTCGTATACGTCAGCCAACCGGAAGGCTTTGTGAATCCTGAGCATCCTACTCATGTCTATCGCTTGAAGAAGGCTCTTTACGGCTTGAAGCAAGCTCCAAGGGCATGGTATGATACGCTATCAAAGTTTCTTCTATCTACTGGATTCACCAAAGGAGCAGTTGATCCGACATGGTTCACCAGAAAGTTAGGCAAACATTTAATTCACGTTTAAATCTATGTTGATGATATTATTTTTGCCTCGACTGACCCCAATGAATGTGACCGTTTTTCAAATGAAATGGGTTCCAAATTTCAAATGTCAATGATGGGACAAATGTCATTTTTCTTGGGATTACAAATTTCACAAAGTCTCGGAGGCATCTTTATAAATCAATCTAAATATGCAAATGAGATTTTAAAGAAATTTGGATTTGATTCTTGTGACCCTGTTGATACTCCCATGATAGAGCGTACTAAACTGGATGAGGACCACTCAGGGATCATGGTAGACCAAACGAAATATCGTTGTATGATTGGATCCCAGACATTCTGTTCGCTGTTTGCATGTGTGCTAGATACCATGCTAAGCCTACTAAAAAGCACCTTGAAGCGGTTAAACGGGTCTTTTGGTATCTCCAAGGAACCATCAATATGGGACTTTGGTACCCGAAGGACACCGGTATGTCACTAACAGCCTATGCAGATGCTGATCATTCAGGATGTCAAGATACACGTCGAAGTACGTCTGGAGGTGCTCAGTTTTTGGGCGATAAGCTTGTGAGCTGGTCTTCAAAGAAACAAATGAGTACTTTTATATCCTCTACAGAGGCTGAATACATAGCCATGTCATCTTGTTGTGCTCAAATCCTTTGGATGAGATCCCAATTATCTGACTATGGCTTTGAATTCAACAAAATCCCTCTGTACTGTGATAATAAAAGTGCTATTGCTCTCTCATGCAACAACGTTCAACACTCAAGAGCAAAGCACATCGACATTCGACATCATTTCATCAGGGAGCAAGTAGAAAACGGTGTGGTGGAACTCTATTTTGTGAGGACTGAATACCAGTTAGCAGACATCTTCACCAAAGCTCTTCTTAGAGAACGTTTTGAGTTTATCCTCCCACGACTTGGTCTAAAGAGTCTTCAACCGGAAACACTCAAATATCTTCAAGAGGAAGACGAGGAGTAAAGGTCTTTTTTATCCATCTCTTGTAAATATTTATTCGAAAAACAAAATACAAAAATATAAAACCTTAAAAAATCCATAAAAACTTGAAAATTTTCAAAAAAATATTGTCATTTTGTCATATTTTTCTCGATTCGATAATATATACGGTCTTTGTGCTGTCATTGAATGACACGGGTCTTTAGATGTTGTTCGAATGTTTAAAAAAATAAATAAATAATAATAATAATAATAATAATAATAATAATTTTTTGGGAGAAAGTAAAACCATGGTTTATTGTCATTTCAGGCAGTAACCCGTTTTTCAAAGAAAGAACAGAGCCATGCTTTATCTTAAATCTTCAAACCTCATGCTCTGATTCTAAAAAAAATGTTTGTCGGTAAAAAGACAAATGTTTCCTTTCAAATATTTTTCCTTCAAATGATTCTTCTGAAAAATATTTGTCATCTTATGAAAACAAATTTGCTTTGAAAATACTTTGGACTCTACTTTTGAAAATCATTCGGGTTTTTCATTTGTCAAAATCTCTATCCTTCAATCAACAACTTATGTCATTGATTGAGGGGGAGAATGATTTCAATCATAAAGTGTACTTTTCAAAACAATTGGCACGTAATCGAGAAAGGTCCACTCTTGAATAATAAAAAAGAACAATGTTTTACAATATTGTATACAATTGGTACAAGACCTTTGTTATTATTATGTTTTCAAAAGATACTCAAGCATGTTTAATCTTTGGAGTCTAAAGTCTCAAACTTGATCCTTATCGGTTAAATGTTTCTCATAATCAAGTCACATCTCCCCTCAAAAGCTTTCAAAATCAATTTAATTCTACAGAGATCACAAATCTCAAATGATTTGAAAATTGTGATCGGGGGAGAATTTGTGATTTAAATTGGATTTAAACTGATAATTCGATAAATGGTTTCATAAGTGTTTTGCAAGCTTTCCTCCCCACATGTGCCAAACGATTTCAAATTTTCCATGCACATGTTGAGGGGGAGCATCTTTTTATACCACAAAAAGTTGAAACGTGATTGATTTGTCTCTAAGTGCAGGTTCCTTCTAATATGTGCAAAACTCTTTCAAATCTCGAGGCACATATTGAGGGGGAGCAAACTTATGAAAACCTCATCCTTCCCAATATGCTTTATCTACTTGATTTGATCTGGGAAGTGATGTTGATATCTTTTAAAAAATGGTAATCAAAGAAGTTAATCCTTCCTCTTGCCTCCGTGTGCCAAAACGATTTCAAACACATGATGCACATGTTGAGGGGGAGTTAGTTTTCTAAAAATATCAAAAACAATTCAGGTACAAAATGCTTTAATAATACATCACAAGTATCTGGATTGATTTTTCAAATGGTTTTCAATTGGTTCCAATGGCAGATGAACAATACCAAATAGACCGACCAAATTTACTTTATGTATGGTGATATAAGGATGATAAGGTTAGGTATTAGTTCCCATGATCCGCCAGAACCGGAGGGATCTACCCAGGAACAATCCACTAGATAGTGTAGAAGTCCTTAGGTATGATGAAAAAAGGAGAAAAGTGAGATATGGGAAGAGTGCGGACTGAGACAGAGCTAGTACTGGAATAAACCCAACAAGGTTCTAGTTATGAAGTCTCGGTAAGCACTGAAGGGGTTGAAGAATGAAAAAGAATTGAATGTAAAAAGGGTGAAAAGAAATAGCCCTCTAATAATTCAACCTTAGGGCAGAAACCGGGTTCAATACATATGCTACTGGTGTTTACTAAGGTAACACTGGTATTGAAGACAAGACATCAAGGACCCAGTGATGCACTGCACTACAACTTCCCAAGCTACTCAAGTTCCTCTTAAAAGGACTTGTTTCATTCTCACGGGGAACCTACATAATCTATCGACTTTCTCTTAGAGATTGTTGATATTGAAGAAGGAGACCCTCTCCCTAGTCTCCGATATAGGAAACCAAATGTGCACTTTTGAGTCTAGAGCCACGAGATCATCTATAAATCTCATTAGGACACATTATCCTTGAAGACTCACAGTTTCACACAATGTGGAATGTGAGATTATATCTTATGAGTCCTACGCATTATCCTTGTGGTATTGCCAGAACGTCTGAGTGATATGCAAACATATTCACAATGAAGATGGAAAGCCTTCTGGAGCCATCATCAAACAATCTCCGGTGGGTGGCATGTGAGATCTATCTAATAGATCAACCATGTGACAACTGAACAGAAACAATGGGGCGATTCAAACTTTTGAATCAATCCTAGTTCAGGTTATGGGTTGACGGATACCTTTGAAAAACCGGTCGTTGTGCTTAAAAATCTTTTCTCTAGCACATCGACTGTGTACTAATATTTCAAAATAAAAGGTGTTTATGATTGATAATTGATTTTCATTAAAACCTTCGTTGTATTGCAAAAACAATTTATATTGTGCGGTACACGATTGTTTTTCAAATCTCTTTTCATCAATCAGTGAATCTCAATTCGCTGGTTCACTCACTCCGTGTTGTCTTCTTTGAGATGTTCCGGTTTGAGAACAGCTAGAGCAGCTGCGAAACCCTGTCAAGGAAAATCTTCGAAATTATACCGATCACGGCGTAGTTGTACTGATCAACGGGGAACCGTGGGCCGTGTACCTCAATTCAACGAAAGTGATCAAAGACACTTTCGTGCGCTTTATTGCTAACTGTTGTATGCAGGTACGCCCGACGTTTGTAGCTGATCAGAATGAAGCGGTCAATCCATAGCCGCATGCTCACTCAACACATTCACTTCTAAAGATATCATGATTAGTGCATCAATGACTCTGATATTTTCACTCCATACTTCTGCTACGCTGCTGCCAATATCATGAATCAACGAAAGCTTCCGCTACTCTGATGAGAAGAAATCATGATCCAGAATGTGAGCATGTCGGTCCAAAAGTCACAACATCACATAATACCAACACCACAAAGGATGAGTCAGAGATTTATGATAGCTGATGATCTCAAAGCTGGCTCAACACTCATTATCACGTGGATCAGTTAAAGACCTCCACTAGAATTATCCAAACATGCGGTACATGAAGAATCAAAGACTACGAGCTACTGAGCAAAGAACTTAATCAAGAATCCAAGAACAATCTAATGTAATATCTGTTTGTATTCATTGTAATTTGAGGTGACCTCCCTTAGGGGGAGATTGTTAGGATTTAGTAAATCCAGTTATTAAAGTGTCGGTCACCTCAAGTATATGTAATCGTTAGAAAGCTCGTAGTCGTAGTTATTTAAAGTTAAGTAGTATTTAGTTAAGTAACACCATGGAGGACGGACGGGTCTTTACCCACTGTATGCCTGATCCACAGCCCGTAGGTGGCGATTTGTGTAAGACTATAAATACTCTCTACCTCCCAAGGTAGAGAGTTGGAGCTCATTATAATACTTTCATTTTCTCTCACTAAGTTCCCAAACCTCTAACTATTTCTCTCTTTAAAACCTTGAATTATACGCCCCACTTGATCATGATATGATGTGTTTGTGAAATCCAATATGTTACAAGTAATGAAACTGCATAAGCAAACATAGGGGTAGTCTAATGAGGCAAATCATGGGGTGACTCATTAGAGTATCACCTGCAAAACATCAACACAAAAAATAAGACATTACCACAGAAACATCACCACTACAAAACAGATACTACCACAGAAAATAAGTCTTTTAGATCTAACAAGTTTTTAGATATAAAAAATTTTCAAGATCTAAAAAGTTGTTAGATCTGAAATAAGCAACGAAACCAAACAACTCATTTCACAAAAACATCACCACCACAAAACAGTTACCACCATAGAACTTTTTTAGATCTAACAAGTTTTTAGATATAAAAAAAACAAGTCATTACCACAGAAACAGATACCACCAACCTCAAAACTTTTCATCTTTTTTTCAAGATCTGGAAACTTTTCAAGATCTAAAAAGTTTTTAGATCTAAAAAATAAGCAACGAAACCAAACAACTCTTCTCACAGAAATATCACCACCACAAAACAGATACCACTACAGAACGTTTTTAGATCTAACAAGTTTTTAGATATAAAAAAAATAAGTCATTACCACAGAAACATATACCACCAACCTCAAAACTTTTCATCTTTTTTTCAAGATCTAAAAACTTTTCAAGATGTAAAAACTTTTCAAGATCTAAAAACTTTTGAAGATCTAAAAACTTTTCAAGGTGTAAAAACTTTTCAAGATCTAAAAACTTTTCAAGATATGAAAACTTTTCAAGATCTAAAAAGTTGTTACATCTAAAAAATAAGCAACGAAACCAAACAACTCATCTCACAGAAACATCACCACCACAAAACAGATTCCATCATAGAACTTTTTTAGATCTAACAAGTTTTTAGATATAAAAAAAATAAGTCATTACCACAGAAACAGATACCACCAACCTCAAAACTTTTCATCGTTTTTTCAAGATCTAAAAACTTTTCAAGATCTAAAAACTTGTTAGATCTAAAAAATAAGCAACGAAACCAAAAAACTCATCTCACAGAAACATAACCACCACAACATCACAAAACCACCACCACAACATCACCAAAACAGATACCACCAAAACATCACCAAAACTCTCTTTTTTAGATGCAACCAACTATCTAACAAGTTTTATACTTGTTAGATCTAACAGATTTTAGATCTAAAATCTTTAGAGAGAGAGAGAGAGAAGCAAAACATTAGAGAGAGAGAGAGAGTGATAGTAAGTTTTGCGAGAAGTGAGAGAAGAGTGAGAGATAAGATTGAGACAAAACCGGTGAGAAAACAACGTGCGCACACGGTTTAAAAAAAACGCGTTTTTATTTTAAAACGTTTTTTTGTGAAATATATACTTTTAAAACAAAGTATTTAAAGTAAAAAAAAAGTATACAAAATTTTTTGAAAAAAAAATGATACAAAAGTTTGAAAAAAAAGGTATAAAAAAGTTTGTAAAACAAAAAGTATAAAAAAGTTTTTAAAATTTGTTAAAAATGTTTTTATAAAAGTTTTATTTTTTTTATAAAAGGTACAAAGTTTTTTAAAAATTTGTAAAAATAAAAAAAGTTGTTAAAAAATGTAAAAAAGTTATAAAAGTTGTATTTTTTATTTTTTAGGTGTTCCGTGATGAAGTTGTTTTAACTAATTGGGTGCAATCTATTGCTCAATCGAACGGTTTTCTTATTGTTAAAGGAAGAACTAAAAAAAAATCCCAGATTTGAAGAAAGAACCAACCACAGGGCACCGCAAAAGTTATTCAAAACCTAAAAAAGTCCCAGACTTGAATGAAGAAACTGCGAGACATAGTTCATACGTGGGAGAGCCTTCTAACGTCCCAGACTTGAACGAAGAACCTAGCGAGGGCGATTTAAGACACGAGTTGTACATTCTAGATGACGATAGCGAATATTTTATGGCTCGAATTCCAGCTCTTTTCCGACGGTGGATCCTAGGGATTGTTAACGTGGAAGGTGATGGAAATTGTGGCTATCGAGCCATTGGCGTAGGTCTTGGTCATCCCGAACAGATATGGCGCAAACTTCGAACTCTTGTCAGGGAAGAGGTAGACAATCACCGGGAACTTTACATGGAAATGTGGGGGATTTGGTTTACACAGATTTCGAACTCGCTGGATTGGTTTGAATCGGGATTTGCACCCCACGATTACTGGATGATTATGCCAGACACAGGAGTGGCTATTGCTACAGCTCTTAACCGTCCAATTGTATGCATATCCAATTCAGAATCTACTACGTGTCTTCCGCTTAGGTCCGGTCCAGAGACAACACAACTATTGTCCCCCGTTGTGATTCTTCGTGTGGGGGAAGACCAGGCTGCTCACTACGTTCATGCGGTTCTGGATGAAAACTCACCACTCCCGTATACTCACCCACAATGGAGGGCGTTCAGACATGACGTGGCCGCGGGATGGGCAACTCTGTTTGCTGAACGACAAAGCATGTTTAGAAGGACGTAGTATAGACATATGTTGCAAACGATTACTGATTTATAGAAAACGATTACTGATTTATATTGTAAACGACAAGACATGTATAGACGATTACTGTTTTGTATTGTAAACGACAAAACATGTATAAACGATTACTGATTTATATTGTAAACGACAAAACATGTATAGACGATTACGGATTACTGATTTATAGTAAACGATTACTGATTTATAGTAAACGATTCATCATCTTTTGTTACATATTTCTGCTCCTGCTCTAGTTCTTCCTCATCTTTTGTTACAGGAATTGGATGACATTCAGTGGAGGGACATTCAGTGTGTCAGCAACACACCCGATCGTGTTGAGAGTCCAGATTATATGCCTTCTTCTCCATCTTATGTGCCTCCCTCTCCAGCTATATCTCCAGCTGCAGATGAGGAGAATTTTATACACCGTCCTCCGGTTCTTCCTCATCTTTTGTTACAACCGTCTCGCTTTGACGAGTACGAGCGAGAGATTTCCGGATTGAGGAGACGCATTTCAGAGTTAGAGTTTCGTGTAGGACAGATGGCAACATCATTGGAGCGACTACGCCTTGGGCGTGATTGATCTTAGTTTCTAGTTATATTGTGATTTTGTGAACCATATATCAACTATTAATCTATAACAAGCTTGGTTATTTATGTATTCGAAGCTTGTAATTTTGTGAACCATGATATTTCTGATTTATGTTGTAAATAATTATACAAATTCTTTTGGCCTGATGCAACAAAAAAATCCTTTTTTGTGTCGTTGTGGACGGGGACTTAAAATTGAAAGAACATCCCAAAAGCCCAAAAGTTGTGGTCAGAAGTATTATGCATGTCCTTTATCAAAGGTAAATAATTATACGTTTGCTTATTTACGTAAATATATCAATAACTTGTTTGTTAAGAATACATTTCTTATAATTGTTTTACCATGTAACAGCCAGGGACTGAAGACTATGAGTGTCGATACTTTATGTGGAAGGATGTATTTCAACAAAAGTACTTTAGTCAAGGCTCTTCTTCAACGCAGTGCTCAAACTGCGAAACTAAAGATAACACGTTCAACATGCTTGAAACAAGAAACTAGATGTTATTGTCTCAAAACAAAATGTTGAAGGCAAGAATAAAGACTTTGGAGGCATCACTGTAATTGGCAAGAAATACCGTTGATCACGCATGTCAGTCGAGTGAAATACTCTATGACATTAATAATTTTCATGTGGAGTAGATTTCGTTGTAGTAGTAGTAGCATTTGTTGTTGTATTTGTTTAATGTTTTAATTAATGTTTAATGTTTTATTGTTATTGTTTAATTAAATGGAAACAAATACACAATAAAAAAAACATAACGTAAAAACACTACACAAATAAATATACTCTACATATAAAAACACTACACAAATAAATACACTATACATATAAAAACACTACACAAATTAAATATACTACACTAATTAAACACTACACAATTAAATACAAAAAAAGAGTACATAGTACGGTAGTAAGGATGGGACCCACCCTACATGAGGTGCTTGAAAAGTAGAAAATGGGGTGCCCCATTGGACTACCCCTTATTAAATAATATATTTTTTTCACTCCCACTTATTTTAATATTTTTTTTCTCTTTCTACATCAAATCCATCCAAATCCAAATCTAAAGCTTTACATTCAAATCCAAATCCTAATCTAAATCCATCTATAAACCAAACGGGCCTTTATATTTGGATTTAGATTTAGATTTGGATTTGAATATGATGTAAGAAAGAGAAAATATAATATAAAAAGATAAATTATTATTTAGTGCCCGTTTGGTTTGTAGGTGAGTTTATAATTAAGATTTGGATTTGGATTCAAATTTGGATTAGGATTTGATGTAAGAGAGAGAAAAAAATATTTAATAATATTAATTATTTTATATAATAATTTTGTAATAAAAAATATAATTATTTGAAATAAATATATAAAGAAATGAGAGGAGAGTAGTAAGTGGTGTTCACTAAAAATATAAATACCTACCAAAACCCACCAACTTACTTATCATTCAATCTTTAATTCCTAAATCCATTCCACCTTCTAAAATTTACAACCAAACAAATGTTATTAATCACATCAAACCAAAAGCTCATACTAAACCCCCATACCAAACACACTCTTAATAATTTAATTATATTTTTTAAAAATTAAAATAAATAGAGAGATAGAGTAAGTTATGGTAAGGGACCCACAATTTTCAGGGAATCCACCCAAATCCACCCTTCACCCAATGAATGGTTCCATGGGTGTCGGAACACCTTTTCATTCACATAGTTAACAACCAATCAACAAGTATTGTGTCAAATCCAATCAATATAGGGTCACACCCCCAACCAAACGGACCCTTAGTAGTATTAGACGAAATTTCCCTACTATTTACTTTTCTCACATTCATCTTATTTAGGGCCCGTTTGGTTTCTTGGAGGTTTAGGAATTCAGATTTGGATTTGATTTAAGATTCAGATTTGGAGGGAGAGAGCAAAAAATATTATATAACTAAAACTTAATTATTTTAAAACTTAGTTAATAAAATATTATTAAAAATCAATGATAGTTATATTTTTTCATTATTTATTTGAATGTGTTGTGAGAGTAATAAGGTGGGACCCATCTTGTGAGATTGGATTTGCAAAAAAAAAAAAAAAAACTACATATTTCCCTAGTATCACATTTTGCTAGTGTGACCCACACTAATCTAATCATATTTTGTGCCAAAAAATTGTTTAAGGGTTTGAAAAGATTTCTTAAATCCAAACGTATCCGACCAAACGGGCCCTTATTTGTATCTTGCGTACATTTTTTATTTTTACATTATTTTCTAAAGAGTGTTTTAAAAAAACAATATAAAATTAAAAAAAGTACGCAAGATACAAATAAAATAAGATGAATGTGAGAAAGAAAAGTAAATTGTAGGGTCATTGTCAGAAGTTTTCGTCTAGTACTACCAATATAGTGTGGAATGCATCTATGATTCTTCCCCTTTTGTCAGAAAAAAATTATATCTACCAAATATCTGATTCGAAATATCTTTGATTCTAAACCTTCCCATACCCCTTAACCAAAAGACCCCCTATTTCTTTTTGTTACTTTAATTGCTTTTTCTCTTTCCATATCAAATTCAAATCCAAATCATAATCTAATCCTAATCCTAATCCTAATCCAAATCCAAATCCAAATTCTAATCCTAAACCCATCTACAAATCAAACGGGTCCTTAGTTATTTGTTTCGTTCTTTTAGTAATGAGTGTTAGAATAATTAGTTGATAGTAGGGCCAATTGCAATGGCTCCAAGTCTTTAAGACTTTATCATTGTTTCACAATTAATATTACAATAAATTTCATTCTTTAACAAGTCATTTCTATAAACTTCTCAAATGCAACAAAGCTTTTCAAAAGCTTTTGACAAACATGTAAATAAACCATCATTATATATTTATATTTTTACAAAATTCCCTCCATCTAGTTTATGCATTCACATTGATATTTAGTATTTACAATTAAAAGTTATATGAACACACTAAATGCATGCCTCATATGTAGTTCTAGTTATGGTTTTTAAAAAAAATATAAAGTGGTTTGCAAGCATACATTTATATATACACATGCATAATATAATAGAACAAAAAAGCAATCACGTCAAATGAAAAATGATGAGAAATGTGTTTAATAAATGGTGTAAGATGGAAACTCAAACAACTAATGAAAATAGCTTGTTAAATGTTGTATCAAACACTTAGCAGTTTACAAGCCTTTATCCTAAAAGTCATTGACAAACTCATTATCACAATGCATCAAGTTATGCAATAGCTTTTTAAAATAGTAAAAAGTCATTTTATAACCACACCATTGTAGTTGCTCTTAGGTTGGTTTTGCCTAGTTTTGGCAATTTTGTGCCCGGATTCATTTCCTCTTTATGTTATGTGAGACTATTTTTATGTCTTTTCATCATGTGGGACTTTTTTTATGTCTTTTCAAAATTTTAGCTATTTTACTATTTTAATAATATTTTTATTTAAAATTTATTATAAAATACATTTAAGTAAATGTAATTTGTCTCTCTATTAAACTTGCCTTAAATCCAAATCTTGTATGAAATTCAAATTCTAATATAATTTCACTTACAAAACTAAACGGACCATTAACTAAAAAATATCTTCTCTCCATGATTCAAGTAATAGAGCATCCCTTGTCACACACATAACTCAATAAAATACAAATACAACAGAAAAAAAGGAGAAAAGCCTATGACTTGGCTGGTATTCTCGACGCAAACCCTTATAACTGAAAGTCGGGTGTGGTGGTCAAGCCAAAAGGCGGTGCTATAGGTTATAATGCAGCCTATGGCTTGTGCATACCTTGTGCTCTTACTAAGGTTTTTATGGGTGGTGTTTGGTATAATTTTAGAAAGAGTTGTTAAGAAAGAGGTAATTTTTTCTTGAAATGTCGAAAAGATAAATGATATTTTCTCATATATTGAATTCTTACTCATTATCTTGCTCACGTGATCCTGGCATTCATATCAATTTATATTAGAAAAGATAATAAGTGGAAAACAATGGATTTTTATGTGGAAAATGGGACATGTAGAAATATAAAGTAGAAGAATATAGCGAAACTCTATAAATAATGTTGTACGATCATTTAAATTTCAAGACATGGTCAACGTCAAATTAGTTTACTTTATGGAGTAAAACTAATCATATTCGATCAAAAGTCATTTTGTTCGAGGAAAAGTAGGAATGTCACGCTATAGTTGTCAATTGTACATCAACGAGTAATTTGGCCACCGCGCGTTGCGGCATGGCCTATTTAAATCTGACATTCGTATTGAATAATTTTATGTATAGGCGCAATGTGGTGTATTTGTAAACAAGTATATAAAGAAATCTATAAATCAGATAGAAAGACAAATTTGCCTTGCAAAAAATACAATGTCATACGTACATTTGCAGCTTCCCATAGCCGAAACATCTTCTTCAAGTATCTACAACATTTTTTATAACACACGAACAACTGTGTTAATACAAATATCGCCTAAAAACCTTATTTATATTTATGATCTTTGCTAAATTTTATTGATAACAATAATAAACTTCATTTACGCAAAGTACAAAAATTGTCAAGTCTTTTATATATTGGTACAAGTTCTAATACACATACAGTGTTAAATCTAAAATGTACAAACCTTATATACACAAGTATTCCTTGTGTTGTACATACTTTCTAATATGTCCATGATGCATCAAATTAGTTTTACATTATCACAAGTAACCAAATTATTTTTATTTACACATAGAATAATTGCTTAATTCTAATAGACATGTTTTAACAAATCTAAAAATACATTTGCTAGCTAAACCTTGTTAATGCATTTTTTAATCAAAAATAAAAATATGTTATTGCATTATCACTTGGATCATCCTACCATAGAAACAGTTGTGATCAAATCTAATATGGATCTTACAAAGATATTGAAAATATTTTGGAAAGATTTGAGCTTGATTTTGCAGATTTTCTGTCAGAGGTCCACAAACCCCTTTTTTTTAAAGGACAGACCCCTTTAAAAGGGTTTTTGTGAACCGTGGTTGGCTGTCTCATTTTGGCTATAAATAGCAGCCCAATTATCTTATCACTTACAATCATAAACTCATATACTCTCACTCATTTGTTAATAATCTGTATCTAACACACTCATATTTGTTTTAGTGAACTTCTCAATTAGCAAGAAGATGTGGAAAACAAGAAGGGGGTTGAATAGTTTACCGATTAAAAACTTTGTTTTGAAACTTAATGAAAGATCAATTGATATTGTTCTTAGATATGTTAGAACATAATAATCAATATGCAAGCAATATATATAAAGAGTAAATAAGGAAAGAAACAATCAAACCATGACAAGTTGTTTATAGTGGTTCGGTCTACAAGGACTCTTTTTCCTTGCCCTACTCCACTCCCCGAGTCTCACACTCGAGAGTTTAACTTCACTAGTCAACAAGCTCCTTTCACCGCGGAGAAACCTTTACACTTCGCTTACACACTATTTTCGACACTAAGCTAGATGTCGAGTTCTTTTCAAGGGTACAACCACTCCCACACACAATGTATTTTAAGGACTAAAATACTAACCACTCACACTCACAAGATTATGATGGTTTGGTACAACAATGATGTATGAATCAACACTAGATCATACAACAACAAACAAACAAGACTTCCAACTATTTGTTGAAGCTTGAATATGCCTTGATCTTCTTTGCTACAAAAGAGGATCACTATAATGATATGAAACTGAGTTAGAAATGTTAGAGAGAAGGAATGTATGTGAATATGCTAGAAAAGGATGAGAAACAACTTGGTTTGGCTTGGCTATTTATAGCCAAAAATGATCAGCAGGCACCACGGACCACGGATCCCTCAAAAGGGTTCCGCCCGTGTAAACTTTTGGTGCCGCCGGGGTCTGACAGCAAGATCACCAAATCTTACCAAAGTCAACCATATCTATCCAAGATTGTGTAAAATATGTAGAGTCTAAATCTACACAAAATATCTAGTGAAATCTTCTAGAGATTTCAATGATGCACTACATGATGTCATGTGTTGTTTTCTATTTTTAGAAATATGTTAAAATGTAAATACATGTGTAATATTTTGTTTTAAGAAACTAAAACATGCTTGATCTAAAAATGTTCACATACATTATGGTTTAGAGTCATATCAATAATATGATTAATCAAAATGTAAATGCTTGAGTGATGAAGATATTATTTGAAAAGCTTGTTTTAATATCTATTAAACTTGACAAGCTTTAAGCTTTATATAAAAATTAAATTTACTTTTGTCGTTAACAAAACTTAGGTAAAGATCATAAAATATAAATAACGTTTAATGACGATATTTGTATTAACAATCTCCCCCTTTTTGTTGAGGACAAAACATAAATTTTATTTTTATAAAAGATGTAAAGTTTGTACAAGAGTTATACAAATATGAAATTAATTTTAGAACTTTAAAGATTTAGATAAAGATGATAATGCTAGTATGTCCAATTTAGACATGATGTTGACTTTTCAGAAAGTCAAAGTATGCAGTTGACTTTCTTTGAAAGTCAAAGTCTTCATTTGTCAAAGTGTGATGTTGACTTTTCAGAAAGTCAAAGTATGCAGATGATTTTTTATAAAAGTCAAAATTGTTCAAGTTCTATAATATTTCTCCCCCTTTTTGTCTCAACATAAAGAAGATGCGAGACGAAATATGTAATGAGCCCGAGCCATTATCTCTCCCTTAACCAATGCTCCCACTAAATTGGGTGCCAAGAGAAAGATAAATGTATTATGAAAAAGCTACAAAAAAGATATTAGTAATAAGCATCATCACAAGCATTTCCAAACATCATGTAACAATCAAAAATAATATAAGAAACACCATTAATTTTTTAAAAAATTTCATGATATGAAAATCATGAAAAGGGAACACAATTAAGTGTTAGTACATGAATAAAATCCTAAATAAAAAAGATAATCATAGAAAATTAAAAAAAATACAAAGAAAATCCTAGAAAAATTAAAAAAAATGCTTAAAAGACATAAACTAGGAGCCTCCTATTGAGGTGGTGGATGAGCAAGAGCATTGATGAGCTCTAGGATGTGATTGAGAATGAACCTCATTTCATCTTGAAGCTCACGGACCATCACCCGGGTCCTTTCGGTAATGTAGGCGGTCCGCTCACAATTTGAGCAACCGTGTCTAGGAGGGTAGTATGGTTCATGATTTTGTGGTGGAATGGTGGAGTTGTTGGTGTTGGTGGTTGGAGTGGTGATTATGGAGGCTAGTAAAGCACTTTGTATTTGCATGGTCTCACTAAGATGAGAGTCCACCATATTGGAAAATTGGTGGAGATGATTGAGCTCGGCTTCAATCTCTTCTTTAGTAGGGTGATGATGAGTGCTTATTCACTCATCGTTTTTACCCACCTAAGACCTCAAAAGCAACTAAAAACACCCAAATACGATCAAAATATATCAAAAATATCCTCGGAGTGTGTTTTATGTCTTGCAGGTACAAAAGGATTGAAAACAGAGCGAAAACGAGCATAATCGAGCCAAAATCAGAAAAGTGCTGAGAAGCCGGTGCCGGGATGTGATTTTCTACGATCGTTGATCAATTGAAGACCCGGATACGTTTTTAGAGTGGGTTTGGGAAAACCGTCTTAAAACCTAACCAACAACCCAAAATTACCAAATTACCCTTCACCGAAACCCAAATGACCATTTTACCTGTCAAAACCAAAAATCCAAAAAAATCTCATTTCATCCTTAATAACCCATTTTTGTTAAAACTCATTTTTATTTAAAAACAATTTTTAGTTTTCAAAAAAAAAAAAAAATTACAAAACTTTTAAAAATCAAAAATACAAAAATAAACGTTATCTCTTTTCTTCACCCATCCCCACCATCAATAATAAAAAAAAACCTTTACCCTGCAATCTTGTTCCCTCCACTTCACAATACCCATAAGCCAAATCTCTTACCCAGAAACATTTCACCCAAAACACTCAACCCCCAGGAACATTTTCCCCTCTTTACCAGCTAATCACAATTCCCAAACCCACTCAACCTAATCCCTCCTTTCCATGGCCGCCACCATGGCAACCCATGTCAAAAAGACACCAGGGGATGGTTCAGATTTTCTCTCACATGTACCTAACTCTATTGGATGGCTAGGATCAGTTTGAAGAAGCACATGATATGGTTTTTGGCTGTTTACCTCACTGAGAAGAAACACAATGGAGAATGAAGACCTAGAGCTTGTAGTATAAATACCATTGTATGCCATAGATATAAGGCACCCTTAATTTAGTTTTTAAAAATCAGTTTTTATTTTTGTTTTCAAGTTCTATTGTACTATCTTGTTTTTAATCAATGAAAGCAATTTTTTTTACTTAACTGTTACATTGTTCAAGTACTTATTTAGTGAATCAAGATTTGTTTTGCGTTATAATTTAGCTTTTACTTCTAAGTTCTAAAACAGTTTCCAGAATTTTGTTTCAAGAAAGGGTGTTTGGTTTAAGTGGGATAAATGGGTCAAAGTGGTTTTTACCCACTTTAACCAGTGAAGTCAAACTCTTTTTGAGTCTTTAAGTCTAGTTCTAAGAGTCGGAAAACTATTTTACAAGATTTCACTAGTTTGGAGTTTCATCTGTTTCAAAGAAAAAAAAAAAAAAGAAAAAAAAATGAGTTTTGTCAGATTTGCTATAGCAGATTTGACCAAGTTTTAGGTGAGATAAAAAATTATAAAAATTAAAAATAGTAAGTTCAGTTGCTTGTTAATCTTGTGTCAAAAGAGAAAAAATCAAAAAAATGTTTTAGTGGGTCTGCTAATGGGTTAAAGTGGGTCACTTGGCCATATTTCTGTTCTGTGCAGGTGTATTTAGTCCAAATCCAAGTCTCTCTTAGCTTATTAATAAGCTGTAAACAGCTTATTAATAGTGTCTATTGGGGGCAAAAGCAAGTGGGCTAGGTGGACTTCAAGTAGCCAGAAGCTCAGGACCTAATTCTCACTCTAGCTTATCCAAAATAAGCTCCAAACTAGCCCGCTTGCCTGTTTTGCTGAACTTCACCACAGCAGCTAAGTGCTTCTCTTTGGTTCAAGTGCTTATTAGTTAGCTTATTTTGGATTTTTATTCCCCTTTAGTATCATTAGTTTAGAATAACTTTAATTTAGCTTATTAGTGCTTACTAGTTCCCTTAACTGCTTATTTTTCCCATTTTTAGCTTAAGATCTCCCACTAGTATAGCTTAACTTTCCAAACTGTTATCCCCTTGTTATTGATTGCTTGTTGTTGTTTATAGTTATTTCAGTTAGACTTCATTGATGTTAGCTTATTTTTGCTCTTAAAATTGTGCTTTCCTTTGATTATCAACTGCTCATTTGTTTTTTTTTTAAAAAGTTCAAGTGGTGTGTTTGGTACTGTTTCTGTCACTAACAGTCACAATAAGCTGTTTATACAGCTTATTGAGAAGTTTTCAGTAAAAAGATTTCACACAAAGAATTTATCTTGATTCTTAGTCCAAAGTAGAAAAGCTCAAGAAAATCTTTTGTAAAGAAAAAGGGTGTTTAGTTGGTCTCTGTTGTGGGCTGCTACAAAAAAAAAAAAAAAAAAAAACAGTAGCAACTGCTTTTTCTTAAACTAATCTCAAATAGTTTTCACTCAACAAGTTTTATTTTGGACTTAGAAATAAGCTGCTAAAGAAAATAAAAGAAAAAAAAAATCAAGTTTTCAAAAAGTGGAGCCAGGATTCGAACATGGATCTCCATGATCACAGTCCAGCACCTCACAACATCACCTCACTACCAGTTGCCCTTGGGACTTGTCTCATTCTTTTCTTGCACAATTAAATCCTTAACTAGCTTTTGCCGTGTTGGTTTTAAGACTTTCCTAGCTCATTTTCTACTTGATTTCCAAACAAGCTGTGGTTTTCTTATTTTTCTTAGATCAAGCATAAATCAAAAGAGTTACTGTGAATTTTTCAGATTTTTCAAAAATAGTTTAGTATTTTTAATTTATTAATTAAACTAAATTAGTTTTTAATTCGTAGTAATTAATTTTAAAGTCGAAAAAATTCTCGGCTTTTTTCTAAAATTAATTTTGGTCGATTAGAACGTAGGGAAATTGATTTCACACCCGTAGCCCTTAAATTGCAAAAGTTTTATGTTTATGGCTTGGGTCGTTCCCGGTTTTTCACGTTTTTACGTTTTAGCATCGTAGGGCTTAGTTTAGCTTCGTTTTATCATTCCTTAGGCTTAGTAATAGTTAATTTGTAGTTTATTAGGTTTCCCTTGCCTTAATTACCTTCCCGTTAATTAATTTGTAAGAAAACGTAATTCAAATCAACAAATCATCAATACCAATTCAAGTTATAAATCACGAAACTCAACGAATCCTTCCATTCACACCTCGTTGGGACACGACCCGGGAAATCACTTTTCCGGTATCACTTTTATCACACCCGTAAGATTTGGCACGTTAACCCTTTTCCTAAAAGGTTAATTTGTCGGGGTTTTACTGTTAATTTGATATATTGATATTGTGTTTATTTTCACCACTCACGATCAACGAATCAAATTTTGGCGCCGCTGCCGGGGAGGTGTGTTGCGACAATATCGTGAAGTTTTTGCGATTAGTGACTTGAAGAACCTTCCTCGTGAAGTTATTGTTTTTATAAAAATACAAAAATACAAAAATATTTTTCTTTTCTTTGTATATATATGTAAAAGATTAAAAATACAAAAAGATTTTTGCTTGTTGTTTTAAATAATATAGAAGACACAATCAATATAACATTTTCAACTGAGGTGTTATCATTATAAGTTCCCGAACAAAAGATTTCAAACTTGCCTTTGTGTCGCTCGTGTTTTGGTTTACTTTTATCGGTTTAACAAACTGTGTGAGGGGTATAAGGACGGCCTGACATTAAATTGCGGCTGAAAAGAGACGGGTTTTTAATAAGCTTCGCGCTGACCTAATAGTCTCTCCGCTCCTTTGTGTGTTTTACTTATAGAAGTGATCATTTCACGTGGGATTATTGGTTTAAGTTCGCTGTGTTTTGCCTCGGTCTTGTTTTAATTGAAAGTGTTGTTTTTGGAAGTGCATGCGCACTCGCTCGCAAGCTCGTAGACGTAACCGTAACCAAGCAAACGTACTCGAGATACGTACCGTCGAACAAATCACAATGACACATAACCAAGGGAACGGACCTCAAGTCCCAGTACCTGGTCCACAAAATCAAGCTCCCGATCTCCGAACGATGGAGGAGCTTTGCCAACCCACGATGGATGGACGGGGCGGTCCAATTGCCTCGGTCAACATCGAGGCCACGGATTTTGGACTTAAGCATCACATGATTCAACAAGTCCAAAGTTTTTGCCAATTTCACGGATCACCGGGTGACGATGCCAACAAGCATCTCGACAAATTTCTCACCGTCACCCAAAGTATGAAGCAAAATGGGGTCACCGATGACGCCCTTCGCTTATACCTCTTTCCATATTCCTTGACGCTTCATGCCACTGCATGGTTTGATCGTCTTCCCAAGAACTCAATCCATAGTTTCGATGAAATGATCTCCAAATTCTTGGCGAAATACTTTCCACCGTCGATGGTGACGAAACTAAGGAATGAAATTAGCAACTTTAGGCAGCATCCCGATGAGTCCTTATTTGAGGCATGGGAACGCTATAAGCTTTCGATTGATCGATGTCCGAACCACAACATGTTGCTTGCCACCCAAATAGATACATTCTATAATGGGTTAACATTGAGACATCGTGACACAATCAATGCTGCTGCCGGTGGTACCTTTATGAAAAGACGACCCGAAGAGTGTTATGATCTCATCGAAAACATGACTGCTCACCACAATTATTGGGATTCCTCAGCCGAGAGGAGTGAGTCAAGGAGATCTACCACTCTTCCATCTTCTGAATACACGACTCTCACCAAAAAGATTGAAGAAATATCCACTGTTGTACTTAAAATGAGTCAAAATAATAACAATCAACAAGTGAATGTCGTAAACAAAAGTTGTGAAACTTGTGGTGGTCCACACCCTTATTTTGAGTGTCCAGCCTCCGGTGGCTTCACTCAAGAGAGCGTATCGCTTCGGGTTCCTACAATACGGGAGGTAATTCCTACCAACCGCAAGGAGATCGTAACCTTCTAAGCTATCGTTCTAACAATTACCTTGGACCACCCGGGTTTAATCAAAATCAGAACAATCAAAATGTGCAAAACAGGAATAATCAGTTCAATCAAAATCAGAGTCAGAATCGGAATTTTCAAAATCAAAATCAAGGTTTTCAAAATCAAGGAAATTTCAATCAAAACCGATTCCAAGCTCCTCAACAAAACATGCATGCCCCGCCTCCTCAAGCTTCCATTGACATTGCTAATTACATCAAAAACAATGAAGCTAAGATGGTGTCCATGCAAAATCAAATTACCACCTTGAAGAATGATTTCACTTCTGAGCTTAGAGCTACTAGCAACAAAATTGATCAATCTCAAAGCAAGATTGAAAGCATGTTTGCTAGTCTCATGAGTCAAAAGAATCAACCTTCAACTTCGGGTGCCCTTCCAAGTAATACCATTCCCAACCCAAAAGGTGAATTGAATGCTATTGCTACCCGAAGTGGTAAATCTTATGAGGGACTCTCGATGCCTAATCCTTCTCCGGTGAGGGATGTGGAACGAGAAACCGAGGTATCAAAGGACAAGGTGCATATCTCAAGCCCACGAAGTACCGCACAAGTCCAACCTCCGGTGGTCTTACCTCCAATTCCGGAACCCGTTGTTCCGATGACCACTCCTAAGCCTTCACTTCCTTATCCTTCAAGGCTTAATGACCAAAAGCTCCGTGATAAAACTAGTCAACAAATGGAGAAGCTAATCCAAATCTTTCAAGATTTGCACTTCGAGATTAGTTTTGCGAACGCTCTTCTTCTAATGCCAAAGTTCGGTCCAACAATCAAAAGTTTGTTGAATAACAAAGAAAAGATTTCTGAAATGGCTAAAACTTCCTTGAACGAGAATTGTTCGGCGGTTATCCTTAAAAGGCTTCCCAAAAAGCTAGGAGACCCCGGAAAATTTCTCATCCCGTGTGATTTTCAAGGCATAGTTCAATGCTCCGCTTTGGCCGATCTTGGCGCGAGCATTAACTTGATGCAACACTCCATGTGGAAGAAGCTTTCGTTACCTCCGCTTACACCTACATGTATGATCCTTGAGCTTGCTGACCGTACAAGTTCTCGTCCGCTAGGTGTAGCCGAGGATGTATTTGTGAAAGTGGGCAAGTTTCATTTCCCCGCCGACTTTGTTGTTGTCGACTTTGATGCCGATCCCCGAGTACCCCTCATCCTTGGGAGGTGCTTCTTAAAAACGGGTCGGGCATTGATCGACGTTGATGAAGGGGAAATCACTTTGAGGGTAAACAAGGAAGCCGTTACTTTCAATCTCAATCAAGTCACGAAACACTCCCCCAATTATGAAGACAATTCCGTCAACAAAATTGATGTCCTTGACATTGTGTCGGAGGAGTATTCTCAAGAAATTCTTGGATTCTCGAGTGGCAATCCCACTTCGGTTGATCCCATCGTTACTCTCTCTTCCCCTTCCCTCACTCCGTTTGAGGGAAGTGACTTTATTTTGGAAGAGATTGAAGCATACTTGGCTAGTGATTCGGTTTCATGGGAAATTGATCATGCTCCAATTGACATCGAGGGGGACATTCTTCTCCTCGAGAAGTTGCTCAATGATGATCCTTCATCACTCCCTCCTCAAGAACTTCATAAAGAGGAAATCAAAACCATTGAAAAATCTAATGATCCTCCCGAGGTCGAACTTAAGGACTTACCACCTCATCTCGAGTATGCATTCTTGGAGGGTGACGATAAGTTACCCGTCATAATTGCTAAAGACTTGAGTGAGGATGAAAAAGCCGCTCTCATAAAGGTTTTGAAGTCACACAAGCGAGCCATCGCTTGGAAACTTTCCGACATCAAGGGTATTAACCCGGAATTTTGTACACACAAGATTCTAATGGAAGATGACTTCAAACCGGCGGTTCAACAACAAAGAAGAGTGAATCCTAAAATCCATGAGGTTATCAAGCAAGAAGTCATAAAACTTCTCGATGCCGGATTGATTTACCCTATTTCGGATAGTCCTTGGGTGAGCCCCGTTCATTGTGTGCCCAAAAAGGGTGGTCCCATACCCTTCATTGACCAAATGCTTGAGAGATTAGCGGGAAACGAATACTATTGTTTTCTCGATGGTTTCTCGGGTTACTTCCAAATACCCATTGACCCACAAGATCAAGAAAAAACCACATTCACATGTCCTTATGGAACATTTGCTTACCGACGCATGCCCTTTGGCTTGTGTCATGCTCCCGGTACGTTCCAAAGGTGTATGACGGCCATTTTCCATGACATGATCGAAAAGACTATGGAAGTCTTCATGGATGATTTTTCGGTCTTTGGGGATTCTTTCCAAACATGTCTCTCTCATTTGGACAAGATGCTTGAACGTTGTGAAAACACGAATCTTTGTCTAAATTGGGAGAAATGTCACTTTATGGTTAAAGAAGGAATTGTCCTTGGCCATAAAATTTCTAAGAGCGGGATTGAGGTTGACAAAGCTAAAGTCGATGTCATTTCAAAATTACCTCCTCCCACAACCGTTAAAGGAGTTAGAAGTTTCCTTGGTCATGCCGGATTTTATCGTCGTTTCATTCAAGACTTCTCGAAAATATCCCGGCCTACGACCCGACTTCTTGAAAAAGATACTCATTTCATCTTCTCTAGTGAGTGCATTGAAGCTTTTCAAACTCTTAAAAAGAAACTCACTGAAGCCTCAATTCTAGTTGCCCCTGATTGGGAATTACCATTTGAGCTTATGTGCGATGCAAGTGATTTCGCCATAGGTGCCGTCTTGGGGCAACGAAAAACAAAACATTTCCAGCCTATACATTATGCTAGCAAAACATTAACCGAAGCTCAAGCACATTACACTACGACGGAGAAAGAATTACTAGCTGTGGTGTATACTTTCGAGAAGTTTCAGCCATACTTGATTGATGAGTGTCTAAATACACATCATTTTTGTACCAATTAAACTGCAAAAACATCTGAAAACACTCAAAAATGCATCAAAATGATAAAAATATCACAAATAAGTGTTTTATGTGTTTTAAATGCAAAAATATCAAAATCTGGTGAAAAACGTATCAAATTTGCATAATTGGCAGTTTTAGTCCCCCAAGTTCCAAAAGTTGTCAAAAACAGTCCCTGGTAAAACAAAATAAAGAAAAATGTTATTCAAGGTCCCTGAAATATTCTAAGTTGTCAAAAATGGTCCTTGAATAAATCTTTTGTTAAATGGCAGAAAAGGTCCCTGAACTTTCATAAAATGTCAAGTTTGGTCCCTGAAATTTTGAAAATGTCAAAACTGGTCCTTGTACTATTGGAACTTGTCAATATTGGTCCCTTATAACAACTTTGGAGAAATTACAGTCTTGGTCCCTCTAGTTTGGCATAATTACAGTTTTAGTCCTTAATACTAAAACCAAGCCCTTGTCAAAATCTTTTTGACCCCCTGTCACTTATGCATTTTTGACCCCTGTCTTTCCCTGTTTTTGACCCCCTGGTCAAATCCAGTCAACCCAAGCAGTTTCCCTCCCAACTGGGTTTCTTCCCAACTTGCTCTGCAACTCTCAGGCATCACTTCACCTTTTCCACCCCCCCCTCATCATCATACTCACCAACTTTACCCACCACAATAAATGCCACCCCCCCTAGCAGCTAAATCAGACCCTACAAGTCAAACTGTCTTTCCCGCCAAAATCTGCTATCACTCAAAACTCACCCATTGGTCAAGCAAAGAGGTGGGATACTCTCAGAAGGACACGTGGAGGATTTCTAAAGCATAAAAGAGGAAGAAAGGCAAGAGAAGAAGTATCTTTGGATTAGCCATTGGTCGTTAGTGTAATTTTTAAAAGCTTTCTTTAAATTTCATGTCTTTTAATGTTTTAATGTTGTAAGCTTCCTCAAATTAGTGTAATGGAACTTAAATTTCAGTTTAATTTCAGTCTAATTTCAGTTTCATGTTTTGCTTAAAATTCCTTTAATTTCATGTCATTTAAATTTCTTGTTATAGTTGTTTAATGGACTCTTTAAGCTCATGTAGGCTCCTGACAAAGCTCATGAAGCTTTTAGATTCATTAAATCAGTTATAGTTTTTAAAAAACAGAAAATACTAAAAAATCAAGAAAAATCAATGAAAAATCAACTTGTGGTCTCATAAGCAGTTCTAGGGTATAGAAGCTAATGGATGGACTTTCGGTTTCTAGCTTATTGACAACAAGCTAGGAGTGGTTTCTGAGCCTTGGTACTCAGTTTTAGCATTGATCACTTGTAAGCTTCATTTTTACAATTTTTTGCACTTTATTGTTTTAATGTTTTAGATGCTATGATTTTTATGTTTCTGTGTTTCTTTGTTGTTAGTTTATCATATTATAGCTTAATATAAGTTTGTAATGTTTTGGAATTTGGTTATGCTTAAATTTCCATTTTGACTGTCTCATATGCTTGATTTTTGATAATCATGGTTTAAACCTTGTGTGACTACTTGTTTAAGCTTTAGAGGTCCTAATTTAACAGATGAAAGCCTGTGGATTTGATAAAATTGGTTTACTTAGTCCTATGAAATGAAAAGCTTAATTAAATTCCATTTAAAGGGTTGTTTGGTTGTGGTAGATGATCTGTGTTACAGGCTATGTATGGTGTTTTTCTTGTTTGATGTATGCCTTATATGACTAAAGTGACTCAGTGAAACATTAACTTAAGAGTATAGCATGGTAAATAGTCAAAATCACACTTGACTGTTTCATTATGAGTATTTTGAAGTTGTCACAACCTAAAATCTTGTTAATGTGTTTAATAGTTGTTCTTACTTATTTATTTCATGTTATTGTATCATATTATATCATAATTAGTTGTTAAATTCAGATCAAAGTTGATCAAAGTCAACTTTGATCATAAACTTTAAAAGTCAAAATTTCAGATTTTGTGTTTTTGAATTAAATAGATAATTTTGTGTAGCTTTTAATACTTAGTTTTAGAACTTGTCCTTATAGTATGTTTTAGTTCAGCTGCTTGTCTTGTTGTATGATTTTTGTTAATTTTTAGTTCAGCTTATTTCTAGCTTAAATCTGTGCTTATATACACTAGTTTTTGCCCTGTGTCACCAATGGGCTGTCAAGTTCATGAGCTTGTCAAAATCTCATGACTTGACCCCATTTTGTGAACTTGGCTTATTTGTGTTGCCCTAGTGGCATATTTGATATGTATGTGCTTCTTTTTCTGTCTTTAGCTTATTTAGATAGTTTTCACAACCCACCTTTTTTGTGCACCACACTCCCTTCACTGAAGCAAACAGTGAAGGTGAGTTGATTTCACAAGCTCATAAATAGTCTCCCCATTGAGCTTGAGCTTGAGATTCTTGGCCTAATGATAGGCAAGCTATCCAACTTAATATACTCAGTGTTGGTTGAGCATTTAGAAGCTTATTAGATAAGTTGTGTGAACTTGTGTTTGCCCACTCACAACATACCCCTGAGCAATCAGGATATTACACCATTTCCACAAGCTCACACCAAGCTCATTAGTAATCACAAGCCTGTGTGGCTTGGCTTTTTAGGAAGCCTAGTAACCCAGCTTCATGATCCTGCACTTAAATCTCACCTTGTAGCTTATTTACATAGGCTGCAAGTAGCTTAAACTTATCACACCATGAAAAGCTATGTTGAATCTTCAGCATACCTTACCCTAATCACTATATTTCATAAGCTCTCAAAAAGCTCACCTGTTGGACTTAGCTTATGAGATTTGCTTCTTTGGGAAGCTTATCAATTAGGTTTAATGATCTAGTGCTTAAATCCAACCTTGCAGCTTATCTAATAGGGCTGCAAGGAGCTTTTTGTTTGTCCCATTTGACTATGCATACTGGGAACCCAGTGTACTTAGGCAAATGGAAGGATTTTCATAAGCTTCTCACAAGCTCATCTGTGAACCTCACAGAGTGAACTTGGGCTTTTTGGAAAGCTTACCAGGCCATCTTGCAACTCCAACTTTCATTTTGCCATTTTGAGCTTAACCCGTCAGCTTAAATGGCCATTCAAAAAAGTTGCAGGCCTTGGTTTGGACTGTTTGGATCTGTGTACTCAGGAATTGCTTATTTGCTTATTCTGAGCTTATAAGTTATTCCCAGTGCACTTAGTTTGTATAAATATCCACATAATACTTGTACATATAACTTTTACCTTTTTATTACACTGTATAGCTTTTCACAAGCTTATTTCAAGCTTAGCCTTGATTGTGTGCTTGATCAGCTTAACTGATAAGCCTAAGCCCATAATATGCTTATTTCTAGGTTTGTAACTTTCCATTTTCCTTAAACTTGTTCATATTACATGTACATACATACCCTTTTTCCTTTTGTTTCTTTTGTTAAGCTTATTCAAAGCTTATAAGCCAAACAGTGAGCAAAAAGTTCACTGCATAAGCTTATAAGCCACAAATTGCTTATTTCTTTGTTTGTAAAGTTTCAAATTCATTAAATATACTTAATATTTGTATATATACTAGTCCTAAAAACACAAAAGCCCAAAACCAAGCTTTAACCTCAAGTGATAGCTTCTATTTAAGAAGCTTAAGGCTTAAAAGCCAACTGTGGAGGAAATAAGCTCCCACAGAGCTTATTTCCAAGTTTTGAAAAAGTTGCTTTTGTTAAAGTTACTTATTTTTACTTATTATATAATTTTGCAAAAAGAAAAATCAAAAATAAAATAAAGTGCAAAAAGGTTGTGTGTTAGATTCGAACCTAGGTTCCATTGGTGACAAGTTCACTGCATAACCCACCTAGGCTAGCTCACTTCTCAGTTATCCTTTGCACATTTTATTTCTTATAGTAGTAAACATTTTAGCTTATTTAAATAAGCTTATACGAGCTGTTTGGCTTATTACAGCTTATCTGGATAAGCTGTGAACTTCATAATATATTGCCCAGCTTCTTTATTATGTAAATTACTTTCCATAATTTTTTCACATTTTTTACTGTTCATTAGATAGTTTTTAGATTTAATTTTAATTTAATTAGTTTAAATGAAAAAACCAAAAATAAATTAGTTCTAGTATTTAAATTTTATCCTAGATAAATTTTTATGATTTTTATAACTTTATTAAGTTATTTAGCATATGTAAAAAATACTTTTGCAGTTTTCACTTTTAGTTTTCTAATTTTTTGCATTAATTTAGTTTAATTAGTTTATATAAGTAATAATAGTATTTAATTAAATTTTCTTATTTTTGTATAATAAATATAGTTTTCATATTTTTCTTAGCTTCTTATTAGTATTTTAGAATTATGTAAAAAGTTTTAGATGTTAGTTTGTTAGTTTAGTATTTATAATAATTAAATAATAGTATTAGTAATTAGATAATAGTAAATAATTAATAATAAAAAGAATACTTGTATAATAAATATATTTTTAGTTTCTAAATTTCTTTTATATTAGTTTAAACTTTTCTAAGTTTTTGTTTTATTTATTTAGGTTTATTTTATATTTCCTTTATATTTATGTAAATTATTAAATAGTAAATAAATAGTTTTAATGTTAGTAAATACTTTAATATTTTTAGGTTTCTGATTGTACGTTTTTATTGACGTAGCTGTGACAGAGCTATTACTATTCACATTCCTAGTGTTAGTCAATCAGATTCCTGTTTTTCGTATACTAATATTATTTTCAACAAATCACAAGTCATTGTATTCAGGATATCACGCCTCGCCAGGACATAAACGATCCAAGGATATTTTAAATCCTTGGTAAACTTCCATTCAACTACCAGGCTGTCTAGCTTTTAGTATCAGCCATTCACAAGTGGCTGGGAAATAAAGTTAGTTAGTTTTGAAGGAACCAAATTCATCAATCCCCCACACTAAGATATTGCTAGTCCCTAGCAATGTTTTGAGAAAAATTTAATGGATTTCATCTCTTTACCAAAATCCATTACCTCTGGAGTAGCCAAATGTTTCAGTTCAAGTAAGAACCTTGGTACACCGATAACCAAGTGATTTTGAGCAAACCACCAGCTTTCAACGGTTTTGATTTGTCTTTACCAGAAGCCGTTTGCTTCTGGACTAGCCAACTCTTAGATAAATTATCAATATTATCTTTGGTGAGCTGATTACCAATTATGGTTTTTCCACTGCCTTTACCACAAGCCATAAACTTGCGGGCTAGCCAACTCTTCACTTTTAAGGATATGATGAGCTGAATACCATACAATTTTTGGCAAATTGCAAGCCGTCATCGGATTTAAGATATCTTTACCAAGAGCCGTTTGCTCCTGGATTAGCCAATCCTTATGTGGGTTAGACATGGTGGACTGATTACCATTTGTTGTATTTAGTGTAAAACACTAATACCAAATGAATTTTTTTTTAAATTTTGGTCATTTTTGGGGAAAAGGGCATACAAAGGTATATAAGTGATCAAATTCGCCAGAATTCCCCCCCACACTTATTATGAATATTGTCCTCAATATTCAAAGTCAAGTGGGGTAATACAACAATTATTTTATTTTTCTGTATTTACAATTTTTATTTCATTTTCAAAATTTATACAACATGTGGGGCATCTCCCCCACACTTAGGTGGTAGAAAGGGGAAAAAGACAGAAATACATAAATATGGGTGAAAACCCATATTGTATGGCTTGTTTTTTATAACCAAGTCACTAGCTTGACTCGACCCCGAATTAATTGGTTCATGGGGAAGTGGAGTGGGATTGCCACTCAAAGATTGGGTGAGAAATTGGAGTGGGATTGCCACTCACAGAATTATAAATGATAAGGTAGGGAGAATCTTTTTGATTTTTAATTTTATAATGTTTTTGTATTTTTAATTTTATATATATATGTACAAAAGAAAGAAAATTCCTTACAACTGCCCCTCGAAAGGGAATCTGGGTCTGACAGAGCTCAGCAACTGTAAACAGCCAACAACCAAATGTTGTAACTGAGGGACTCATCAAACTGGGCAAGTTGTGTGCAAAGGAAAAATGTTTTTGTATTGTATATTGTTTATTGAAAAGAGATATGATATAGTATAAGTAATCACTACCTCCCAGGCTTGTGTCAGGTTTACCACGCTAGCTAATCACTTGTGAATGATTAACTGTAATAAATATGTCCTGACAGCCCGGTAGTTGAATGATAAGGTTTAATATACAAACAAGGATAGGTATTTCAACAAAATACAAAATACAAGTCATAATACGTAGCACAGCCTCCCCGGCAGCGGCGCCAAAATTTGGTTCCTTCAAAACTAACTAACTTTATTTCCCAGCCACTTGTGAATGACTGATACTAAAAGCTAGACAGCCTGGTAGTTGAATGGAAGTTTACCAAGGATTTAAAATATCCTTGGATCGTTTATGTCCTGGCGAGGCGTGATATCCTGAATACAATGACTTGTGATTTGTTGAAAATAATATTAGTATAGGAAAAACAGGAATCTGATTGACTAACACTAGGAATGTGAATAGTAATAGCTCTGTCACAGCTACGTCAATAAAAACGTACAATCAGAAACCTAAAAATATTAAAGTATTTACTAACATTAAAACTATTTATTTACTATTTAATAATTTACATAAATATAAAGGAAATATAAAATAAACCTAAATAAATAAAACAAAAACTTAGAAAAGTTTAAACTAATATAAAAGAAATTTAGAAACTAAAAATATATTTATTATACAAGTATTCTTTTTATTATTAATTATTTACTATTATCTAATTACTAATACTATTATTTAATTATTATAAATACTAAACTAACAAACTAAAATCTAAAACTTTTTACATAATTCTAAAATACTAATAAGAAGCTAAGAAAAATATGAAAACTATATTTATTATACAAAAATAAGAAAATTTAATTAAATACTATTATTACTTATATAAACTAATTAAACTAAATTAATGCAAAAAATTAGAAAACTAAAAGTGAAAACTGCAAAAGTATTTTTTTACATATGCTAAATAACTTAATAAAGTTATAAAAATCATAAAAATTATCTAGGATAAAATTTAAATACTAGAACTAATTTATTTTTGGTTTTTTCATTTAAACTAATTAAATTAAAATTAAATCTAAAAACTATCTAATGAACAGTAAAAAATGTGAAAAAATTATGGAAAGTAATTTACATAATAAAGAAGCTGGGCAATATATTATGAAGTTCACAGCTTATCCAGATAAGCTGTAATAAGCCAAACAGCTCGTATAAGCTTATTTAAATAAGCTAAAATGTTTACTACTATAAGAAATAAAATGTGCAAAGGATAACTGAGAAGTGAGCTAGCCTAGGTGGGTTATGCAGTGAACTTGTCACCAATGGAACTTAGGTTCGAATCTAACACACAACCTTTTTGCACTTTATTTTATTTTTGATTTTTCTTTTTGCAAAATTATATAATAAGTAAAAATAAGTAACTTTAACAAAAGCAACTTTTTCAAAACTTGGAAATAAGCTCTGTGGGAGCTTATTTCCTCCACAGTTGGCTTTTAAGCCTTAAGCTTCTTAAATAGAAGCTATCACTTGAGGTTAAAGCTTGGTTTTGGGCTTTTCTGTTTTTAGGACTAGTATATATACATATATTAAGTATATTTAATGAATTTGAAACTTTACAAACAAAGAAATAAGCAATTCGTGGCTTATAAGCTTATGCAGTGAACTTTTTGCTCACTGTTTGGCTTATAAGCTTTGAATAAGCTTAACAAAAGAAACAAAAGGAAAAAGGGTATGTATGTACATGTAATATGAACAAGTTTAAGGAAAATGGAAAGTTACAAACCTAGAAATAAGCATATTATGGGCTTAGGCTTATCAGTTAAGCTGATCAAGCACACAATCAAGGCTAAGCTTGAAATAAGCTTATGAAAAGCTATACAGTGTAATAAAAAGGTAAAAGTTTATATGTACAAGTATTATGTGTATATTTATACAAACTAAGTGCACTGGGAATAACTTATAAGCTCAGAATAAGCAAATAAGCAATTCTCAATACACCTCAGTCCAAACCAAGGCCTGCAACTTTTTGAATGGCCATTTAAGCTGACGGGTTAAGCTCAAAATGGCAAAATGAAAGTTGGAGTTGCAAGATGGCCTGGTAAGCTTTCCAAAAAGCCCAAGTTCACTCTGTGAGGTTCACAGATGAGCTTGTGAGAAGCTTATGAAAATCCTTCCATTTGCCTAAGTACACTGGGTTCCCAGTATGCATAGTCAAATGGGACAAACAAAAAGCTCCTTGCAGCCCTATTAGATAAGCTGCAAGGTTGGATTTAAGCACTGGATCATTAAACCTAATTGATAAGCTTCCCAAAGAAGCAAATCTCATAAGCTAAGTCCAACAGGTGAGCTTTTTGAGAGCTTATGAAATATAGTGATTAGGGTAAGGTATGCTGAAGATTCAACATAGCTTTTCATGGTGTGATAAGTTTAAGCTACTTGCAGCCTATGTAAATAAGCTACAAGGTGAGATTTAAGTGCAGGATCATGAAGCTGGGTTACTAGGCTTCCTAAAAAGCCAAGCCACACAGGCTTGTGATTACTAATGAGCTTGGTGTGAGCTTGTGGAAATGGTGTAATATCCTGATTGCTCAGGGTATGTTGTGAGTGGGCAAACACAAGTTCACACAACTTATCTAATAAGCTTCTAAATGCTCAACCAACACTGAGTATATTAAGTTGGATAGCTTGCCTATCATTAGGCCAAGAATCTCAAGCTCAAGCTCAATGGGGAGACTATTTATGAGCTTGTGAAATCAACTCACCTTCACTGTTTGCTTCAGTGAAGGGAGTGTGGTGCACAAAAAAGGTGGGTTGTGAAAACTATCTAAATAAGCTAAAGATAGAAAAAGAAGCACATACATATCAAATATGCCACTAGGGCAACACAAATAAGCCAAGTTCACAAAATGGGGTCAATTCATGAGATTTTGACAAGCTCATGAACTTGACAGCCCATTGGTGACACAGGGCAAAAACTAGTGTATATAAGCACAGATTTAAGCTAGAAATAAGCTGAACTAAAAATTAACAAAAATCATACAACAAGACAAGCAGCTGAACTAAAATATACTATAAGGACAAGTTCTAAAACTAAGTATTAAAAGCTACACAAAATTATCTATTTAATTCAAAAACACAAAATCTGAAATTTTGACTTTTTAAGTTTATGATCAAAGTTGACTTTGATCAACTTTGATCTGAATTTAACAACTAATTATGATATAATATGATACAATAACATGAAATAAATAAGTAAGAACAACTATTAAACACATTAACAAGATTTTAGGTTGTGACAACTTCAAAATACTCATAATGAAACAATCAAGTGTGATTTTGACTATTTACCATGCTATACTCTTAAGTTAATGTTTCACTGAGTCACTTTAGTCATATAAGGCATACATCAAACAAGAAAAACACCATACATAGCCTGTAACACAGATCATCTACCACAACCAAACAACCCTTTAAATGGAATTTAATTAAGCTTTTCATTACATAGGACTAAGTAAACCAATTTTATCAAATCCACAGGCTTTCATCTGTTAAATTAGGACCTCTAAAGCTTAAACAAGTAGTCACACAAGGTTTAAACCATGATTATCAAAAATCAAGCATATGATACAGTCAAAATGGAAATTTAAGCATAACCAAATTCCAAAACATAACAAACTTATATTAAGATATAATATGATAAACTAACAACAAAGAAACACAGAAACATAAAAATCATAGCATCTAAAACATTAAAACAGTAAAGTGCAAAAAATTGTAAAAATGAAGCTTACAAGTGATCAATGCTAAAACTGAGTACCAAGGCTCAGAAACCACTCCTAGCTTGTTGTCAATAAGCTAGAAACCAGAAAGTCCATCCAGATTAGCTTCTATACCCCAGAACTGCTTATGAGACCACAAGTTGATTTTTCATTGATTTTTCTTGATTTTTTAGTATTTTCTGTTTTTTTAAAAACTATAACTGATTTAATGAATCTAAAAGCTTCATGAGCTTTGTCAGGAGCCTACATGAGCTTAAAGAGTCCATTAAACAACTATAACAAGAAATTTAAATGACATGAAATTAAAGGAATTTTAAGCAAAACATGAAACTGAAATTAGACTGAAATTAAACTGAAATTTAAGTTCCATTACACTAATTTGAGGAAGCTTACAACATTAAAACATTAAAAGACATGAAATTTAAAGAAAGCTTTTAAAAATTACACTAACGACCAATGGCTAATCCAAAGGTACTTCTTCTCTTGCCTTTCTTCCTCTTTTATGCTTTAGAAATCCTCCACGTGTCCTTCTGAGAGTATCCCACCTCTTTGCTTGACCAATGGGTGAGTTTTGAGTGATAGCAGATTTTGGCGGGAAAGACAGTTTGACTTGTAGGGTCTGATTTAGCTGCTAGGGGGGGGGGTGGCATTTATTGTGGTGGGTAAAGTTGGTGAGTATGATGATGAGGGGGGTGGAAAAGGTGAAGTGATGCCTGAGAGTTGCAGAGCAAGTTGGGAAGAAACCCAGTTGGGAGGGAAACTGCTTGGGTTGACTGGATTTGACCAGGGGGTCAAAAACAGGGAAAGACAGGGGTCCAAAATGCATAAGTGACAGGGGGTCAAAAAGATTTTGACAAGGGCTTGGTTTTAGTATTAATGATAAGGACTAAAACTGTAATTATGCCAAACTAGAGGGACCAAGACTGTAATTTCTCCAAAGTTGTTACAAGGGACCAATATTGACAAGTTCCAATAGTACAAGGACCAGTTTTGACATTTTCAAAATTCCAGGGACCAAACTTGACATTTTATGAAAGTTCAGGGACCTTTTCTGCCATTTGACAAAAGATTTATTCAAGGACCATTTTTGACAACTTAGAATATTTCAGGGACCTTGAATAACATTTTTCTTTATTTTGTTTTACCAGGGACTGTTTTTGACAACTTTTGGAACTTGGGGGACTAAAACTGCCAATTATGCAAATTTGATACGTTTTTCACCAGATTTTGATATTTTTTGCATTTAAAACACATAAAACACTTATTTGTGATATTTTTATCATTTTGATGCATTTCTGAGTGTTTTCAGATGTTTTTGCAGTTTAATTGGTACAAAAATGATGAGTATTTAGACACTCATCATTGATCTTGTCCAAAAGCATAGTGTATACGGATCACTCGGCCCTCAAATATCTCTTTGCTAAGCAAGATGCAAAGCCGAGATTGCTCCGATGGGTTCTCCTCCTACAAGAATTTGATATCATTATCCGTGATAAAAAAGGAGCGAAGAACCTAGCGGCTGACCACTTGTCCCGTCTTGAAAATCCTCATCAAGGTGTGCTCGAGAAAAAGGAGATAAATGAAACGTTTCCCCTCGAGACACTTAATGTGGTATCTCATCATGGAGATTCTAGTACCCCATGGTTTGCCGACTTTGCAAACTATCATGCGGGTAACTTTGTTGTGAAAGGGATGTCGTCCCAACAAAAGAACAAAATTTTCAAATATGTAAAACATTATTTCTGGGACGAACCCTACTTGTTCAAAATCTGTGCGGATCAAGTCATCCGACGGTGTGTTCACGGCCAAGAAGCCGATGAAATTCTCAAAGCTTGTCATCATGGACCCACGGGGGGACATCATGGCCCGAACTACACCGCTAAAAAGGTGTTTGACTCCGGTTTCTATTGGCCCACGATTTACAAAGATGCCCATGACCTCGTCAAATCTTGCGACTCTTGCCAACGTCATAGCAACATCTCTAAAAGAGATGAAATGCCTCAAAATGTCATTCAAGTGTGCGAGATCTTTGACGTATGGGGCATTGACTTTATGGGGCCATTCCCGTCTTCTCGAGGGAACAAGTATATACTCGTGGCGGTTGATTATTTGTCCAAGTGGGTAGAGGCGAAAGCGCTACCCACCAACGACGCCCGAGTAGTTGTGAAGTTTCTAAAGTCTCTCTTTTCCCGTTTTGGAACTCCACGTGCCATCATTAGTGATCGCGGTACGCACTTTTGCAATGACCAATTCGCAAAAGTGATGCTTAAGTACGGTGTCACTCACCGTCTCTCTACCGCGTATCACCCCCAAACTAGTGGGCAAGTGGAGGTTTCGAATCGTGGCTTGAAAAGAATCTTGGAGAGGACCGTAGGTGAAAACCGTGCCTCTTGGTCGGACAAACTTGAAGATGCACTTTGGGCCTTCCGTACCGCTTACAAAACACCCATCGGGTGTACTCCTTACAAGCTTGTGTACGGAAAGGCGTGTCATCTCCCGATCGAGCTCGAGCACAAAGCCTATTGGGCCTTAAAGCATGCCAATTTTGACCTTAAGTCCGCGGGTGATCACTGGAAAGTTCAACTCAATGAATTAAATGAACTCCGTAATCAAGCCTACGAGAACTCGTTGATTTACAAGGAAAAGACAAAGAAGATCCATGACTCAAAGATCAAGAACCGCGTTTTCAACGTCGGTGACCGAGTCCTTCTTTTTAATTCTAGATTGAAGATCTTCTCGGGGAAACTTAAGACCCGTTGGACTAGTCCATTCACAATTGTCAAAGTTTTTCCATATGGCACCGTCGAGTTATCTCAAACCGACGGACCAAACTTCAAGGTGAATGGACATAGGTTGAAGCACTACTTTGGAGGGGACATACCATCCATGGTTATCCCGGATCTCCAAACCTTCCCCATGAACCAATGAATTCGGGGGCGAGTCAAGCTAGCGACTCGGTTAACAAAAACAGAGCATTTCATGTGGTGTCCACCCATGTTTCGACTTCTTTCTATTTTCCAACAACTAAGTGTGGGGAAACCTCCACGGTTTTGCTTTTCTGTGTGCTTTTGTCGTTTTCAGGAATCCTTTGATCGTGATGATTGACGCGCTTGTTTTCAATCTAGCCGCCCAATATCCGATCATGTTACTAACGTTTATCCGGGGATATGTTTTCAAAAATCCTTTTTGTGTAAAATAACAGATTTCATCCACACACTTGGTTAGTGGTATTACCTTTTTCCGTTCGATAGTATCGCTTCGTCGACTTTGAATATCGAGGGCAATATTCAATTCTAAGTAGGGGGAATTCGTCAATTTTGTCGCATTTGTACCCTTTAGTCCTAGTACCCCGTTTGACCAAAATTTAAAAAAACAAAAAAAAACAAAAAAACTTTGAGATGTGTTCCGATTAATATTGCAATCCATTCTGGGATCGATTAACATTTGCTAGCACAAATTATAGCCCTTACCACTAAATTGTGAGGATTTAAGCTTGTTCTATATAAAGCATACATCTTTTTATGCTTGGATCTTTGCTATGAGTGTTGCGGTGATTTTATTTATTCTAGAACTTGTACTTGTAAATCATTACGGACAGCAGTGAGATCGCGATTCTGCGATATAAGTGAATTCGTGTGATAAAGAGGCACCTTAGGATTTAACCCAAATGGCCTTCCATTTTTCATATCATGCTATATTAGCTAGCCATATCGGTTAGTTAGCCATCTACAAGGACCCATTTGTAGTGCTCATTTTTAGCACTATATACCCTTAGTTACACCCTCCGAGCCATCCTTTTCATTTTGTTTCATCCAAAAATACAAAAATATTTTACACTTTAAGCCCTAGCCTTACCCCTTGTCAATGTCTAATCGGTTGGTTGCTAGTCACCCGGAAAGTAAAGATCGTTCAAATGATTATAAGTGCCGCATCTTATTAGTTGATTGAGCCATTTCATGGATGAGTTAATATGTTCAAATAATAATAATAATAATAATAATTAAAAAAAAAATTGTCAAAAGTATGAATGTATTAGCCAATGTGCTATGTTCGAAGAAAAATTGTCATGGCAAAGAAAAGCGAAGAGTTGTGGAAAGCTGAAGAAAAGAAAATGAAGCTGTAATCATTTTTGGTTTATGATTGTTTGGTAGCTAGCAACCCTGGTATTAGACTTGATTTTTATTTTTATTTTAACACCAATTTCATAAATATTCCCATGCCTTATCCATACCCTTAACCCGAAGCCTATCATTATAACCTGAATAAAAGTCCTCTTTAGATGTTTTTGCTTGGTGCTCACCATCGTTCTTGGAGTTTTGTTTCTTGTACAAGCTTATGGTAATAATCTAATCATGATTGAGCAATGAGTGTGATTTATCTTGTTACTCCACTGAATATGAGTGATTGAGTGAATTATATTTCGTTCCTTTTTCGTGAGGTATTTTTGAAATGTTAATCACTAAGAAAATCATTGATATTGTCAAACATCTTGGAAGTTTCAACCTTTATAAGCATTTTGTTTACTTTTAAGTATAGTTTAAATTTATCGCATCAAATAAAAAGTCGAAACGGGGTAGTCTGGGTAATCTTGAGTCTTTCATTACTTCACATGATTGATTGCTAGGGACTAGCAATTGCCTAGTGTGGGGGGATTTGATGAGTGCTTATTCACTCATCGTTTTTACCCACCTAAGACCTCAAAAGCAACTAAAAACACCCAAATACGATCAAAATATGTCATAAATATCCTCGGAGTGTGTTTTATGTCTTGCAGGAACAAAAGGATTGAAAACAGAGCGAAAACGAGCATAATCGAGCCAAAATCGAAGTTTGCGAGGCTTGCCGGGATGTGATTTTCTACGATCGTTGATCAATTGAAGACCGGACACGCTTTTAGAGTGGGTTTGGGAAAACCGTTTTAAAACCTAACCAACAACCTAAAATTACCAAATTACCCTTCACCGAAACCCAAATGACCATTTTACCCGTCAAAACCAAAAATCAAAAATCTCATTTCATCCTTAATAACCCATTTTGTAAAAATTCATTTTTGTTTAAAAACAATTTTTAGTTTTCAAAAAAAAAATAAATAAATAAATAAAAAATAAAAATTACAAAACTTTAAAAATCAAAAATACAAAAGTAAACGTTATCCTTTTCTTCACCCATCCCCACCATCAATAAAAAACTTTTACCCGCAATCTTGTTCCTCCACTTCACAATACCCGTAGCTGATCCCCACTCCCAAACCCACTCAACTCACCTAATCCTCCTTTCCATGGCTGCCACCATGGCAATCCATGTCAAAAAGACACCAGGGATGGTTCGATTTGCTCACATGTACCTAACTCTATTGGATGGCTAGGATCAGTTTGAAGAAGCACACGATATGGTTTTTGGCTGTTTACCTCACTGAGAAGAAACACAAAGGAGAATGAAGACCTAGAGCTTGTAGTATAAATACCATTGTATGCCATAGATATAAGGCACCCTTAATTTAGTTTTTAAAAATCAGTTTTTATTTTTGTTTTCAAGTTCTATTGTACTATCTTGTTTTTAATCAATGAAAGCAATTTTTTTTACTTAACTGTTACATTGTTCAAGTACTTATTTAGTGAATCAAGATTTGTTTTGAGTTATAATTTAGCTTTTACTTCTAAGTTCTAAAACAGTTTCCAGAATTTTGTTTCAAGAAAGGGTGATTGGTTTAAGTGGGATAAATGGGTCAAAGTGGTTTTTACCCACTTTGACCAGTGAAGTCAAACTCTTTTTGAGTCTTTAAGTCTAGTTCTAAGAGTCGGAAAACTATCTTACAAGATTTCACTAGTTTGGAGTTTTATCTGTTTCAAAGAAAAAAAAGAAAAAAAGAAAAAAAAAAGAGTTTTGTCAGATTTGCTATAGCAGATTTGACCAAGTTTTAGGTGAGATAAAAAATTATAAAAATTAAAAATAGTAAGTTCAGTTGCTTGTTAATCTTGTGTCAAAAGAGAAAAAATCAAAAAAAATGTTTTAGTGGGTCTGCTAATGGGTTAAAGTGGGTCACTTGGCCATATTTCTGTTCTGTGCAGGTGTATTTAGTCCAAATCCAAGTCTCTCTTAGCTTATTAATAAGCTGTAAACAGCTTATTAATAGTGTCTATTGGGGGCAAAAGCAAGTGGGCTAGGTGGACTTCAAGTAGCCAGAAGCTTAGGACCTAATTCTCACTCTAGCTTATCCAAAATAAGCTCCAAACTAGCCCGCTTGCCTGTTTTGCTGAACTTCACCACAGCAGCTAAGTGCTTCTCTTTGGTTCAAGTGCTTATTAGTTAGCTTATTTTGGATTTTTATTCCCCTTTAGTATCATTAGTTTAGAATAACTTTAGTTTAGCTTATTAGTGCTTATTAGTTCCCTTAACTGCTTATTTTTCCCATTTTTAGCTTAAGATCTCCCACTAGTATAGCTTAACTTTCCAAACTGTTATCCCCTTGTTATTGATTGCTTGTTGTTGTTTATAGTTATTTCAGTTAGACTTCATTGATGTTAGCTTATTTTTGCTCTTAAAATTGTGCTTTCCTTTGATTATCAACTGCTCATTTGTTTTTTTTTTAAAAAGTTCAAGTGGTGTGTTTGGTACTGTTTCTGTCACTAACAGTCACAATAAGCTGTTTATACAGCTTATTGAGAAGTTTTCAGTAAAAAGATTTCACACAAAGAATTTATCTTGATTCTTAGTCCAAAGTAGAAAAGCTCAAGAAAATCTTTTGTAAAGAAAAAGGGTGTTTAGTTGGTCTCTGTTGTGGGCTGCTACAAAAAAAAACAGTAGCAACTGCTTTTTCTTAAACTAATCTCAAATAGTTTTCACTCAAAAAGTTTTATTTTGGACTTAGAAATAAGCTGCTAAAGAAAATAAAAGAAAAAAAAAATCAAGTTTTCAAAAAGTGGAGCCAGGATTCGAACATGGATCTCCACGGTCACAGTCCAGCACCTCACAACATCACCTCACTACCAGTTGCCCTTGGGACTTGTCTCATTCTTTTCTTGCACAATTAAATCCCTAACTAGCTTTTGCCGTGTTGGTTTTAAGACTTTCCTTGCTCATTTTCTACTTGATTTCCAAACAAGCTGTGGTTTTCTTATTTTTCTTAGATCAAGCATAAATCAAAAGAGTTACTGTGAATTTTTCAGATTTTTCAAAAATAGTTTAGTATTTTTAATTTATTAATTAAACTAAATTAGTTTTTAATTCGTAGTAATTAATTTTAAAGTCGAAAAAATTCTCGGCTTTTTTCTAAAATTAATTTTGGTCGATTAGAACATAGGGAAATTGATTTCACACCCGTAGCCCTTAAATTGCAAAAGTTTTATGTTTATGGCTTGGGTCGTTCCCGGTTTTTCACGTTTTTACGTTTTAGCATCGTAGGGCTTAGTTTAGCTTCGTTTTATCATTCCTTAGACTTAGTAATAGTTAATTTGTAGTTTATTAGGTTTCCCTTGCCTTAATTACCTTTCCGTTAATTAATTTGTAAGAAAACGTAATTCAAATCAACAAATCATCAATACCAATTCAAGTTATAAATCACGAAACTCAACGAATCCTTCCATTCACACCTCGTTGGGACACGACCCGGGAAATCACTTTTTCGGTATCACTTTTATCACACCCGTGAGATTTGGCACGTTAACCCTTTTCCTAAAAGGTTAATTTGTCGGGGTTTTACGGTTAATTTGATATATTGATATTGTGTTTATTTTCACCACTCACGATCAACGAATCAGGTGATCATCCCACATGGATTCCTCAATGTCCTTTAAATGAGGAGGCATGGATGTTGTAGGTAGTGGTTGATCCCCATACAAAGGACCATGGATTTCCTTGTGGATAGGATGGAAAAGAAGAGGTCTTGGCCCTAACGGGGCGTTTGGGTCAAATGATGGACGTGGAGACTCATGAGCTATTCGCTCAGTAGTACCAAAGGATGGTAGTGGTGGTGGATGATTGGGCCTAGGAGGCAAGTCCTCCAAGTCTTCCAAAAATGGATTTGGAGATATAGGTGGTGTAGAGAATAGCTCTAATGGGATGAGTGTTGGAGATTTTGGAGGTGATGGTGACTTTGATGTTTGGATAGGAGCCGGTGGTGGTGAGCTAGTGATAGGAGTCTTTGTTGGTGGTGGAGTAGTGACAATGATAGGTGATTTTGGAGGTGGTGTAGGAGTAGCCAAAGTGAGGAAGTTCTCATCTCTTATGGGAGATGAGATGGTTAAAGGAGAGGACTCGGAAGAGGAGCTTATGTTGAAAAAGCAACATGGTCTTACGCTCATTCTAGCCGTTCTCTTGCAAGGCTTGATTGATGGAGAAGACTTAGTCATTTTAGCTTAAGGTTTTGCTAGTAGATGAGAAGATTTGAGAAAGTGTGAGGATGATCATCTTAGAAGCTCTTAATTTATAAGATTGTGAAATTATGGAGAAATGTGTTTGATTTGATGTTAAACCATAGAAGAGATGAGGTTCCTAATGATTTAGAAGTGGGTTTAATGCTAGTCATATCACCCAAGTCAATCCATACAAGAAGGATGGAGTGAAGTGACAAAGATATGCAATAAATGTGTTCTAATGATTGTGGGATCTTTAGAATCAGATCACCCACGGATTGTAAGGAACCAAATATTTGGTTCCTTCCTTTATGAAAAAAGGGTTCCTTGGGTGAATTTTTGGAATTTTGGTGCGAAATGGATATCCTATATGCCTAAGTGTGTTAAACTAGTTCTAATATGGGTAAAAACTATCCTAGAAGCAATGTATGGTAATTTGAAATGTTGAAATAAGCAAAATTTAGAAAGTTACCTGTAGGAACCACGACACCAATTATTTACACAGGCGGAACCCTTATTTTGGTGCCGCCTGGTCCGCCTGTACAGGTATGGCGGTACCAAAAGTTATAACAGACGGAACCAAATAATTGGTGCCGTCTGGTCCATGGTGACCAGAAATCTTCACAGACCCATTTTTTAACTATCAGGGACTTTTCCGAAACCTGGAATTTTGCTTAAAACATATGACATTAATTATTTCTAGTTAGGAAAAGTCGATAACACATATACAAACATAGTGGAGCATAGACTTTGACCAAGGGCTAACGATTTTCACATAAAAGTGAAAATGGGTAAAATTTGATAACATACTTGTGCTATTCCCCTGCGTAAACCGGTTAGCATACAACATTGTTTTAAGTTATTTTATCATCCTACAAAATAAAACCAACCAAATAGTATCATACACTATAGTTTTTGTTTTGTTCCAAACACTCCTTTAAAGAGACCTCACTTATCCAAATTCTTGTAGATCTTTGTCATCATCCTTCCAAGGCACTTGAACATCCCCTTGGTTTGCTTGAACTTCGCTGATTCATTCTCAATCTCGAGGAGAGATGCATAGTAGTCTTGAGGTGGAAGACGAGAATTTGGGAGACCGTCTTCGGAGCTATTTGATGATGATGATGAAAGAGTTGGAGGTTTTGCCCTTTTACCTTTAGTCTTAGCCACTCGCTCGTCACTTAAGGGCAAAAATATGTGAGGGATGAGAGCATAGTATAGCTTCAACCCTTTTTGGGCTTGGTGGAATGGGTGCAAATGCTCTATAGAGACGGGTGAGTAGCATCCCGTAAGGAAGAGCGACCGATCCTTGAGTTGGAATATCTACCATTCTCCTAGCAATGTAATAGGCTAAATTTAATGGTCGACGAGTGGACAAGTTGTAGAGCATGTGACAGAGGCAAGCATTGATATTAGTGCTAATGACATTGGCTATAAGGAGTTCCTCCCACTTCTTGAATTCGGGCTTAAGCTCATTGAGCTTCATACCATATGGATCTCGGTTTACTTCATTTCCCTTTCGGGTGACACGGGTTGGAGCTGCCCTTTCGTTAAAAAGGTGCTCACGGATGACGTCCTTATCCGCCAGAGGAGTTTGGTAGGGAAGAGAGCGGTCATGGATTGCATCGAGGATAGTGAGTGACCACTTATCCGAGTAAACACATGTACCACGGTTAGGAATTCCTAGCACTTGAGCAAATTGGTTTAGGGAGATGGAGTAGTCAGTTTGATTGATCCTAAACCTAAGAGCCAATTAATCGTCCTCATCAGTGAAAGAGACAACACTAGCATAGAATTCTAAAACAAACCTAGGACAAATGGGTTCATCAATGTCGAGGAGACAATCAAAGTTGATAGTGGTAAGCTCTTGACGGAGATTAGTTCCGTCAACAAAGGAGGAATGAATGGTCCTACCCTCATGGAAGTACCTTTGCTCTAGACTCTTAAAGATTTCGACTTGTTCCTTGGTGAGACCCTTGGTTTTGTGGTGTTTAGGGATGTAGCTAAGAGTATCCTTGTGATCATAGAATTTTGCGGCTACCATGGTTGTTCCTATGAGCAAGAATTTGCATGTTAAATATAAAAACAAACTTAGTGTTTTGGTTCTAGTGTGTGCCTATATGAAAACGATTTGGAGTTGCGGTTATCTTGACTCATTTTATGCATAAAAAGGTTTTTAGTGAGGGTGTTTGGCAAACGGCATGAGATAACCCAAACGCTCCTAATTCAATGTGGCTTCATTTGAATATACTCAGGAATGCATATTAGTTATGCATTAACTTTAGTATTCTAGAGCATTATGCAAGTGATGAAAATTTACGTTTCTATTTGTATTAACAATGAAAAATTGTTTTCCTACAAGTGAGAAGCTTTTCAAAATTTTGACATGGGGTTTTTGTTTAATTAGTATAAGGCTTTATAGTAATTATCTTTTAATTAGTGGGAAACATGATTAGTTTATGCAATGTGACAATGTAGTACCTAATTTCAATGACTAGTTATGCAATTTGCCAATTGAATCCATGTTTTGTACAAGAGTATACATAATCCCCATGTAATGATTTTGTGCACAAATTAGAATCCTAGACTCAGATTTAAGAGAACTAATGTAGTTAGGATACTTACAATGATGTTATCTTCAGTGATTAATGGGTGAGAAAGTCTCAACAATGAGGTAGGTGTGTTGTTGATACGTTTTGGTAAAGTGGGTTGTGAGGAAGAAGATGTTTTGTAAGTGGTATTTTTGCTACTGTTGTCACCACGGACCAGACGGCACCAAAAATTTGGTTTCGTCTTTGTTATCGTTTGGTGCCGTGGGAACAGTAGCAGACTTAAACAAATTTATTTTGTTTTGTTTGTTCTAAGGTTTAGACTATACTTTAACTACATGTTTGGTTCCATTAGCCCTAAACCAAGTCTAAGAAGATTAAATGGTTCTCGTTTGAGAGGCTTAGTTAGGATGTCGGCAATGTTGTTTTCGGAGGATACTTTCTCAATTGAGATGTTTCCTTTTTGAACATTGTCGCGAAGAAAGTGATGGCGGATTTCAATATACTTCGTACGAGCATGTTGGACGGGATTTTTACTAAGATCAATAGCTCCTTTGTTGTCGCAAAGTATAGAGATATCGTTGAGATGAATTCCGTAATCCACGAGAGCTTGCTTCATCCAAAGATCTTGTTGACATGATTTTCCGGCTGAGACGTATTCGGCTTCAGTATTTGAGATAGCTAGAGCTGTTTGCTTCTTTGCAAACCATGAGGTGAGACAATGTCCAACAAAAGTGCAAATACCACTTGTACTTTTTCTATCGACATAGTCACCGGCATGGTCCGAGTTGGCATACACTATAGTTTCTACACCCGTTCCTTTGGGATACCATAATCCTAAATATGTTGTTCCTTTAATGTATCTAAACATCCTTTTTAAGGCTTCTAAGTGTGATGCCTTGGGATTTTCTTGAAAGCGAGCACATGGACAAACACTAAACATAATGTCGGGTCTACTAGCCGTGAGATAGATTAGGCTACCGATCATGCCTCTATATTTAGTGTTATATACCGATTCACCTTACTCATCCTTGGTGAGTTTAGTGTCCGAAGACATGGGTGTCTTAGTTTGTTTTGAGTCTTCAAGACCAAATTTCTTAAGCATATCTTTTATGTATTTAGATTGGTTAAAGAATATGCCATCTTCTAGTTGTTTAATTTGAAGTCCTAGAAAGAAGTTTAACTCACCCATCATACTCATCTCAAACTCATCGTGCATGATTTTAGAAAAATCATCACATAGCTCTTGACAAGTTGATCCGAATATGATGTCATCAACGTATATTTGAACTATGATAATGTGTGATTCATTTTTCTTGGTAAAAAGAGTATTATCTACTAATCCCATGGTATATTTGTTTTCAACTAGAAAAGTCTTAAGTCGATCGTACCAAGCTTTTGGTGCTTGCTTAAGTCCGTATAATGCTTTCTTGAGTTTGAAGACATGATGTGGTTTCTCAAAGTCGGTAAAACCGGGAGGTTGAGCAACATATACTTCTTCGTTAATAAAACCATTAAGAAATGCACTCTTAACATCTATTTGAAATAATTTAAAGTCATAAGCACATGCATATGCAAGTAAGATTCTAATAGACTCGAGCCTAGCTACCGGTGCATAAGTTTCATCATAATCAATCCCCTCTTGTTGATTTTAACCTTGTGCGACAAGCCTAGCTTTGTTTCTAGACACTATACCATTTTTGTCCATTTTATTTCGAAAAACCCATTTCGTTCCAGTTATAGTTTGATCTTTAGGTTTTGGAACTAACTTCCAAACATCATTTCTAACAAATTAGTTTAACTCTTCTTGCATAGCAATCACCCAAGATTCATCTTTTATTGCTTCGTTTATGTTTTTCGGTTCAATGGTTGATACAAAGCAAAAGTAATTACTTTGATTTTGGGTTTGTGATCTTAACGTTCTTTGATTTAGTTGTCCTATGACCTTTTCTAAAGGATGACTTTTGGATTCTTTGATGTTTATAATTTCATTATCTAATGGTTCATCTTCCTTGTCATTTTCAATTATTTCTTGATTTTCTACAAGTTGACTTTCAACTAAGTCATCATCTACCAAAGGTGATGTCTTAGAGGGAGGTGAACTTTCGCCGAATGTTATGTTCAACGATTTCTCGACTCTCATTGTTTCTTTGTTTAAGACAATGTAAGCTTTACTAGTTTGTGATAACCAAGAAATACACCTTCATAAGACTTGGGGTCAAACTTGGTGAGATAGTCTTTAGTATTAAAAATGAAACATTTACATCCAAACACTCTAAAATATCCTATAGTTGGCTTTTTGCCTTTATATAATTCATATTGTGTTTTGTTT